>CAMAOD020000206.1:0-272500 GCA_945859595.2 Megachile willughbiella | reverse complement strand
CTCCGTCTCCGCCGCTGTCTCTGTCTCTGTGTCCATCTCTGTCTCTGTCTCTGTCTCCGTCTCTGACTCTGTCTCTGTCTCTGTTTCTGTCTCTGCCTCTGTCTCTGTCTCTGTCTCTGTCTCTGTCTCTGTCTCTGTCTCTGTCTCTGTCTCTGCCTCTGCCTCTGTCTCTGTCTGTAGCTCTGTCTTTGTCTCTGTCTGTGTCTCTGTCTGTGCCTCTGTCTCTGTCTCTGTTTCCGTCTCTGTCGCTGCCTCTGTCCCTGACTCCGTCTCTCTCTCTTTTCCTGTCTCTGTCTCTGTCTCTGTCTCTGTCCCTGTCTCTGTCTCTGTCATTGGCTCCATCTCTGTCTCTCTCTCAGTCTCTGTCTCCGTCTCTGTCTCTGTCTCTGTCTCTGTCTCTGTGTCTGTCTCCGTCTCTGTCCCTGTCTCTGTCATTGGCTCCATCTCGGTCTCTGTCTCAGTCTCTGTCTCTGTCTCTGTCTCTGTCTCTGTCTCTGTCTCTGTCGCTGCCTCTGTCTCTGTCTCCGTCTCTCTCTCTTTTCCTGTCTCTGTCTCTGTCTCTGTCTCTGTCTCTGTCTCTGTCTCTGTCTCTGTCTCTGTCTCTGTCTGTGTCTCTGTCTCTGTCTCTGTCTCTGTATCGGACTCTGCCTCCGTCTTTGTCCCTGTCTTTGTCACCGTCTTTGTCTCCGTCTTTGTCTCCGTCCGTGTCTCCTGCCCCTCTGTTTCTGTCGCTCTCTCTGTCTCTCTCTGTGTCTCTGTCTCCGTCTCTGTCTCTGTCTCTGTCTCTGTCTCTGTCTCTGTCTCTGTGTCTGTCTCTGTCTCTGTCTCTGTCCCTGTCTCTGTCTCCGTATCCGCCGCTGTCTCTGTCTCTGTGTCCATCTCTGTCTCTGTCTCAGTCTCTGTCTCTGTCTCTGTCTCTGTCTGTGTCTCCATCTCTGTCTCTGTCTCTGCCTCTGTCTCTGTCCCTGTCTCTGTCTCCGTCTCCGTCTCTGTCTCTGTCTCTGTCATTGGTTCCATCTCTGTCTCTGTCTCTGTTTCTGTCTCTGTCTCTGTCTCTGCCTCTGTCTCTGTCTCTGTCTCTGTCTCTGTTTCTGTCTCTGTCTCTGTCTCTGTCTCTGTCTCTGTCTCTGTCTCTGTCTCTGTCTCTGTCTCTGTCTCTGTCTCTGTCTCTGTCTCTGTCTCTGTCTCTGTCTCTGTCTCTGTTCCTGTCTCTGTCTCTGCCTCTGTCTCTGTCTCTGTCTCTGTCTCTGTCTCTGTCCTGTCTCTGTCTCTGTCACTGCCTCTGTCTCTGTCTGTGGCTCTGTCTTTGTCTCATGCGCCTCTGTCTTTGTCTCTGTCTGTGCCTCTGTCTGTGCCTCTGTCTCTGTCTCTGTTTCCGTCTCTGTCGCTGCCTCTGTCCCTGACTCCGTCTCTCTCTCTTTTCCTGTCTCTGTCTCTGTCTCTGTCTCTGTCCCTGTCTCTGTCTCTGTCATTGGCTCCATCTCTGTCTCTCTCTCATTCTCCGCCTCCGTCTCTGTCTCTGTCTCTGTCTCTGTCTCTGTTTCTGTTTCTGTCTCTGTCGCTGTCTCTGTCTCTGTCTCTGTCTATGTCTCTGTCTGTGTCTCTGCCTCCGTCTCCGTCTCTGTCTCTGTCTGTGTCTCTGTCTCTGTCTCTGCCTCTGTATCGGTCTCTGTCTTTGGCTCTGTCTCTGTCTCTGTCTCTGTCCCTGTCTCTGTCTCTGTCTCTGTCTCTGTCTCTGTCTCTGTTCCTGTCTCTGTCTCCGTATCCGCCGCTGTCTCTGTCTCTGTCTCAGTCTATGTCTCTGTCTCTGTCTCTGTCTGTGTCTCTGCCTCTGTCTCCGTCTCTGCCGCTGTCTGTGTCTCTGTCGCTGTCTCTGTCTCTGTCTATGTCTCTGTCTGTGTCTCTGTGTCCGTCTCCGTCTCCGTCTCTGTCTCTGTCTCTGTCATTGGCTCCATCTCTGTCTCTGTCTCAGTCTCTGTCACTGTCTCTGTCTCTGTCTCTGTCTCTGTCTCTGTCTCTGTCTCTGTTTCTGTCTCTGTCTCTGTCTCTGTCTCTGTCTCTGTCTCTGTCTCTGTCCTGTCCCTGTCTCTGTCTCTGTCCCTGTCTCTGTCTCTGCCTCTGTCTCTGTCTGTGGCTCTGTCTTTGTATCATGCGCCTGTGTCTTTGTCTCTGTCCGTGTCTCTGTCTGTGCCCCTGTCTCTGTCTCTGTTTCCGTCTCTGTCGCTGCCTCTGTCTCTGTCTCCGTCTCTCTCTCTTTTCCTGTCTCTGTCTCTGTCTCTGTCTCTGTCTCTGTCTCTGCCTCTGTCTCTGTCTCTGTCTCTGTTTCTGTCTCTGTCTCTGTATCTGTCTCTGTCTCTGTCTCTGTCTCTGTCTCTGTCTCTGTCTCTGTCTCTGTCTCTGTCTCTGTCTCTGTCTCTGTCTCTGTCTCTGTATCTGTCTCTGTCTCTGTCTCTGTCTCTGTCTCTGTCTCTGTCTCTGTCTCTGTCTCTGTCTCTGTCCTGTCTCTGTCTCTGTCTCTGCCTCTGTCTCTGTCTGTGGCTCTGTCTTTGTCTCTTGCGCCTCTGTCTTTGTCTCTGTCCGTGTCTCTGTCTGTGCCTCTGTCTCTGTCTCTGTTTCCGTCTCTGTCGCTGCCTCTGTCCCTGACTCCGTCTCTCTCTCTTTTCCTGTCTCTGTCTCCGTCTCTGTATCTGTCTCTGTCTCTGTCTCTGTCTCTGTTTCTGTTTCTGTCTCTCTCTCTGTCTCTGTCTCTGTTTCTGTCACTGTCTTTGTCTCTGTCTCTGCCTCTGTCTCTGTCTCTGTCTCTGTCCCTGTCTCTGTCTGTGTTTGTGTCTCTGTCTCTGTATCGGACTCTGTCTCCGTCACTGTCTCCGTCTTTGTCTCCGTCTTTGCATCCCTCTTTGTCTCCGTATTTGTCTCCGTCTGTGTCGCCATCTTTGCCTCCATCTTTGTCTCCGTCTTTGTCTCCGTCGCCGTCTTCCGCTTCGTGCCCGTCTTTGTCACCGTCCTTGTCACCGTCTTTGTCTCCGTCTTTGTCTCCGTCCGTGTCTCCTGCCCCTGTGTTTCTGTCGCTCTCTCTGTCTCGGTCTGTGTCTCTGTCTCCGTCTCTGTCTCTGTCTCTGTCTCTGTCTCTGTCTGTGTCTCTGTCTCCGTCTCTTTCTCTGTCTCTTTCTCTGTCTCTGTCTCTGTCTCTGTCTCTGTCTCTGCCTCTGTCTCTGTCTGTGTCTCTGTCTCTGTCTCTGTCTCTGCCTCTGTCTCTGTCTCTGTCTCTGTCTCTGTCTCTGTCTCTGTCTCTGTCTCTGTCTCTGTCTCTGTCTCTGCCTCTGTCTCTGTCTGTGGCTCTGTCTTTGTCTCATGCGCCTCTGTCTCTGTCTCTGTTCCTGTCTCTGTCGCTGCCTCTGTCTCTGTCTCTGTCTCTCTCTCTTTTCCTGTCTCTGTCTCTGCCTCTGTCTCTGTCCCTTACTCTGTCTTTGTCTCTGTTTCCGTCTCTGTCGCTGCCTCTGTCTCTGTCTCCGTCTCTCTCTCCTTTCCTGTCTCTGTCTCTGTCTCTGTCTCTGTCCCTGTCTCTGTCTCCGTCTACGTCTCTGTCTTTGTCTCTGTCATTGGCTCCATCTCTGTCTCTGTCTCAGTCTCTGTCTCCGTCTCTGTCTCTGTCTCTGTCTCTGTCCCTGTCTCTGTCTCCGTCTACGTCTCTGTCTTTGTCTCTGTCATTGGCTCCATCTCTGTCTCTGTCTCAGTCTCTGTCTCCGTCTCTGTCTCTGTCTCTGTATCTGTCTCTGTCTCTGTTTCTGTTTCTGTCTCTGTCTCTGTCGCTGTCCCTGTCTCTGTCTCTGTCTATGTCTCTGTCTGTGTCTCTGTCTCCGTCTCCGTCTCTGTCTCTGTCTCTGTCTCTGTCTCTGTCTCCATCTCTGTCCCTGTGTCTGTCTCTGCCTCTGTCTCTGTCTCTGTCTCTCTCTCTGTCTCTGTCTCTGTCTCTGTCTCTGTCTCTGTCTCTGTCTCTGTCTCTGTCTCTGTCTCTGTCCCTGTCTCTGTCTCTGTCTCCATCTCTGTCTCTGTCTCTGTCTCTGTCTCTGTCTCTGTCTCTGTCTCTGTCTCTGTCTCTGTCTCTGTCTCTGTCTCTGTCTCTGTCTCTGTCTCTGTCTCTGTTTCTGTCTCTGTCCTGTCTCTGTCTCTGTCTCTGCCTCTGCCTCTGTCTGTGGCTCTGTCTTTGTCTCATGCGCCTCTGTCTTTGTCTCTGTCTGTGTCTCTGTCTGTGCCTCTGTCTCTGTCTCTGTTTCCGTCTCTGTCGCTGCCTCTGTCTCTGTCTCCGTCTCTCTCTCTTTTCCTGTCTCTGTCTCCGTCTCTGTCTCTGTCTCTGTCTCTGTCTCTGTCTCTGTCTCTGTTTCTGTCTCTGTCTCTGTCTCTGTCTCAGTTTCTGTCTCTGTCTTTGTCTCTGTCTCTGCCTCTGTCTCTGTCTCTGTCTCTGTCTCTGTCTCTGTCTCTGTCTGTGTTTGTGTCTCTGTCTCTGTCTCTGTTTCGGCCTCTGTCTCCGTCACTGTCTTCGTCTTTGCATCCCTCTTTGTCTCCGTATTTGTCTCCGTCTGTGTCGCCATCTTTGCCTCCATCTTTGTCTCCGTCTTTGTCTCCGTCGCCGTCTTCCGCTTCGTGTCCGTCTTTGTCTCCGTCTTTGTCACCGTCTTTGTCTCCGTCTTTGTCTCCGTGCGTGTCTCCTGCCCCTGTGTTTCTGTCGCTCTCTCTGTCTCTGTCTGTGTCTCTGTCTCCGTCTCTGTCTCTGTCTCTGTCTCTGTCTCTGTCTCTGTCTGTGTCTCTGTCTCCGTCTCTTTCTCTGTCTCTGTCTCTGTCTCTGTCTCTGCCTCTGCCTCTGTCTCTGTCTGTAGCTCTGTCTTTGTCTCTGTCTGTGTCTCTGTCTGTGCCTCTGTCTCTGTCTCTGTTTCCCTCTCTGTCGCTGCCTCTGTCCCTGACTCCGTCTCTCTCTCTTTTCCTGTCTCTGTCTCTGTCTCTGTCTCTGTCCCTGTCTCTGTCTCTGTCATTGGCTCCATCTCTGTCTCTCTCTCAGTCTCTGTCTCCGTCTCTGTCTCTGTCTCTGTCTCTGTGTCTGTCTCCGTCTCTGTCCCTGTCTCTGTCATTGGCTCCATCTCGGTCTCTGTCTCAGTCTCTGTCTCTGTCTCTGTCTCTGTCTCTGTCTCTGTCGCTGCCTCTGTCTCTGTCTCTGTCTCCGTCTCCGTCTCTGTCTCTGTCTCTGTCATTGGTTCCATCTCTGTCTCTGTCTCTGTTTCTGTCTCTGTCTCTGTCTCTGCCTCTGTCTCTGTCTCTGTCTCTGTCTCTGTTTCTGTCTCTGTCTCTGTCTCTGTCTCTGTCTCTGTCTCTGTCTCTGTCTCTGTCTCTGTCTCTGTCTCTGTCTCTGTCTCTGTCTCTGTCTCTGTCTCTGTCTCTGTTCCTGTCTCTGTCTCTGCCTCTGTCTCTGTCTCTGTCTCTGTCTCTGTCCTGTCTCTGTCTCTGTCACTGCCTCTGTCTCTGTCTGTGGCTCTGTCTTTGTCTCATGCGCCTCTGTCTTTGTCTCTGTCTGTGTCTCTGTCTGTGCCTCTGTCTCTGTCTCTGTTCCCTTCTCTGTCTCCGCCTCTGCCTCTGTCTCCGTCTTTGTCTCCATCTTTGTTTCCGTCTTTGTCTCCGTCTTTGTCACCGTCTTTGTCTCCGTCGTCGTCTTCCTCTTCGTCTCCGTCTTTGTCTCCGTCTTTGCCTCCGCCTTTGTCTCCGTCTTTGTCTTCGTCGTCGTCTTCCTCTTCGTCTCCGTCTTTGTCTCCGTCTTTGTCACCGTCTTTGTCTCCGTCTTTGTCTCCGTCCACGTCTCCTGCCCCTCTGTCTCTGCCTCTGACTCTGTCTGTGTCTCTGTCTCCGTCTCTGTCTCTGTCTCTGTCTCTGTCCCTGTCTCTGTCTCTGTCTCTGTCTCTGTCTCTGTCTCTGTCTCTGTCTCTGTCTCTGTCTCTGTCTCTGTCTCTGTCTCTGTCTCTGTCTCTGTCTCTGTCTCTGTCTCTGTCTCGGTCCCTGTCTCTGTCTCGGTATCCGCCGCTGTCTCTGTCTCTGTCTCTGTCTCTGTCTCTGTCTCTGTCTCTGTCTCTGTCTCTGTCTCTGTCTCTGTCTCTGTTCCTGTCTCTGTCCTGTCTCTGTCTCTGTCTCTGCCTCTGCCTCTGTCTGTGGCTCTGTCTTTGTCTCATGCGCCTCTGTCTTTGTCTCTGTCTGTGTCTCTGTCTGTGCCTCTGTCTCTGTCTCTGTTTCCGTCTCTGTCGCTGCCTCTGTCTCTGTCTCCGTCTCTCTCTCTTTTCCTGTCTCTGTCTCCGTCTCTGTCTCTGTCTCTGTCTGTGTCTCTGTCTGTGCCTCTGCCTCTTTCTCTGTTTCTGTCTCTGTCGCTGCCTCTGTCTCTGTCTCTGTCTCTGTCCCTGTCTCTGTCTCTTTTCCTGTCTCTGTCTCTGTCACTTGCTCTGTCTCTGTCTCTGTTCCCTTCTCTGTCTCTGCCTCTGTCTCTGTCTCTGTCTCTGTCTTTGTATCCGTCTTTGTCACCGTAGTCGTCTCCCTCTTCGTCTCCGTCTTTGTCTCCGTCTTTGTCACCGTTTTTGTCTCCGTCTTTGTCTCCGTCCACGTCTCCTGCCCCTCTGTCTCTGTCGCTGTCTCAGTCTCTGTCTCTGTCTCTGTCTCTGTCTCTGTCTGTGTCTCTGTCGCTGTCTCTGTCTCTGTCTCTGTCTATGTCCCTGTCTGCGTCTCCGTCTCCGTCGCTGTCTCTGTCTCTGTCTCTGTGTCAATCTCTGTCTCTGTCTCAGTCTCTGTCTCTGTCTCTGTCTCTGTCTGTGTCCCTGCCTCTGTCTCCGTCTCAGCCGCTCTCTGTGTCTCTGTCGCTGTCTCTGTCTCTGTCTCTGTCTATGTCTCTGTCTGCGTCTCTGTCTCCGTCTCCGTCTCTGTCTCTGTTTCTGTCTCTGTCTCTGTCTCCGTCTCTGTCTCCGTCTCTGTCTCTGTCTCTGTCTCTGTCTCTGTCTGTGTCTCTGTCTCTGTCTCTGCCTCTGTATCGGTCTCTGTCTTTGGCTCTGTCTCTGTCTCTGTCTCTGTCCCTGTCTCTGTCTCTGTCTCTGTCTCTGTCTCTGTTCCTGTCTCTGTCTCCGTATCCGCCCCTGTCTCTGTCCCTGTTTCTGTCTCTGTCTCTGTCTCTGTCTCTGTCTCTGTCTCTGTCTCTGTCTCTCTCTCTTTTCCTGTCTCTGTCTCTGCCTCTGTCTCTGTCCCTTACTCTGTCTTTGTCTCTGTTCCCTTCTCTGTCTCCGCCTCTGCCTCTGTCTCCGTCTTTGTCTCCATCTTTGTTTCCGTCTTTGTCTCCGTCTTTGTCACCGTCTTTGTCTCCGTCGTCGTCTTCCTCTTCGTCTCCGTCTTTGTCTCCGTCTTTGCCTCCGCCTTTGTCTCCGTCTTTGTCTTCGTCGTCGTCTTCCTCTTCGTCTCCGTCTTTGTCTCCGTCTTTGTCACCGTCTTTGTCTCCGTCTTTGTCTCCGTCCACGTCTCCTGCCCCTCTGTCTCTGCCTCTGACTCTGTCTGTGTCTCTGTCTCCGTCTCTGTCTCTGTCTCTGTCCCTGTCTCTGTCTCTGTCTCTGTCTCTGTCTCTGTCTCTGTCTCTGTCTCTGTCTCTGTCTCTGTCTCTGTCTCTGTCTCTGTCTCTGTCTCTGTCTCTGTCTCTGTCTCGGTCCCTGTCTCTGTCTCGGTATCCGCCGCTGTCTCTGTCTCTGTCTCTGTCTCTGTCTCTGTCTCTGTCTCTGTCTCTGTCTCTGTCTCTGTCTCTGTCTCTGTCTCTGTCTCTGTTCCTGTCTCTGTCCTGTCTCTGTCTCTGTCTCTGCCTCTGCCTCTGTCTGTGGCTCTGTCTTTGTCTCATGCGCCTCTGTCTTTGTCTCTGTCTGTGTCTCTGTCTGTGCCTCTGTCTCTGTCTCTGTTTCCGTCTCTGTCGCTGCCTCTGTCTCTGTCTCCGTCTCTCTCTCTTTTCCTGTCTCTGTCTCCGTCTCTGTCTCTGTCTCTGTCTGTGTCTCTGTCTGTGCCTCTGCCTCTTTCTCTGTTTCTGTCTCTGTCGCTGCCTCTGTCTCTGTCTCTGTCTCTGTCCCTGTCTCTGTCTCTTTTCCTGTCTCTGTCTCTGTCACTTGCTCTGTCTCTGTCTCTGTTCCCTTCTCTGTCTCTGCCTCTGTCTCTGTCTCTGTCTCTGTCTTTGTATCCGTCTTTGTCACCGTAGTCGTCTCCCTCTTCGTCTCCGTCTTTGTCTCCGTCTTTGTCACCGTTTTTGTCTCCGTCTTTGTCTCCGTCCACGTCTCCTGCCCCCTCTGTCTCTGTCGCTGTCTCAGTCTCTGTCTCTGTCTCTGTCTCTGTCTGTGTCTCTGTCGCTGTCTCTGTCTCTGTCTCTGTCTATGTCCCTGTCTGCGTCTCCGTCTCCGCCGCTGTCTCTGTCTCTGTCTCTGTGTCAATCTCTGTCTCTGTCTCAGTCTCTGTCTCTGTCTCTGTCTCTGTCTGTGTCCCTGCCTCTGTCTCCGTCTCAGCCGCTCTCTGTGTCTCTGTCGCTGTCTCTGTCTCTGTCTCTGTCTATGTCTCTGTCTGCGTCTCTGTCTCCGTCTCCGTCTCTGTCTCTGTTTCTGTCTCTGTCTCTGTCTCCGTCTCTGTCTCTGCCTCTGTCTCTGTCTCTGTCTCTGTCTTTGTATCGGTCTTTGTCTCCGCCTTTGTCTCCGTATTTGTCTCCGTCTGTGTCTTCCTCTTCGTCTCCGTCTTTGCCTCCGTCTTTGTCACCGTCTTTGTCTCCGTATTTGTCTCCGTCTGTGTCTCCATATTTGTCTCCGTCTTTGTCTCCGTCTTTGCCTCCGTCTTTGTCTCCGTATTTGTCTCCGTCTGTGTCTCCATCTTTGTCTCCGCCTTTGTCTCCGTCTTTGTCTCCGTCGTCGTCTTCCTGTTCGTCTCCGTCTTTGTCTCCGTCTTTGTCACCGTCTTTGTCTCCGTCTTTGTCTCCGTCCACGTCTCCTGCCCCTCTGTCTCTGTCGCTGTCTCAGTCTCGGTCTCTGTCTCTGTCTCTGTCTCTGTCTCTGTTTCTGTATTTGTCTCATGCGCCTCTGTCTTTGTCTCTGTCTGTGTCTCTGTCTGTGCCTCTGTCTCTGTCTCTGTTTCTGTCTCTGTCGCTGCCCCTGTCTCTGTCTCTATCTCTGTCTCTTTTCCTGTCTCTGTCTCTGTCCTTTTCTCTGTCTCTGTCTCTGTTCCCTTCTCTGTCTCCGCCTCTGCCTCTGTCTGCGTCTTTGTCTCCATCTTTGTCTGCGTCTTTGTCTCCGTCTTTGTCACCGTCTTTGTCTCCGTCGTCGTCTTCCTCTTCGTCTCCGTCTTTGTCTCCGTCTTTGTCACCATCGTTTCCTCCGTCTTCGTCTCCGTCTTTGTCTACGTCTTTGTCTACGTCTTTGTCTCCGTCTTTGTCTCCGTCTATGTCTCTGTCACTGTCTCTGTCTCTGTCTCTGTTTCTGTCTCTGTCTCTGTCTCTGTCCCTGTCCCTGTCTCTGTATCTGTCTCTGTCACTGTCTCTGTCTCTGCCTCTGTCTCTGTCCCTGTCTCTGTCCCCGTCCCCGCCGCTGTCACGGTCTCTGTGTCTGTGTCCATCTCTGTCTCTGTCTCAGTCTCAGTCTCTGTCTCTGTCTCTGTCTCTGTCTCTGTCTCTGTCTGTGTCTCTGCCTCTGTCTCCGTCTCTGCCGCTGTCTGTGTCTCTGTCACTTTCTCTGTCTCTGTCTCTGTTCCCTTCTCTGTCTCCGTCTCTGCCTCTGTCTCCGTCTTTGTCTCCATCTTTGTCTGCGTCTTTGTCTCCGTCTTTGTCACCGTCTTTGTCTCCGTCGTCGTCTTCCTCTTCGTCTCCGTGTTTGTCTCCGTCTTTGTCACCATCGTTGTCTCCGTCTTTGTCTCCGTCTTTGTCTCCGTATTTGTCTCCGTCTGTGTCTCCATCTTCGTCTCCGCCTTTGTCTCGGTCTTTGTCTCCGTCGTCGTCTTCCTCTTCGTCTCCGTCTTTGCCTCCGTCTTTGTCACCGTCTTTGTCTCCGCATTTGTCTCCGTCTGTGTCTCCATCTTTGTCTGCGTCTTTGTCTCCGTCTTTGTCACCGTCTTTGTCTCCGTCGTCGTCTTCCTCTTCGTCTCCGTGTTTATCTCCGTCTATGTCACCGTCTTTGTCTCCGTCTTTGTCTCCGTCTTTGTCTCCGTCTTTGTCTACGTCTTTGTCTACGTCTTTGTCTCCGTCCTTGTCTCCGTCCACGTCTCCTGCCCCTCTGTCTCTGTCTCTGTCTCAGTCTCTGTCTCTGTCTCTGTCTCTGTCTCTGTCTCTGTCTCTGTCTCTGTCTCTGTCTCTGTTTCTGTCTCTGTCTCTATCTCTGTCTCTGTCTCTGTCTCTGTCTCTGTCTCTGTCTCTGTCTCTGTCTCTGTCTCTGTCTCTGTCTCTGTCTCTGTCGCTGCCTCTGTCTCTGTCTCTGTCTCTCTCTCTTTTCCTGTCTCTGTCTCTGTCTCTGTCTCTGCCCCTGTCCCTGTCTCTGTCTCTGTCTCTGTCTCTGTCTCTGTCTCTGTCTCTGTCTCTGTCTCTGTCTCTGTCTCTGTCTCTGTCTCGGTCCCTGTCTCCGTCTTTGTGGCCGTCTTTGTATCCGTCTTTGTCTCCGTCTTCGTCTTCCTCTTTGTTTCCGTCTTTGTCTCTGTCTTTGTCTCCTGCGCCAGGGTCACCGCCTTTGTCTCCTGCCCCCCTGTTTCCGTCGCTCTTTCTGCCTCTGTCTGTGTCTCTGTCTCCGCCTCTTTCTCTGTCTCTGTCTCTGTCTCTGTCTCTGTCTCTGTCTCTGTCTCTGCCTCTGTCTCTGTCTCTGTCTCTGTCTCTGTCTCTGTCTCTGTCTCTGTCTCTGTCTCCGTCTCTGTCTCTGCCTCTGTCTCTGTCTCTGTCTCTGTCTTTGTATCCGTCTTTGTCTCCGCCTTTGTCTCCATCTTTGTCTCCGTCGTCGTCTTCCTCTTCTTCTCCCTCTTTGTCTCCGTCTTTGTCACCGTCTTTGTCTCCGTCTTTGTCTCCGTCCACGTCTCCTGCCCCTCTGTCTCTGTCTCTGTCTCAGTCTCTGTCTCTGTCTCTGCCTCTGTCTCTGTCCTTGTCTCTATCTTTGGCTCCGTCTTTGTCTCCATCTTTGTCACCGTCTTTGTCTCCGTTTTTGTCTCCGTCTTTGTCTCCGCCTTTTTCACCGTCTTTGTCTCCGTCTTTGTCTCCGTCCACGTCTCCTGCCCCTCTGTATCTGTCTCTGTCTCTGTCTCCGTCTCTGTCTCTGTCTCTGTCTCTGTCTCTGCCTCTGTCTCAGTCTCTGTCTCTGTCTCTGTCTCTGTATCTGTCTCTGTCTCGGTCCCTGTCTCCGTCTTTGTGGCCGTCTTTGTATCCGTCTTTGTCTCCGTCTTCGTCTTCCTCTTTGTTTCCGTCTTTGTCTCTGTCTCTGTCTCTGTCTCTGTCACTATCTCTGTCTCTGTCTCTGTCGCTGTCTCTGTCTCTGTCTCTGTCTCTGTCTCTGTCTCTGCCTCTGTCTCAGTCTCTGTCTCTGTCTCTGTCTCTGTCTCTGTCTCTGTCTCTGTCTCTGTCTCTGTCCCTGTCCCTGTCTCTGTCTCTGTCTCTGTCTCTGTCCCTGTCTCTGTCTCTGCCTCTGCCTCTGTCTCTGTCCCTGTCTCTGTCTCCGTCTGCGTCTCTGTCTCTGTCTCTGTCTACGTCTTTGTACCTCTCTTTGTCTCCGTATTTGTGTCCGTCTGTGTCTCCATATTTGTCTCCACCTTTGTCTACGTCTTTGTCTCCGTCGTCGTCTTCCTCTTCGTCTCCGTCTTTGCCTCCGTCTGTGTCTCCGTATTTGTCTCCGTCTGTGTCTGCATCTTTGTCTCCGCCTTTGTCTCCGTCTTTGTCTCCGTCGTCGTCTTCCTCTTCGTATCCGTCTTTGTCTCCGTCCACGTCTCCTGCCCCTCTGTCTCTGTCTCTGTCCCAGTCTCTGTCTCTGTCTCGGACTCTGTCTCTGTCTCTGTCTCTGTCTCTGTCTCTGTCTCTGTCTCTGTCTCTGTCTCTGTCCCTGTCTCTGTCTCTGTCTCCATCTCTGTCTCTGTCTCTGTCTCTGTCTCTGTCTCTGTCTCTGTCTCTGTCTCTGTCTCTGTCTCTGTCTCTGTCTCTGTCTCTGTCTCTGTCTCTGTCTCTGTTTCTGTCTCTGTCCTGTCTCTGTCTCTGTCTCTGCCTCTGCCTCTGTCTGTGGCTCTGTCTTTGTCTCATGCGCCTCTGTCTTTGTCTCTGTCTGTGTCTCTGTCTGTGCCTCTGTCTCTGTCTCTGTTTCCGTCTCTGTCGCTGCCTCTGTCTCTGTCTCCGTCTCTCTCTCTTTTCCTGTCTCTGTCTCCGTCTCTGTCTCTGTCTCTGTCTCTGTCTCTGTCTCTGTCTCTGTTTCTGTTTCTGTCTCTGTCTCTGTCTCTGTCTCAGTTTCTGTCTCTGTCTTTGTCTCTGTCTCTGCCTCTGTCTCTGTCTCTGTCTCTGTCTCTGTCTCTGTCTCTGTCTGTGTTTGTGTCTCTGTCTCTGTCTCTGTTTCGGCCTCTGTCTCCGTCACTGTCTTCGTCTTTGCATCCCTCTTTGTCTCCGTATTTGTCTCCGTCGCCGTCTTCCGCTTCGTGTCCGTCTTTGTCTCCGTCTTTGTCACCGTCTTTGTCTCCGTCTTTGTCACCGTCTTTGTCTCCGTCTTTGTCTCCGTGCGTGTCTCCTGCCCCTGTGTTTCTGTCGCTCTCTCTGTCTCTGTCTGTGTCTCTGTCTCCGTCTCTGTCTCTGTCTCTGTCTCTGTCTGTGTCTCTGTCTCCGTCTCTTTCTCTGTCTCTGTCTCTGTCTCTGTCTCTGCCTCTGCCTCTGTCTCTGTCTGTAGCTCTGTCTTTGTCTCTGTCTGTGTCTCTGTCTGTGCCTCTGTCTCTGTCTCTGTTTCCCTCTCTGTCGCTGCCTCTGTCCCTGACTCCGTCTCTCTCTCTTTTCCTGTCTCTGTCTCTGTCTCTGTCTCTGTCCCTGTCTCTGTCTCTGTCATTGGCTCCATCTCTGTCTCTCTCTCAGTCTCTGTCTCCGTCTCTGTCTCTGTCTCTGTCTCTGTCTCTGTGTCTGTCTCCGTCTCTGTCCCTGTCTCTGTCATTGGCTCCATCTCGGTCTCTGTCTCAGTCTCTGTCTCTGTCTCTGTCTCTGTCTCTGTCTCTGTCTCTGTCTCTGTCGCTGCCTCTGTCTCTGTCTCTGTCTCCGTCTCCGTCTCTGTCTCTGTCTCTGTCATTGGTTCCATCTCTGTCTCTGTCTCTGTTTCTGTCTCTGTCTCTGTCTCTGCCTCTGTCTCTGTCTCTGTCTCTGTCTCTGTTTCTGTCTCTGTCTCTGTCTCTGTCTCTGTCTCTGTCTCTGTCTCTGTCTCTGTCTCTGTCTCTGTCTCTGTCTCTGTCTCTGTCTCTGTCTCTGTCTCTGTTCCTGTCTCTGTCTCTGCCTCTGTCTCTGTCTCTGTCTCTGTCTCTGTCTCTGTCCTGTCTCTGTCTCTGTCACTGCCTCTGTCTCTGTCTGTGGCTCTGTCTTTGTCTCATGCGCCTCTGTCTTTGTCTCTGTCTGTGTCTCTGTCTGTGCCTCTGTCTCTGTCTCTGTTTCCGTCTCTGTCGCTGCCTCTGTCCCTGACTCCGTCTCTCTCTCAGTCTCCGCCTCCGTCTCTGTCTCTGTCTCTGTCTCTGTCTCTGTTTCTGTCTCTGTCGCTGTCCCTGTCTCTGTCTCTGTCTATGTCTCTGTCTGTGTCTCTGCCTCCGCCTCCGTCTCCGTCTCTGTCTCTGTCTCTGTCTCTGTCTCTGTCTCTGTCTGTGTCTCTGTCTCTGTCTCTGCCTCTGTACCGGTCTCTGTCTTTGGCTCTGTCTCTGTCTCTGTCTCCGTCCCTGTCTCTGTCTCTGTCTCTGTCTCTGTTCCTGTCTCTGTCTCTGCCTCTGTCTCTGTCTCTGTCTCTGTCTCTGTCTCTCTCTCTTTTCCTGTCTCTGTCTCTGCCTCTGTCTCTGTCCCTTACTCTGTCTTTGTCTCTGTTCCCTTCTCTGTCTCCGCCTCTGCCTCTGTCTCCGTCTTTGTCTCCATCTTTGTCTCCGTCTTTGCCTCCGCCTTTGTCTCCGTCTTTGTCTTCGTCGTCGTCTTCCTCTTCGTCTCCGTCTTTGACTCCGTCTTTGTCACCGTCTTTGTCTCCGTCTTTGTCTCCGTCCACGTCTCCTGCCCCTCTGTCTCTGCCTCTGACTCTGTCTGTGTCTCTGTCTCCGTCTCTGTCTCTGTCTCTGTCCCTGTCTCTGTCTCTGTCTCTGTCTCTGTCTCTGTCTCTGTCTCTGTCTCTGTCTCTGTCTCTGTCTCTGTCTCTGTCTCTGTCTCTGTCTCGGTCCCTGTCTCTGTCTCGGTATCCGCCGCTGTCTCTGTCTCTGTCTCTGTCTCTGTCTCTGTCTCTGTCTCTGTCTCTGTCTCTGTCTCTGTCTCTGTCTCTGTCTCTGTCTCTGTCTCTGTCTCTGTCTCTGTCTCTGTTCCTGTCTCTGTCCTGTCTCTGTCTCTGTCTCTGCCTCTGCCTCTGTCTGTGGCTCTGTCTTTGTCTCATGCGCCTCTGTCTTTGTCTCTGTCTGTGTCTCTGTCTGTGCCTCTGTCTCTGTCTCTGTTTCCGTCTCTGTCGCTGCCTCTGTCTCTGTCTCCGTCTCTCTCTCTTTTCCTGTCTCTGTCTCCGTCTCTGTCTCTGTCTCTGTCTCTGTTTCTGTCTCTGTCTCTGTCTCTGTCTCTGTTTCTGTCTCTGTCTTTGTCTCTGTCTCTGCCTCTGCCTCTGTCTCTGTCTCTGTCTCTGTCTCTGTCTCTGTCTCTGTCTCTGTTCCTGTCTCTGTCTCTGCCTCTGTCTCTGTCTCTGTCTCTGTCTCTGTCTCTGTCCTGTCTCTGTCTCTGTCACTGCCTCTGTCTCTGTCTGTGGCTCTGTCTTTGTCTCATGCGCCTCTGTCTTTGTCTCTGTCTGTGTCTCTGTCTGTGCCTCTGTCTCTGTCTCTGTTTCCGTCTCTGTCGCTGCCTCTGTCCCTGACTCCGTCTCTCTCTCAGTCTCCGCCTCCGTCTCTGTCTCTGTCTCTGTCTCTGTCTCTGTTTCTGTCTCTGTCGCTGTCCCTGTCTCTGTCTCTGTCTATGTCTCTGTCTGTGTCTCTGCCTCCGCCTCCGTCTCCGTCTCTGTCTCTGTCTCTGTCTCTGTCTCTGTCTCTGTCTGTGTCTCTGTCTCTGTCTCTGCCTCTGTACCGGTCTCTGTCTTTGGCTCTGTCTCTGTTTCTGTCTCTGTCTCTGTCTCTGTCTCTGTTTCTGTCTCTGTCTTTGTCTCTGTCTCTGCCTCTGCCTCTGTCTCTGTCTCTGTCTCTGTCTCTGCCTCTGTCTCTGTCTGTGTTTGTGTCTCTGTCTCTGTCTCTGTTTCGGCCTCTTTCTCCGTCACTGTCTTCGTCTTTGTCTCCGTCTTTGTCTCTGTCTTTGTCTCCGTATTTGTCTCCGTCTGTGTCTCCATCTTTGTCTCCGTCTTTGTCTCCGTCTTTGCATCCCTCTTTGTCTCCGTATTTGTCTCCGTCTGTGTCGCCATCTTTGCCTCCATCTTTGTCTCCGTCTTTGTCTCCGTCGCCGTCTTCCGCTTCGTGTCCGTCTTTGTCTCCGTCTTTGTCACCGTCTTTGTCTCCGTCTTTGTCTCCGTCCGTGTCTCCTGCCCCTGTGTTTCTGTCGCTCTCTCTGTCTCTGTCTGTGTCTCTGTCTCCGTCTCTGTCTCTGTCTCTGTCTCTGTCTCTGTCTCTGTCTGTGTCTCTGTCTCCGTCTCTTTCTCTGCCTCTGTCTCTGTCTCTGTCTCTGCCTCTGTCTCTGTTTCTGTCTCTGTCTTTGTCTCTGTCTCTGCCTCTGTCTCTGTCTCTGTCATTGGCTCCATCTCTGGCCCTGTCTCAGTCTCTGTCTCTGTCTCTGTCTCTGTCTCTGTTTCTGTCTCTGTCTTTGTCTCTGTCTCTGCCTCTGTCTCTGTCTCTGTCTCTGTCTCTGTCGCTGTCTCTGTCTCTGTCTCTGTCTGTGTTTGTGTCTCTGTCTCTGTCTCTGTATCGGACTCTGTCTCCGTCACTGTCTTCGTCTTTGTCTCCGTCTTTGCATCCCTCTCTGTCTCCGTATTTGTCTCCGTCTGTGTCGCCATCTTTGCCTCCTTCTTTGTCTCCGTCTTTGTCTCCGTCGCCGTCTTCCGCTTCGTGTCCGTCTTTGTCTCCGTCTTTGTACACGTCTTTGTCTCCGTATTTGAGTCCGTCTGTGTCTCCATATTTGTCTCCGTCTTTGTCTACGTCTTTGTCTCCGTCGTCGTCTTCCTCTTCGTCTCCGTCTTTGTCTCCGTCTTTCTCACCGTCTTTGTCTCCGTCTTTGTCTCCGTCCACGTCTCCTGCCACTCTGTCTCCGTCTCTGTCTCAGTCTCTGTCTCTGTCTGTGTCTCCGCCTCTGTCTCCGCCTTTGTCTCTGCCTTTGTCTCCGTATTTGTCTCCGTCTGTGTCTCCATCTCTGTCTCCGTCTCTGTCTCTGTCTCTGTCTCTGTCTGTGGCTCTGTCTTTGTCTCATGCGCCTCTGCCTTTGTCTCTGTCTGTGTCTCTGTCTGTGCCTCTGTCTCTGTCTCTGTTTCTGTCTCTGTCGCTGCCTCTGTCTCTGTCTCTGTCTCTGTCTCTGTCTCTGTCTCTGTCTCGTTTCCTGTCTCTGTCTCTGTCTCTGTCACTTGCTCTGTCTCTGTCTCTGTTCCCTTCTCTGTCTCCGCCTCTGCCTCTGTCTCCGTCTTTGTCGCCATCTTTGTCTGCGTCTTTGTCTCCGTCTTTGTCACCGTCTTTGTCTCCGTCGTCGTCTTCCTCTTCGTCTCCGTCTTTGTGTCCGTCTTTGTCTCCGTCCTTGTCTCCGTCTGTGTCTCCGTCCGTGTCTCCTGCCCCTCTGTCTCCGTCGTTGTCTCATGCGCGTCTGTCTCTGTCTCTGTTTCTGTCTCTGCCTCTGTCTCTTTCCCTGTCTCTGTCTTCGTATCCGTCTCTATCTCTGTCTCTGTGTCCGTCTTTGTACCTGTCTTTGTCTCCGTATTTGCGTCCGTCTGTGTCTCCATCTTTGTCGCCGCCCTTGTCTCCGCCTTTGCCTCCGTCGTCGTCTTCCTCTTCGTCTCCGTCTTTGTCTCCGTCTTTGTCACCGTCTTTGTCTCCGTCTTTGTCTCCGTCCACGTCTCCTGCCCCTCTGTCTCTGTCTCTGTCTCAGTCTCTGTCTCTGTCTGTGCCTCTGTCTCTGTCTCTGTTTCCGTCTCTGTCGCTGCCTCTGTCCCTGACTCCGTCTCCCTCTCTTTTCCTGTCTCTGTCTCTGTCTCTGTCTCTGTCCCTGTCTCTGTCTCCGTCTACGTCTCTGTCTCTGTCTCTGTCATTGGCTCCATCTCTGTCTCTGTCTCAGTCTCTGTCTCTGACTCTGTCTCTGTCTCTGTCTCTGTCTCCAGCTCTGTCTCTGTGTCTGTCTCTGTCTCTGTCTCTGTCTCTGTCTCTGTCTCTGTCTCTCTCTCTGTCTCTGTCTCCGTCCCTGTCTCTGCCTCTGTCTCCATCTCTGTCTCTGTCTCTGTCTCTGCCTCTGTCTCTGTCTCTGTCTCTGTCTCTGTCTCTGTCTCTGTCTCTGTCTCTGTCTCTGTTTCTGTCTCTTTCCTGTCTCTGTCTCTGTCTCTGCCTCTGCCTCTGCCTCTGTCTGTGGCTCTGTCTTTGTCTCATGCGCCTCTGTCTTTGTCTCTGTCTGTGTCTCTGTCTGTGCCTCTGTCTCTGTCTCTGTTTCCGTCTCTGTCGCTGCCTCTGTCTCTGTCTCCGTCTCTCTCTCTTTTCCTGTCTCTGTCTCCGTCTCTGTCTCTGTCATTGGCTCCATCTCGGTCTCTGTCTCAGTCTCTGTCTCTGTCTCTGTCTCTGTCTCTGTCTCTGTCTCTGTCTCTGTCTCTGTCTCTGTCTCTGTCTCTGTCTCTGTCCTGTCTCTGTCTCTGTCACTGCCTCTGTCTCTGTCTGTGGCTCTGTCTTTGTCTCATGCGCCTCTGTCTTTGTCTCTGTCTGTGTCTCTGTCTGTGCCTCTGTCTCTGTCTCTGTTTCCGTCTCTGTCGCTGCCTCTGTCCCTGACTCCGTCTCTCTCTCTTTTCCTGTCTCTCTCTCTGTCTCTGTCTCTGTCCCTGTCTCTGTCTCTGTCATTGGCTCCATCTCTGTCTCTCTCTCAGTCTCCGTCTCCGTCTCTGTCTCTGTCTCTGTCTCTGTCTCTGTTTCTGTCTCTGTCGCTGACCCTGTCTCTGTCTCTGTCTATGTCTCTGTCTGTGTCTCTGCCTCCGTCTCCGTCTCTGTCTCTGTCTCTGTCTCTGTCTCTGTCTCTGTCTGTGTCTCTGTCTCTGTCTCTGCCTCTGTATCGGTCTCTGTCTCTGTCTCTGTCTCTGTCTCTGTCTCTGTCCCTGTCTCTGTCTCTGTCTCTGACTCTGTCTCTGTCTCTGTTCCTGTCTCTGTCTCCGTATCCGCCGCTGTCTCTGTCTCTGTGTCCATCTCTGTCTCTGTCTCTGTCTCTGTCTCTGTCTCTGTCTCTGTCTCTGTTTCTGTCTCTGCCTCCGTCTCTGTCTCTGTCTCTGTCTCTGTCTCTGTCTCTGTCTCTGTCTCTGTCTCTGTTTCTGTCTCTGCCTCTGTCTCTGTCTCTGTCTCTGTCTCTGTCTCTGTCTCTGTCTCTGTCTCTGTCTCTGTCTCTGTCTCTGTCTCTGTCTCTGTCTCTGCCTCTGTCTCTGTAGCTCTGTCTTTGTCTCATGCGCCTCTGTCTTTCTCTCTGTCCGTGTCTCTGTCTGTGCCTCTGTCTCTGTCTCTGTTTCCGTCTCTGTCGCTGCCTCTGTCTCTGTCTCCGTCTCTCTCTCTTTTCCTGTCTCTGTCTCTGTCTCTGTCTCTGTCCCTGTCTCTGTCTCCGTCTCCGTCTCTGTCCCTGTCTCTGTCATTGGCTCCATCTCGGTCTCTGTCTCAGTCTCTGTCTCTGTCTCTGTCTCTGTCTCTGTCTCTGTCTCTGTCTCTGTCTCTGTCTCTGTCTCTGTCGCTGCCTCTGTCTCTGTCTCCGTCTCTCTCTCTTTTCCTGTCTCTGTCTCTGTCTCTGTCTCTGTCTCTGTCTCTGTCTCTGTCTGTGTCTCTGTCTCTGTCTCTGTATCGGACTCTGTCTCCGTCTTTGTCTCTATCTTTGTCACCGTCTTTGTCTCCGTCTTTGTCTCCGTCCGTGTCTCCTGCCCCTCTGTTTCTGTCGCTCTCTCTGTCTCTCTCTGTGTCTCTCTCTCCGTCTCTGTCTCTGTCTCTGTCCCTGTCTCTGTCGCTGTCTCTGTCTCTGTCTCTGTCTCTGTCTCTGTCCCTGTCTCTGTCTCCGTATCCGCCGCTGTCTCCTTCTCTGTGTCCATCTCTGTCTCTGTCTCAGTCTCTGTCTCTGTCTCTGTCTCTGTTTGTGTCTCCATCTCTGTCTCTGTCTCTGTCTCTGTCTCTGTCTCTGTCTCTGCCTCTGTCTCTGTCCCTGTCTCTGTCTCCGTCTCCGTCTCTGTCTCTGTCTCTGTCATTGGCTCCATCTCTGTCTCTGTCTCTGTTTCTGTCTCTGTCTCTGTCTCTGCCTCTGTCTCTGTCTCTGTCTCTGTCTCAGTCTCTGTCTCTGTCTCTGTCTCTGTCTCTGTCTCTGTCGCTGCCTCTGTCTCTGTCTCCGTCCCTCTCTCTTTTCCTGTCTCTGTCTCTGTCTCTGTCTCTGTCTCTGTCTCTGTCTCTGTCTCTGTCTCTGTCTCTGTCTCTGTCTCTGTCTCTGTCTCTGTCTCTGTCTCTGTCTCTGTCTCTGTCTCTGTCTGCGTCTGTGTCTCTGTCTCTGTCTCTGTATCGGACTCTGTCTCCGTCTTTGTCTCTGTCTTTGTCACCGTCTTTGTCTCCGTCTTTGTCTCCGTCCGTGTCTCCTGCCCCTCTGTTTCTGTCGCTCTCTCTGTCTCTCTCTGTGTCTCTCTCTCCGTCTCTGTCTCTGTCTCTGTCCCTGTCTCTGTCTCTGTCTCTGTCTCTGTCTCTGTCTCTGTCTCTGTCCCTGTCTCTGTCTCCGTATCCGCCGCTGTCTCTTTCTCTGTCTCCGTCTCCGTCTCTGCCTCTGTCTCTGTTTGCGTCTCCATCTCTGTCTCTGTCTCTGTCTCTGTCTCTGTCTCTGTCTCTGCCTCTGTCTCTGTCCCTGTCTCTGTCTCCGTCTCCGTCTCTGTCTCTGTCTCTGTCATTGGCTCCATCTCTGTCTCTGTCTCTGTTTCTGTCTCTGTCTCTGTCTCTGTCTCTGTCCTGTCTCTGCCTCTGCCTCTGTCCCTGTCCCTGTCTCTGTCTCTGTCTCTGTCTCTGTCTCTGTCCCTGTATCTGTCTCTGCCTCTGTCTCTGTCCCTGTCTCTGTCTCCGTCTCCGCCGCTGTCTCTGTCCCTGTCTCTGTGTCCATCTCTGTCTCTGTCTCTGTCTCTGTCTCTGTCTCTGTCTCTGTCTCTGTCCCTGTCTCTGTCTCTGTCTCTGTATCCGTCTCTGTCTCTGTCCATGTCTCTGTCTCCGTCTCCGCCGCTGTCTCTGTCTCTCTGTCCATCTCTGTCTCTGTCTCTGTCTCCGTCTCTGTCTCTGTCTCTGTCTCTGTTTCTGTCTCTGCCTCTGTCTCTGTCTCTGTCTCTGTCTCTGTCTCTGTCTCTGTCTCTGTCTCTGTCTCTGTCTCTGTCTCTGTCTCTGCCTCTGTCTCTGTCTGTAGCTCTGTCTTTGTCTCTGTCTGTGTCTCTGTCTGTGCCTCTGTCTCTGTCTCTGTTTCCCTCTCTGTCGCTGCCTCTGTCCCTGACTCCGTCTCTCTCTCCTTTCCTGTCTCTGTCTCTGTCTCTGTGTCTGTCCCTGTCTCTGTCCCTGTCATTGGCTCCATCTCTGTCTCTCTCTCAGTCTCTGTCTCCGTCTCTGTCTCTGTCTCTGTCTCTGTCCCTGTCTCTGTCTCCGTATCCGCCGCTGTCTCTTTCTCTGTGTCCATCTCTGTCTCTGTCTCAGTCTCTGTCTCTGTCTGTGTCTCTGTCTGTTTCTCTGTCTCTGTCTCTGTCTCTGTCTCTGTCTCTGTCTCTGTCTCTGTCTCTGTCTATGTCTCTGTCTCTGTCTCTGTCTCTGTCTCTGTCTCTGTCTCTGTCCTGTCTCTGTCTCTGTCTCTGCCTCTGTCTCTGTCTGTGGCTCTGTCTTTGTCTCTTGCGCCTCTATCTTTGTCTCTGTCCGTGTCTCTGTGTGTGCCTCTGTCTCTGTCTCTGTTTCCGTCTCTGTCGCTGCCTCTGTCTCTGTCTCCGTCTCTCTCTCTTTTCCTGTCTCTGTCTCTGTCTCTGTCTCTGTCCCTGTCTCTGTCTCCGTCTACGTCTCTGTCTTTGTCTCTGTCATTGGCTCCATCTCTGTCTCTGTCTCAGTCTCTGTCTCCGTCTCTGTCTCTGTCTCTGTATCTGTCTCTGTCTCTGTTTCTGTTTCTGTCTCTGTCTCTGTCGCTGTCCCTGTCTCTGTCTCTGTCTATGTCTCTGTCTGTGTCTCTGTCTCCGTCTCCGTCTCTGTCTCTGTCTCTGTCACTGTCACCATCTCTGTCTCTGTGTCTGTCTCTGTCTCTGTCTCTGTCTCTGTCTGCGTCTCTGTCTCCGTCTCCGTCTCTGTCTCTGTCTCTGTCTCTGTCTCCATCTCTGTCTCTGTGTCTGTCTCTGTCTCTGTCTCTGTCTCTGTCTCTGTCTCTGTCTCTGTCTCTGTCTCTGTCTCTGTGTCTGTCTCTGTCTCTGTCTCTGTCTCTGTCTCTGTCTCTGTCTCTGTCTGTGTTTGTGTCTCTGTCTCTGTCTCTGTTTCGGCCTCTGTCTCCGTCACTGTCTTCGTCTTTGTCTCCGTCTTTGTCTCTGTCTTTGTCTCCGTATTTGTGTCCGTCTGTATCTCCATCTTTGTCTCCGTCTTTGTCTCCGTCTTTGCATCCCTCTTTGTCTCCATATTTGTCTCCGTCTGTGTCGCCATCTTTGCCTCCATCTTTGTCTCCGTCTTTGTCTCCGTCGCCGTCTTCCGCTTCGTGTCCGTCTTTGTCTCCGTCTTTGTCTCCGTCCGTGTCTCCTGCCCCTGTGTTTCTGTCGCTCTCTCTGTCTCTGTCTGTGTCTCTGTCTCCGTCTCTGTCTCTGTCTCTGTCTCTGTCTCTGTCTCTGTCTGTGTCTCTGCCTCCGTCTCTTTCTCTGTCTCTGTCTCTGTCTCTGTCTCTGCCTCTGTCTCTGACTCTGTCTCTGTCTCTGTCTCTGTCTCTGTCTCCATCTCTGTCTCTGTCTCTGTCTATGTCTCTGTCTCTGTCTCTGTCTCTGTCTCTGTCTCTGTCTCTGCCTCTGTCTCTGTCCCTTTCGCTGTCTCCGTCTCCGTCTCCGTCTCTGTCTCTGTCATTGGCTCCATCTCTGTCTCCGTCTTTGTCTCTGTCTCTGTCTCTGACTCTGTCTCTGTCTCTGAATCTGTCTCTGTCTCTGTCTCTGTCTCTGTCTCTGTCTCTGTCTCTGTCTCTGTCTCTGTCTCTGTCTCTGTCCTGTCTCTGCCTCTGCCTCTGTCCCTGTCCCTGTCTCTGCCTCTGTCTCTGTCTCTGTCCCTGTATCTGTCTCTGCCTCTGTCTCTGTCCCTGTCTCTGTCTCCGTCTCCGCCGCTGTCTCTGTCCCTGTCTCTGTGTCCATCTCTGTCTCTGTCTCTGTCTCTGTCTCTGTCTCTGTCTCTGTCTCTGTCCCTGTCTCTGTCTCTGTCTCTGTATCCGTCTCTGTCTCTGTCCATGTCTCTGTCTCCGCCTCCGCCGCTGTCTCTGTCTCTGTGTCCATCTCTGTCTCTGTCTCTGTCTCCGTCTCTGTCTCTGTCTCTGTCTCTGTTTCTGTCTCTGCCTCTGTCTCTGTCTCTGTCTCTGTCTCTGTCTCTGTCTCTGTCTCTGTCTCTGTCTCTGTCTCTGTCTCTGTCTCTGCCTCTGTCTCTGTCTGTAGCTCTGTCTTTGTCTCTGTCTGTGTCTCTGTCTGTGCCTCTGTCTCTGTCTCTGTTTCCCTCTCTGTCGCTGCCTCTGTCCCTGACTCCGTCTCTCTCTCCTTTCCTGTCTCTGTCTCTGTCTCTGTGTCTGTCCCTGTCTCTGTCTCTGTCATTGGCTCCATCTCTGTCTCTCTCTCAGTCTCTGTCTCCGTCTCTGTCTCTGTCTCTGTCTCTGTCCCTGTCTCTGTCTCCGTATCCGCCGCTGTCTCTTTCTCTGTGTCCATCTCTGTCTCTGTCTCAGTCTCTGTCTCTGTCTGTGTCTCTGTCTGTTTCTCCATCTCTGTCTCTGTCTCTGTCTCTGTCTCTGTCTCTGTTTCTGCCTCTGTCTCTGTCCCTGGCTCTGTCTCCGTCTCCGTCTCTGTCTCTGTCTCTGTCATTGGCTCCATCTCTGTCTCTGTCTCTGCCTCTGTCTCTGTCTCTGTCTGTGTTTGTGTCTCTGTCTCTGTCTCTGTTTCGGCCTCTGTCTCCGTCACTGTCTTCGTCTTTGTCTCCGTCTTTGTCTCTGTCTTTGTCTCCGTATTTGTCTCCGTCTGTGTCTCCATCTTTGTCTCCGTCTTTGTCTCCGTCTTTGCATCCCTCTTTGTCTCCGTATTTGTCTCCGTCTGTGTCGCCATCTTTGCCTCCATCTTTGTCTCCGTCTTTGTCTCCGTCGCCGTCTTCCGCTTCGTGTCCGTCTTTGTCTCCGTCTTTGTCACCGTCTTTGTCTCCGTCTTTGTCTCCGTCCGTGTCTCCTGCCCCTGTGTTTCTGTCGCTCTCTCTGTCTCTGTCTGTGTCTCTGTCTCCGTCTCTGTCTCTGTCTCTGTCTCTGTCTCTGTCTCTGTCTCTGTCTCTGTCTCTGTCTCTGTCCCTGTCTCTGTCTTTGTCTCCATCTCTGTCTCTGTCTCTGTCTCTGTCTCTGTCTCTGTCTCTGCCTCTGTCTCTGTCTCTGTCTCTGTCTCTGTCTCTGTCTCTGTCTCTGAATCTGTCTCTGTCTCTGTGTCTGTCTCTGTCTCTGTCTCTGTCTCTGTCCTGTCTCTGCCTCTGCCTCTGTCCCTGTCCCTGTCTCTGTCTCTGTCTCTGTCTCTGTCCCTGTATCTGTCTCTGCCTCTGTCTCTGTCCCTGTCTCTGTCTCCGTCTCCGCCGCTGTCTCTGTCTCTGTCTCTGTCTCTGTCTCTGTCTCTGTCTCTGTCTCTGTCTCTGTCCCTGTCTCTGTCTCTGTCTCTGTATCCGTCTCTGTCTCTGTCCATGTCTCTGTCTCCGTCTCCGCCGCTGTCTCTGTCTCTGTGTCCATCTCTGTCTCTGTCTCTGTCTCCGTCTCTGACTCTGTCTCTGCCTCTGTCTCTGTCCCTGTCTCTGTCTCCGTCTCCGTCTCTGTCTCTGTCTCTGTCATTGGTTCCATCTCTGTCTCTGTCTCTGTTTCTGTCTCTGTCTCTGTCTCTGCCTCTGTCTCTGTCTCTGTCTCTGTCTCTGTTTCTGTCTCTGTCTCTGTCTCTGTCTCTGTCTCTGTCTCTGTCTCTGTCTCTGTCTCTGTCTCTGTCTCTGTCTCTGTCTCTGTCTCTGTCTCTGTCTCTGTCTCTGTTCCTGTCTCTGTCTCTGCCTCTGTCTCTGTCTCTGTCTCTGTCTCTGTCTCTGTCTCTGTCCTGTCTCTGTCTCTGTCACTGCCTCTGTCTCTGTGTGTGGCTCTGTCTTTGTCTCATGCGCCTCTGTCTTTGTCTCTGTCTGTGTCTCTTTCTGTGCCTCTGTCTCTGTCTCTGTTTCCGTCTCTGTCGCTGCCTCTGTCCCTGACTCCGTCTCTCTCTCTTTTCCTGTCTCTGTCTCTGTCTCTGTCTCTGTCCCTGTCTCTGTCTCTGTCATTGGCTCCATCTCTGTCTCTCTCTCAGTCTCCGCCTCCGCCTCTGTCTCTGTCTCTGTCTCTGTCTCTGTTTCTGTTTCTGTCTCTGTCGCTGTCCCTGTCTCTGTCTCTGTCTATGTCTCTGTCTGTGTCTCTGCCTCCGTCTCCGTCTCTGTCTCTGTCTCTGTCTCTGTCTCTGTCTGTGTCTCTGTCTCTGTCTCTGCCTCTGTATCGGTCTCTGTCTTTGGCTCTATCTCTGTCTCTGTCTCTGTCCCTGTCTCTGTCTCTGTCTCTGTCTCTGTCTCTGTCTCTGTTCCTGTCTCTGTCTCCGTATCCGCCGCTGTCTCTGTCTCTGTCTCAGTCTATGTCTCTGTCTCTGTCTCTGTCTGTGTCTCTGCCTCTGTCTCCGTATCTGCCGCTGTCTGTGTCTCTGTCGCTGTCTCTGTCTCTGTCTCTGTCTATGTCTCTGTCTGTGTCTCTGTGTCCGTCTCCGTCTCCGTCTCTGTCTCTGTCTCTGTCATTGGCTCCATCTCTGTCTCTGTCTCAGTCTCTGTCACTGTCTCTGTCTCTGTCTCTGTCTCTGTCTCTGTCTCTGTCTCTGTTTCTGTCTCTGTCTCTGTCTCTGTCTCTGTCTCTGTCTCTGTCCTGTCCCTGTCTCTGTCTCTGTCCCTGTCTCTGTCTCTGCCTCTGTCTCTGTCTGTGGCTCTGTCTTTGTATCATGCGCCTGTGTCTTTGTCTCTGTCCGTGTCTCTGTCTGTGCCCCTGTCTCTGTCTCTGTTTCCGTCTCTGTCGCTGCCTCTGTCTCTGTCTCCGTCTCTCTCTCTTTTCCTGTCTCTGTCTCTGTCTCTGTCTCTGTCTCTGTCTCTGCCTCTGTCTCTGTCTCTGTCTCTGTCTCTGTCTCTGTCTCTGTCTCTGTCTCTGTCTCTGTCTCTGTCTCTGTCTCTGTCTCTGTATCTGTCTCTGTCTCTGTCTCTGTCTCTGTCTCTGTCTCTGTCTCTGTCTCTGTCTCTGTCTCTGTCCTGTCTCTGTCTCTGTCTCTGCCTCTGTCTCTGTCTGTGGCTCTGTCTTTGTCTCTTGCGCCTCTGTCTTTGTCTCTGTCCGTGTCTCTGTCTGTGCCTCTGTCTCTGTCTCTGTTTCCGTCTCTGTCGCTGCCTCTGTCCCTGACTCCGTCTCTCTCTCTTTTCCTGTCTCTGTCTCTCTCTCTGTCTCTGTCCCTGTCTCTGTCTCTGTCATTGGCTCCATCTCTGTCTCTCTCTCAGTCTCCGTCTCCGTCTCTGTCTCTGTCTCTGTCTCTGTCTCTGTCCCTGTCTCTGTCTCCGTCTCCGTCTCTGTCTGTGTCTCTGTCATTGGCTCCATCTCTGTCTCTGTCTCTGTCTCTGTCTCCGTCTCTGTCGCTGCCTCTGTCTCTGTCTCCGTCTCTCTCTCTTTTCCTGTCTCTGTCTCTGTCTCTGCCTCTGTCTCTGTCTCTGTCTCTGTTTCTGTCTGTGTCTCTGTCTCTGTCTCTGCCTCTGTATCGGTCTCTGTCTCTGTCTCTGTCTCTGTCTCTGTCTCTGTCTCTGTCCTGTCCCTGTCTCTGTCTCTGTCCCTGTCTCTGTCTCTGCCTCTGTCTCTGTCTGTGGCTCTGTCTTTGTATCATGCGCCTGTGTCCTTGTCTCTGTCCGTGTTTGTGTCTCTGTCTCTGTCTCTGTTTCGGCCTCTGTCTCCGTCACTGTCTTCGTCTTTGTCTCCGTCTTTGTCTCTGTCTTTGTCTCCGTATTTGTCTCCGTCTGTGTCTCCATCTTTGTCTCCGTCTTTGTCTCCGTCTTTGCATCCCTCTTTGTCTCCGTATTTGTCTCCGTCTGTGTCGCCATCTTTGCCTCCATCTTTGTCTCCGTCTTTGTCTCCGTCGCCGTCTTCCGCTTCGTGTCCGTCTTTGTCTCCGTCTTTGTCACCGTCTTTGTCTCCGTCTTTGTCTCCGTCAGTGTCTCCTGCCCCTGTGTTTCTGTCGCTCTCTCTGTCTCTGTCTGTGTCTCTGTCTCCGTCTCTGTCTCTGTCTCTGTCTCTGTCTCTGTCTCTGTCTCTGTCTGCGTCTCTGTCTCCGTCTCTTTCTCTGTCTCTGTCTCTGTCTCTGTCTCTGCCTCTGTCTCTGTCTCTGTCTCTGTCTCTGTCTCTGTCTCCATCTCTGTCTCTGTCTCTGTCTCTGTCTCTGTCTCTGTCTCTGTCTCTGTCTCTGCCTCTGTCTCTGTCCCTTTCGCTGTCTCCGTCTCCGTCTCCGTCTCTGTCTCTGTCATTGGCTCCATCTCTGCCTCCGTCTTTGTCTCTGTCTCTGTCTCTGACTCTATCTCTGTCTCTGAATCTGTCTCTGTCTCTGTGTCTGTCTCTGTCTCTGTCTCTGTCTCTGTCCTGTCTCTGCCTCTGCCTCTGTCCCTGTCCCTGTCTCTGTCTCTGTCTCTGTCTCTGTCCCTGTATCTGTCTCTGCCTCTGTCTCTGTCCCTGTCTCTGTCTCCGTCTCCGCCGCTGTCTCTGTCTCTGTCTCTGTGTCCATCTCTGTCTCTGTCTCTGTCTCTGTCTCTGTCTCTGTCTCTGTCTCTGTCTATGTCTCTGTCTCTGTCCCTGTCTCTGTCTCTGTCTCTGTATCCGTCTCTGTCTCTGTCCATGTCTCTGTCTCCGTCTCCGCCGCTGTCTCTGTCTCTGTGTCCATCTCTGTCTCTGTCTCTGTCTCCGTCTCTGACTCTGTCTCTGTCTCTGTTTCTGTCTCTGCCTCTGTCTCTGTCTCTGTCTCTGTCTCTGTCTCTGTCTCTGTCGCTGCCTCTGTCTCTGTCTCCGTCTCTCTCTCTTTTCCTGTCTCTGTCTCTGTCTCTGTCTCTGTCTCTGTCTCTGTCTCTGTCTCTGTCTCTGTCTGTGTCTCTGTCTCTGTCTCTGTCTCTGTATCGGACTCTGCCTCCGTCTTTGTCCCTGTCTTTGTCACCGTCTTTGTCTCCGTCTTTGTCTCCGTCCGTGTCTCCTGCCCCTCTGTTTCTGTCGCTCTCTCTGTCTCTCTCTGTGTCTCTGTCTCCGTCTCTGTCTCTGTCTCTGTCTCTGTCTCTGTCTCTGTCTCTGTGTCTGTCTCTGTCTCTGTCTCTGTCCCCGTCTCTGTCTCCGTATCCGCCGCTGTCTCTGTCTCTGTGTCCATCTCTGTCTCTGTCTCAGTCTCTGTCTCTGTCTCTGTCTCTGTCTGTGTCTCCATCTCTGTCTCTGTCTCTGCCTCTGTCTCTGTCCCTGTCTCTGTCTCCGTCTCCGTCTCTGTCTCTGTCTCTGTCATTGGTTCCATCTCTGTCTCTGTCTCTGTCTCTGTCTCTGTCTCTGTCTCTGTCTCTGTCTCTGTTTCTGTCTCTGTCTCTGTCTCTGTCTCAGTTTCTGTCTCTGTCTTTGTCTCTGTCTCAGCCTCTGTCTCTGTCTCTGTCTCTGTCTCTGTCTCTGTCTCTGTCTGTGTTTGTGTCTCTGTCTCTGTCTCTGTTTCGGCCTCTGTCTCCGTCACTGTCTTCGTCTTTGCATCCCTCTTTGTCTCCGTATTTGTCTCCGTCTGTGTCGCCATCTTTGCCTCCATCTTTGTCTCCGTCTTTGTCTCCGTCGCCGTCTTCCGCTTCGTGTCCGTCTTTGTCTCCGTCTTTGTCACCGTCTTTGTCTCCGTCTTTGTCTCCGTGCGTGTCTCCTGCCCCTGTGTTTCTGTCGCTGTCTCTGTCTCTGTCTGTGTCTCTGTCTCCGTCTCTGTCTCTGTCTCTGTCTCTGTCTCTGTCTCTGTCTGTGTCTCTGTCTCCGTCTCTTTCTCTGTCTCTGTCTCTGTCTCTGTCTCTGCCTCTGCCTCTGTCTCTGTCTGTAGCTCTGTCTTTGTCTCTGTCTGTGTCTCTGTCTGTGCCTCTGTCTCTGTCTCTGTTTCCCTCTCTGTCGCTGCCTCTGTCCCTGACTCCGTCTCTCTCTCTTTTCCTGTCTCTGTCTCTGTCTCTGTCTCTGTCCCTGTCTCTGTCTCTGTCATTGGTTCCATCTCTGTCTCTCTCTCAGTCTCTGTCTCCGTCTCTGTCTCTGTCTCTGTCTCTGTGTCTGTCTCCGTCTCTGTCCCTGTCTCTGTCATTGGCTCCATCTCGGTCTCTGTCTCAGTCTCTGTCTCTGTCTCTGTCTCTGTCTCTGTCTCTGTCGCTGCCTCTGTCTCTGTCTCTGTCTCCGTCTCCGTCTCTGTCTCTGTCTCTGTCATTGGTTCCATCTCTGTCTCTGTCTCTGTTTCTGTCTCTGTCTCTGTCTCTGCCTCTGTCTCTGTCTCTGTCTCTGTCTCTGTTTCTGTCTCTGTCTCTGTCTCTGTCTCTGTCTCTGTCTCTGTCTCTGTCTCTGTCTCTGTCTCTGTCTCTGTCTCTGTCTCTGTCTCTGTCTCTGTCTCTGTCTCTGTCTCTGTTCCTGTCTCTGTCTCTGCCTCTGTCTCTGTCTCTGTCTCTGTCTCTGTCTCTGTCCTGTCTCTGTCTCTGTCACTGCCTCTGTCTCTGTCTGTGGCTCTGTCTTTGTCTCATGCGCCTCTGTCTTTGTCTCTGTCTGTGTCTCTGTCTGTGCCTCTGTCTCTGTCTCTGTTCCCTTCTCTGTCTCCGCCTCTGCCTCTGTCTCCGTCTTTGTCTCCATCTTTGTTTCCGTCTTTGTCTCCGTCTTTGTCACCGTCTTTGTCTCCGTCGTCGTCTTCCTCTTCGTCTCCGTCTTTGTCTCCGTCTTTGCCTCCGCCTTTGTCTCCGTCTTTGTCTTCGTCGTCGTCTTCCTCTTCGTCTCCGTCTTTGTCTCCGTCTTTGTCACCGTCTTTGTCTCCGTCTTTGTCTCCGTCCACGTCTCCTGCCCCTCTGTCTCTGCCTCTGACTCTGTCTGTGTCTCTGTCTCCGTCTCTGTCTCTGTCTCTGTCTCTGTCTCTGTCCCTGTCTCTGTCTCTGTCTCTGTCTCTGTCTCTGTCTCTGTCTCTGTCTCTGTCTCTGTCTCTGTCTCTGTCTCTGTCTCTGTCTCTGTCTCGGTCCCTGTCTCTGTCTCGGTATCCGCCGCTGTCTCTGTCTCTGTCTCTGTCTCTGTCTCTGTCTCTGTCTCTGTCTCTGTCTCTGTCTCTGTCTCTGTCTCTGTCTCTGTCTCTGTCTCTGTTCCTGTCTCTGTCCTGTCTCTGTCTCTGTCTCTGCCTCTGCCTCTGTCTGTGGCTCTGTCTTTGTCTCATGCGCCTCTGTCTTTGTCTCTGTCTGTGTCTCTGTCTGTGCCTCTGTCTCTGTCTCTGTTTCCGTCTCTGTCGCTGCCTCTGTCTCTGTCTCCGTCTCTCTCTCTTTTCCTGTCTCTGTCTCCGTCTCTGTCTCTGTCTCTGTCTGTGTCTCTGTCTGTGCCTCTGCCTCTTTCTCTGTTTCTGTCTCTGTCGCTGCCTCTGTCTCTGTCTCTGTCTCTGTCCCTGTCTCTGTCTCTTTTCCTGTCTCTGTCTCTGTCACTTGCTCTGTCTCTGTCTCTGTTCCCTTCTCTGTCTCTGCCTCTGTCTCTGTCTCTGTCTCTGTCTTTGTATCCGTCTTTGTCACCGTAGTCGTCTCCCTCTTCGTCTCCGTCTTTGTCTCCGTCTTTGTCACCGTTTTTGTCTCCGTCTTTGTCTCCGTCCACGTCTCCTGCCCCTCTGTCTCTGTCGCTGTCTCAGTCTCTGTCTCTGTCTCTGTCTCTGTCTGTGTCTCTGTCGCTGTCTCTGTCTCTGTCTCTGTCTATGTCCCTGTCTGCGTCTCCGTCTCCGCCGCTGTCTCTGTCTCTGTCTCTGTGTCAATCTCTGTCTCTGTCTCAGTCTCTGTCTCTGTCTCTGTCTCTGTCTGTGTCCCTGCCTCTGTCTCCGTCTCAGCCGCTCTCTGTGTCTCTGTCGCTGTCTCTGTCTCTGTCTCTGTCTATGTCTCTGTCTGCGTCTCTGTCTCCGTCTCCGACTCTGTCTCTGTTTCTGTCTCTGTCTCTGTCTCCGTCTCTGTCTCCGTCTCTGTCTCTGTCTCTGTCTCTGTCTCTGTCTGTGTCTCTGTCTCTGTCTCTGCCTCTGTATCGGTCTCTGTCTTTGGCTCTGTCTCTGTCTCTGTCTCTGTCCCTGTCTCTGTCTCTGTCTCTGTCTCTGTCTCTGTTCCTGTCTCTGTCTCCGTATCCGCCCCTGTCTCTGTCCCTGTCTCTGTCTCTGTCTCTGTCTCTGTCTCTGTCTCTGTCTCTGTCTCTGTCTCTGTCTCTCTCTCTTTTCCTGTCTCTGTCTCTGTCTCTGTCTCTGTCTCTGTCTCTGTCTCTGTCTCTGTCTCTGTCTCTGTCTCTGTCTCTGTCTCTGTCTCTGTTCCTGTCTCTGTCCTGTCTCTGTCTCTGTCTCTGCCTCTGCCTCTGTCTGTGGCTCTGTCTTTGTCTCATGCGCCTCTGTCTTTGTCTCTGTCTGTGTCTCTGTCTGTGCCTCTGTCTCTGTCTCTGTTTCCGTCTCTGTCGCTGCCTCTGTCTCTGTCTCCGTCTCTCTCTCTTTTCCTGTCTCTGTCTCCGTCTCTGTCTCTGTCTCTGTCTGTGTCTCTGTCTGTGCCTCTGCCTCTTTCTCTGTTTCTGTCTCTGTCGCTGCCTCTGTCTCTGTCTCTGTCTCTGTCCCTGTCTCTGTCTCTTTTCCTGTCTCTGTCTCTGTCACTTGCTCTGTCTCTGTCTCTGTTCCCTTCTCTGTCTCTGCCTCTGTCTCTGTCTCTGTCTCTGTCTTTGTATCCGTCTTTGTCACCGTAGTCGTCTCCCTCTTCGTCTCCGTCTTTGTCTCCGTCTTTGTCACCGTTTTTGTCTCCGTCTTTGTCTCCGTCCACGTCTCCTGCCCCTCTGTCTCTGTCGCTGTCTCAGTCTCTGTCTCTGTCTCTGTCTCTGTCTGTGTCTCTGTCGCTGTCTCTGTCTCTGTCTCTGTCTATGTCCCTGTCTGCGTCTCCGTCTCCGCCGCTGTCTCTGTCTCTGTCTCTGTGTCAATCTCTGTCTCTGTCTCAGTCTCTGTCTCTGTCTCTGTCTCTGTCTGTGTCCCTGCCTCTGTCTCCGTCTCAGCCGCTCTCTGTGTCTCTGTCGCTGTCTCTGTCTCTGTCTCTGTCTATGTCTCTGTCTGCGTCTCTGTCTCCGTCTCCGTCTCTGTCTCTGTTTCTGTCTCTGTCTCTGTCTCCGTCTCTGTCTCTGCCTCTGTCTCTGTCTCTGTCTCTGTCTTTGTATCGGTCTTTGTCTCCGCCTTTGTCTCCGTATTTGTCTCCGTCTGTGTCTTCCTCTTCGTCTCCGTCTTTGCCTCCGTCTTTGTCACCGTCTTTGTCTCCGTATTTGTCTCCGTCTGTGTCTCCATATTTGTCTCCGTCTTTGTCTCCGTCTTTGCCTCCGTCTTTGTCTCCGTATTTGTCTCCGTCTGTGTCTCCATCTTTGTCTCCGCCTTTGTCTCCGTCTTTGTCTCCGTCGTCGTCTTCCTCTTCGTCTCCGTCTTTGTCTCCGTCTTTGTCACCGTCTTTGTCTCCGTCTTTGTCTCCGTCCACGTCTCCTGCCCCTCTGTCTCTGTCGCTGTCTCAGTCTCGGTCTCTGTCTCTGTCTCTGTCTCTGTCTCTGTTTCTGTATTTGTCTCATGCGCCTCTGTCTTTGTCTCTGTCTGTGTCTCTGTCTGTGCCTCTGTCTCTGTCTCTGTTTCTGTCTCTGTCGCTGCCCCTGTCTCTGTCTCTATCTCTGTCTCTTTTCCTGTCTCTGTCTCTGTTCCCTTCTCTGTCTCCGCCCCTGCCTCTGTCTCCGTCTTTGTCTCCATCTTTGTCTGCGTCTTTGTCTCCGTCTTTGTCACCGTCTTTGTCTCCGTCGTCGTCTTCCTCTTCGTCTCCGTCTTTGTCTCCGTCTTTGTCACCATCGTTTTCTCCGTCTTCGTCTCCGTCTTTGTCTACGTCTTTGTCTACGTCTTTGTCTCCGTGTTTGTCTCCGTCTATGTCTCTGTCACTGTCTCTGTCTCTGTCTCTGTTTCTGTCTCTGTCTCTGTCTCTGTCCCTGTCCCTGTCTCTGTATCTGTCTCTGTCACTGTCTCTGTCTCTGCCTCTGTCTCTGTCCGTGTCTCTGTCCCCGTCCCCGCCGCTGTCGCGGTCTCTGTGTCTGTGTCCATCTCTGTCTCTGTCTCAGTCTCAGTCTCTGTCTCTGTCTCTGTCTCTGTCTCTGTCTCTGTCTGTGTCTCTGCCTCTGTCTCCGTCTCTGCCGCTGTCTGTGTCTCTGTCACTTTCTCTGTCTCTGTCTCTGTTCCCTTCTCTGTCTCCGCCTCTGCCTCTGTCTCCGTCTTTGTCTCCATCTTTGTCTGCGTCTTTGTCTCCGTCTTTGTCACCGTCTTTGTCTCCGTCGTCGTCTTCCTCTTCGTCTCCGTGTTTGTCTCCGTCTTTGTCACCATCGTTGTCTCCGTCTTTGTCTCCGTCTTTGTCTCCGTATTTGTCTCCGTCTGTGTCTCCATCTTCGTCTCCGCCTTTGTCTCCGTCTTTGTCTCCGTCGTCGTCTTCCTCTTCGTCTCCGTCTTTGCCTCCGTCTTTGTCACCGTCTTTGTCTCCGCATTTGTCTCCGTCTGTGTCTCCATCTTTGTCTGCGTCTTTGTCTCCGTCTTTGTCACCGTCTTTGTCTCCGTCGTCGTCTTCCTCTTCGTCTCCGTGTTTCTCTCCGTCTATGTCACCGTCTTTGTCTCCGTCTTTGTCTCCGTCTTTGTCTCCGTCTTTGTCTACGTCTTTGTCTACGTCTTTGTCTCCGTCCTTGTCTCCGTCCACGTCTCCTGCCCCTCTGTCTCTGTCTCTGTCTCAGTCTCTGTCTCTGTCTCTGTCTCTGTCTCTGTCTCTGTCTCTGTCTCTGTCTCTGTCTCTGTTTCTGTCTCTGTCTCTATCTCTGTCTCTGTCTCTGTCTCTGTCTCTGTCTCTGTCTCTGTCTCTGTCTCTGTCTCTGTCTCTGTCTCTGTCTCTGTCGCTGCCTCTGTCTCTGTCTCTGTCTCTCTCTCTTTTCCTGTCTCTGTCTCTGTCTCTGTCTCTGCCCCTGTCCCTGTCTCTGTCTCTGTCTCTGTCTCTGTCTCTGTCTCTGTCTCTGTCTCTGTCTCTGTCTCTGTCTCTGTCTCGGTCCCTGTCTCCGTCTTTGTGGCCGTCTTTGTATCCGTCTTTGTCTCCGTCTTCGTCTTCCTCTTTGTTTCCGTCTTTGTCTCTGTCTTTGTCTCCTGCGCCAGGGTCACCGCCTTTGTCTCCTGCCCCCCTGTTTCCGTCGCTCTTTCTGCCTCTGTCTGTGTCTCTGTCTCCGCCTCTTTCTCTGTCTCTGTCTCTGTCTCTGTCTCTGTCTCTGTCTCTGTCTCCGTCTCTGCCTCTGTCTCTGTCTCTGTCTCTGTCTCTGTCTCTGTCTCTGTCTCTGTCTCTGTCTCCGTCTCTGTCTCTGCCTCTGTCTCTGTCTCTGTCTCTGTCTTTGTATCCGTCTTTGTCTCCGCCTTTGTCTCCATCTTTGTCTCCGTCGTCGTCTTCCTCTTCTTCTCCCTCTTTGTCTCCGTCTTTGTCACCGTCTTTGTCTCCGTCTTTGTCTCCGTCCACGTCTCCTGCCCCTCTGTCTCTGTCTCTGTCTCAGTCTCTGTCTCTGTCTCTGCCTCTGTCTCTGTCCTTGTCTCTATCTTTGGCTCCGTCTTTGTCTCCATCTTTGTCACCGTCTTTGTCTCCGTTTTTGTCTCCGTCTTTGTCTCCGCCTTTTTCACCGTCTTTGTCTCCGTCTTTGTCTCCGTCCACGTCTCCTGCCCCTCTGTATCTGTCTCTGTCTCTGTCTCTGTCTCTGTCTCCGTCTCTGTCTCTGTCTCTGTCTCTGTCTCTGCCTCTGTCTCAGTCTCTGTCTCTGTCTCTGTCTCTGTATCTGTCTCTGTCTCGGTCCCTGTCTCCGTCTTTGTGGCCGTCTTTGTATCCGTCTTTGTCTCCGTCTTCGTCTTCCTCTTTGTTTCCGTCTTTGTCTCTGTCTCTGTCTCTGTCTCTGTCACTATCTCTGTCTCTGTCTCTGTCGCTGTCTCTGTCTCTGTCTCTGTCTCTGTCTCTGTCTCTGCCTCTGTCTCAGTCTCTGTCTCTGTCTCTGTCTCTGTCTCTGTCTCTGTCTCTGTCTCTGTCCCTGTCCCTGTCTCTGTCTCTGTCTCTGTCTCTGTCCCTGTCTCTGTCTCTGCCTCTGCCTCTGTCTCTGTCCCTGTCTCTGTCTCCGTCTGCGTCTCTGTCTCTGTCTCTGTCTACGTCTTTGTACCTCTCTTTGTCTCCGTATTTGTGTCCGTCTGTGTCTCCATATTTGTCTCCGCCTTTGTCTACGTCTTTGTCTCCGTCGTCGTCTTCCTCTTCGTCTCCGTCTTTGCCTCCGTCTGTGTCTCCGTATTTGTCTCCGTCTGTGTCCGCATCTTTGTCTCCGCCTTTGTCTCCGTCTTTGTCTCCGTCGTCGTCTTCCTCTTGGTATCCGTCTTTGTCTCCGTCCACGTCTCCTGCCCCTCTGTCTCTGTCTCTGTCCCAGTCTCTGTCTCTGTCTCGGACTCTGTCTCTGTCTCTGTCTCTGTTTCTGTCTCTGCCTCTGTCTCTGCCTCTGTCTCTGTCTCTGTCTCTGTCTCTGTCTCTGTCTCTGTCTCTGTCTCTGTCTCTGTCTCTGTCTCTGTCTCTGTCTCTGTCTCTGTCTCTGTCTCTGTCTCTGTCTCTGTCTCTGTCTCTGTCTCCGTCTCTGTCTCTGCCTCTGTCTCTGTCTCTGTCTCTGTCTTTGTATCCGTCTTTGTCTCTGCCTTTGTCTCCGTCTTTGTCTCCGTCGTCGTCTTCCTCTTCGTCTCCGTCTCTGTCTCCGTCTTTGTCACCGTCTTTGTCTCCGTCTTTGTCTCCGTCCACGTCTCCTGCCCCTCTGTCTCTGTCTCTGTCTCAGTCTCTGTCTCTGTCTCCGTCTCGGTCTCTGTTTCTGTCTCTGCCTCTGTCTCTGTCTCTGTCTCTGTCTCTGTCTCTGCCTCTGTCTCTGCTGCTGTCTCTGTCTCTGTCTCTGTCTCTGTCTCTGCCTCTGTCTCTGTCTGTGGCTCTGTCTTTGTCTCATGCGCCTCTGTCTTTGTCTCTGTCTGTGTCTCTGTCTGTGCCTCTGTCTCTGTCTCTGTTTCTGTCTCTGTCGCTGCCCCTGTCTCTGTCTCTATCTCTGTCTCTTTTCCTGTCTCTGTCTCTGTCCTTTTCTCTGTCTCTGTCTCTGTTCCCTTCTCTGTCTCCGCCTCTGCCTCTGTCTCCGTCTTTGTCTCCGTCCTCGTCTTCCTCTTCGTCTCCGTCTTTGTCACCGTCTATGTCACCGTCTTTGTCTCCGTCTTCGTCTCCGTCTATGTCTCTGTCACTGTCTCTGTCTCTGTCTCTGTTTCTGTCTCTGTCTCTGTCTCTGTCTCTGTCCCTGTCCCTGTCTCTGTATCTGTCTCTGTCACTGTCTCTGTCTCTGCCTCTGTCTCTGTCCCTGTCTCTGTCCCCGTCCCCGCCGCTGTCACGGTCTCAGTGTCTGTGTCCATCTCTGTCTCTGTCTCTGTCTCAGTCTCAGTCTCTGTCTCTGTCTCTGTCTCTGTCTCTGTCTCTGTCTGTGTCTCTGCCTCTGTGTCCGTCTCTGCCGCTGTCTGTGTCTCTGTCACTTTCTCTGTCTCTGTCTCTGTTCCCTTCTCTGTCTCCGCCTCTGCCTCTGTCTCCGTCTTTGTCTCCATCTTTGTCTGCGTCTTTGTCTCCATCTTTGTCACCGTCTTTGTCTCCGTCGTCGTCTTCCTCTTCGTCTCCGTGTTTGTCTCCGCCTTTCTCACCATCGTTGTCTCCGTCTTTGTCTCCGTCTTTGTCTCCGTATTTGTCTCCGTCTGTGTCTCCATCTTCGTCTCCGCCTTTGTCTCCGTCTTTGTCGCCGTCGTCGTCTTCCTCTTCGTTTCCGTCTTTGCCTCCGTCTTTGTCACCGTCTTTGTCTCCGTATTTGTCTCCGTCTGTGTCTCCATATTGTCTCCGTCTTTGTCTCCGTCTTTGCCTCCGTCTTTGTCTCGGTATTTGTCTCCGTCTGTGTCTGCATCTTTGTCTCCGTCTTTGTCTCCGTCGTCGTCTTCCTCTTCGTATCCGTCTTTGTCTCCGTCCACGTCTCCTGCCCCTCTGTCTCTGTCTCTGTCCCAGTCTCTGTCTGTGCCTCTGTCTCTGTCTCTGTTTCTGTCTCTGTCGCTGCCTGTGTCTCTGTCTCTGTCTCTTTTCCTGTCTCTGTCTCTGTCTCTGTCACTTTCTCTGTCTCTGTCTCTGTTCCCTTCTCTGTCTCCGCCTCTGCCTCTGTCTCCGTCTTCGTCTCCGTCTTTGTCTCCGTCTTTGTCACCGTCTTTGTCTCCGTCTTTGTCTCCGTCCACGTCTCCTGCCCCTCTGTCTCTGTCTCTGTCTCAGTCTCTGTCTTTGTCGCTGTCTCTGTCTCTGTCTCTGTCTCTGTTTCTGTCTCTGCCTCTGTCTCTGTCTCTGTCTCTGTTTCTGTCTCTGCCTCTGTCTCTGTCTCTGTCTCTGTCTCTGTCTCCGTCTCTGTCTCTGTCTCTGTTTCTGTCTCTGTCTCTGTCTCTGTCTCTGTCTCTGTCTCTGTCTCTGTCTCTGTCTCTGTCTCTGCCTCTGTCTCTGTCTGTGGCTCTGTCTTTGTCTCATGCGCCTCTGTCTTTGTACCTGTCTTTGTCTCCGTATTTGTGTCCGTCTGTGTCTCCAGATTTGTCTCCGTCTTTGTGTACGTCTTTGTCTCCGTCGTCGTCTTCCTCTTCGTCTCCGTCTTTGCCTCCGTCTTTGTCACCGTCTTTGTCTGCGTATTTGCCTCCGTCTGTGTCTCCATCTTTGTCTCCGTCTTTGTCTCCGTCTTTGCCTCCGTCTTTGTCTCCGTATTTGTCTCCGTCTGTGTCTCCATCTTCGTCTCCGCCTTTCTCTCCGTCTTTGTCTCCGTCGTCGTCTTCCTCTTCGTCTCCGTCTTTGCCTCCGTATTTGTCTCCGTCTGTGTCTCCATCTTTGTCTCCGTCTTTGTCTCCGTCTTTGCCTCCGTCTTTGTCTCCGTATTTGTCTCCGTCTGTGTCTCCATCTTCGTCTCCGCCTTTCTCGCCGTCTTTGTCTCCGTCGTCGTCTTCCTCTTCGTATCCGTCTTTGTCTCCGTCCACGTCGCCTGCCCCTCTGTATCTGTCTCTGTCTCTGTCTCTGTCTCTGTCTCTGTCTCTGTCTCTGTCTCTGTCTCTGTCTCTGTCTCTGTCTCTGTCTCTGCCTCTGTCTCAGTCTCTGTCTCTGTCTCTGTCTCTGTATCTGTCTCTGTCTCGGTCCCTGTCTCCGTCTTTGGGGCCGTCTTTGTATCCGTCTTTGTCTCCGTCTTCGTCTTCCTCTTTGTTTCCGTCTTTGTCTCTGTCTCTGTCTCTGTCTCTGTCTCTGTCACTATCTCTGTCTCTGTCTCTGTCTCTGTCTCTGTCTCTGCCTCTGCCTCTGCCTCTGCCTCTGCCTCTGCCTCTGCCTCTGTCTCAGTCTCTGTCTCTGTCTCTGTCTCTGCCTCTGTTTCGGTCCCTGTCTCTGTTTCCGTCTCTGTCTCTGTTTCTGACCCTGTCTCTGTCTCTGTTCCTGTCTCTGTCTCTGTCTCTGTCTCTGTCTCTGTCCCTGTCTGTGTCTCTGCCTCTGTATCGGTCTCTGCCTTTGTTTCTGTCTCTGTCTCTGTCTCTGTCTCTGTCTCTGTCTCTGTCTCTGTCTCTGTATCTGTCTCTGTCTCTGTCTCTGCCTCTGTCTCTGTCCCTGTCTCTGTCTCCGTCTCCGTCTCCGTCTCTGTCTCTGTCTCTGTCATTGGCTTCATCTCTGTCTCTGTCTCAGTCTCTGTCTCTGTCTCTGTCTCTGTCCTGTCTCTGTCTCTGTCTCTGTCTCTGCCTCTGTCTCTGTCTGTGGCTCTGCCTTTGTCTCATGCGCCTCTGTCTTTGTCTCTGTCTGTGTCCCTGTCTGTGCCTCTGTCTCAGTCTCTGTTTCCCTCTCTGTCGCTGCCTCTGTCTCTGTCTCCGTCTCTCTCTCTCTTTTCCTGTCTCTGTCTCTGTCTCTGTCTCTGTCTCTGCCTCTGTCTCTGTCTGTGGCTCTGCCTTTGTCTCATGCGCCTCTGTCTTTGTCTCTGTCTGTGTCTCTGTCTGTGCCTCTGTCTCTGTCTCTGTTTCCGTCTCTGTCGCTGCCTCTGTCTCTGTCTCCGTCTCTCTCCCTCTTTTCCTGTCTCTGTCTCTGTCTCTGTCTCTGTCCCTGTCTCTGTCTCTGTCTCCGTCTCTCTCTCTCTTTTCCTGTCTCTGTCTCTGTCTCTGTCTCTGTCCCTGTCTCTGTCTCCGTCTCCGTCTCTGTCTCTGTCTCTGTCATTGGCTCCATCTCTGTCTCTGTCTCAGTCTCTGTCTCTGTCTCTGTCTCTGTCTCTGTCCTGTCTCTGTCTCAGTCTCTGTCTCTGTCTCTGCCTCTGTCTCTGTCTGTGGCTCTGTCTCTGTCTCTGTCTCCGTCTCTGTCTCTGTCTCTGCCTCTGTCTCTGTCTGTGGCTCTGTCTTTGTCTCATGCGCCTCTGTCTTTGTCTCTGTCTGTCTCTCTGTCTGTGCCTCTGTCTCTGTCTCTGTCTCTGCCCGTGTCTCTGTCTCTGTCTCTGTCTCGGTCTCTGTCTCCGTCTTTGTGTCCGTCTTTGTCTCCGTCCTTCTCTCCGTCTGTGTCACCGTCCGTGTCTCCTGCCCCTCTGTCCCGGTCGTTGTCTCTTGCGCGTCTGCCTCTGTCTCTGTCTCTGTATCGGTCTCTGCCTTTGTCTCTGTCTCTGTCTCTGTCTCTGTCTCTGTCTCTGTCTCTGCCTCTGTATCGGTATCTGCCTTTGTCTCTGTCTCTGTCTCTGTCTCTGTCTCTGTCTCTGTCTCTGTCTCTGTCTCTGTCTCTGCCTCTGCCTCTGCCTCTGTCTCTGTCCCTGTCTCTGTCTACGTCTTCGTCTCTGTCTCTGTCTCTGTCCCTGTCCCTGTCTCTGTCTCTGTCTCTGTCCCTGTCTCTGTCTCTGCCTCTGTCTCTGTCCCTGTCTGTGTCTCCGTCTCCGTCTCCTTCTCTGTCTCTGTCTCTGTCTCCGTCTTTGTACCTGTCTTTATCTCCGTATTTGTGTCCGTCTGTGTCTCCAGATTTCTCTCCGTCTTTGTCTACGTCTTTGTCTCCGTCGTCGTCTTCCTCTTCGTCTCCGTCTTTGCTCCGTCCTTGTCACCGTCTTTGTCTCCGTATTTGCCTCCCTCTGTGTCTCCATCTTTGTCTCCGTCTTTGTCTCCGTCTTTGCCTCCGTCTTTGTCTCCGTATTTGTCTCCGCCTGTGTCTCCATCTTCGTCTCCGCCTTTGTCTCCGTCTTTGTCTCCGTCGTCGTCTTCCTCTTCGTCTCCGTCTTCGCCACCGTCTTTGTCACCGTCTTTGTCTCCGTCTTTGTCTCCGTCCACGTCTCCTGCCCCTCTGTCTCTGTCTCTGTCTCAGTCTCTGACTCTGTCTCTGCCTCTGTCTCTGTCTCTGTCTCTGTCTCTGTCTCTGTCTCTGTCTCTGTCTCTGTCTCTGTCTCTGTCTCTGTCTCTGTCTCTGTCTCTGTCTCTGTCTCTGTCTCTGTCTCTGTCTCTGTCTCTGTCTCTGTCTCTGTTTCTCTCTCTGCCTCTGTCTCTGCCTCTGTCTCTGTCTCTGTCTCTGTCTCTGTCTCTGTCTCTGTCTCTGTCGCTGCCTCTGTCTCTGTCTCTGTCTCTTTTCCTATCTCTGTCTCTGTCTCTGTCTCTGGCACTTTCTCTGTCTCTGTCTCTGTCACTTTCTCTGTCTCTGTCTCTGTTCCCTTCTCTGTCTCCGCCTCTGCCTCTGTCTCCGACTTCGCCTCCGTTTTTGTCTCCGTCTTTGTCACCGTCTTTGTCTCCGTCTTTGTCTCCGTCCACGTCTCTTGCCCCTCTGTCTCTGTCTCTGTCTCAGCCTGTGTCTTTGTCGCTGTCTCTGTCTCTGTCTCTGTCTCTGCCTCTGTCTCTGCCGCTGTCTCTGTCTCTGTCTCTGTCTCTGTCTCTGTTTCTGTCTCTGTCACTGTCTCTGTCTCTGTCTCTGCCTCTGTCTCTGTCTGTGCCTCTGTCTCTGTCTCTGTTTCTGTCTCTGTCGCTGCCTCTGTCTCTGTCTCTGTCTCTGTCTCTGCCTCCGTCTCCGTCTTTGTCTCCGTCGTCGTCTTCCTCTTCGTCTCCGTCTTTGCCTCCGTCTTTGTCACCGTCTTTGTCTCCGCATTTGTCTCCGTCTGTGTCTCCATATTTGTCTCCGTCTTTGTCTCCGTCTTTGCCTCCGTCTTTGTCTCCGTATTTGTCGCCGTCTGTGTCTCCATCTTTGTCTCCGCCTTTGTCTCCGTCCTTGTCTCCGTCGTCGTCTTCCTCTTCGTCTGCGTCTTTGTCTCCGTCTTTGTCACCGTCTTTGTCTCCGTCTTTGTCTCCGTCCACGTCTCCTGCCCCTCTGTCTCTGTCTCTGTCTCAGTCTCTGTCTTTGTCTCTGTCTCTGTCTCTGTCTCTGTCTCTGTCTCTGTCTCTGTCTCTGTCTCTGTCTCTGTTTCTGTCTCTGCCTCTGTCTCTGTCTCTTGCTCTGTCTCTGTCTCTGTCTCTGTCTCTGTCTCTGTCTCTGTCTCTGTCTCTGTCTCTGTCTCTGTCTCTGCCTCTGTCTCTTCCTCTGTCTCTGTCTGTGGCTCTGTCTTTTTCTCATGCGCCTCTGTCTTTTTCTCTGTCTGTGTCTCTGTCTCTGCCTCTGTCTCTTCCTCTGTCTCTGTCTGTGGCTCTGTCTTTTTCTCATGCGCCTCTGTCTTTTTCTCTGTCTGTGTCTCTGTCTGTGCCTCTGTCTCTGTCTCTGTTTCTGTCTCTGTCGCTGCCTCTGTCTCTGTCTCTGTCTCTTTTCCTGTCTCTGTCTCTGTCTCTGTCTCTGTCTCTGTCCCTTTCTCTGTCTCTGCCTCTGTTCCCTTCTCTGTCTCCGCCTCTGCCTCTGTCTCCGACTTTGTCTCCGTCTTTGTCACCGTCTTTGTCTCCGTCGTCGTCTTCCTCTTCGTCTCCGTCTTTGTCTCCGTCTTTGTCACCGTCTTTGTCTCCGTATTTGTCTCCGTCTGTGTCTCCATATTTGTCTCCGCCTTTGTCTCCGTCTTTGTCTCCGTCGTCGTCTTCCTCTTCGTCTCCGTCTTTGTCTCCGTCTTTGTCACCGTCTTTGTCTCCGTCTTTGTCTCCGTCCACGTCTCCTGCCCCTCTGTCTCTGTCTCTGTCTCAGTCTCTGTCTCTGTCTCTGTCTCTGCCCGTGTCTCTGTCTCTGTCTCTTTTCCTGTCTCTGTCTCTGTCTCTGTCTCTGTCTCTGTCTCTGTCTCTGTCTCTGTCTCTGTCTCTGTCTCTGTCTCTGCCTCTGTCTCAGTCTCTGTCTCTGTCTCTGTCTCTGCCTCTGTCTCAGTCTCTGTCTCTGTCTCTGTCTCTGTATCTGTCTCTGTCTCAGTCTCTGTCTCTGTCTCTGTCTCTGTATCTGTCTCTGTCTCGGTCCCTGTCTCCGTCTTTGGGGCCGTCTTTGTATCCGTCTTTGTCTCCGTCTTCGTCTTCCTCTTTGTTTCCGTCTTTGTCTCTGTCTCTGTCTCTGTCTCTGTCTCTGTCACTATCTCTGTCTCTGTCTCTGTCTCTGTCTCTGTCTCTGCCTCTGCCTCTGCCTCTGCCTCTGCCTCTGCCTCTGCCTCTGTCTCAGTCTCTGTCTCTGTCTCTGTCTCTGCCTCTGTTTCGGTCCCTGTCTCTGTTTCCGTCTCTGTCTCTGTTTCTGACCCTGTCTCTGTCTCTGTTCCTGTCTCTGTCTCTGTCTCTGTCTCTGTCTCTGTCCCTGTCTGTGTCTCTGCCTCTGTATCGGTCTCTGCCTTTGTTTCTGTCTCTGTCTCTGTCTCTGTCTCTGTCTCTGTCTCTGTCTCTGTCTCTGTATCTGTCTCTGTCTCTGTCTCTGCCTCTGTCTCTGTCCCTGTCTCTGTCTCCGTCTCCGTCTCCGTCTCTGTCTCTGTCTCTGTCATTGGCTTCATCTCTGTCTCTGTCTCAGTCTCTGTCTCTGTCTCTGTCTCTGTCCTGTCTCTGTCTCTGTCTCTGTCTCTGCCTCTGTCTCTGTCTGTGGCTCTGCCTTTGTCTCATGCGCCTCTGTCTTTGTCTCTGTCTGTGTCCCTGTCTGTGCCTCTGTCTCAGTCTCTGTTTCCCTCTCTGTCGCTGCCTCTGTCTCTGTCTCCGTCTCTCTCTCTCTTTTCCTGTCTCTGTCTCTGTCTCTGTCTCTGTCTCTGCCTCTGTCTCTGTCTGTGGCTCTGCCTTTGTCTCATGCGCCTCTGTCTTTGTCTCTGTCTGTGTCTCTGTCTGTGCCTCTGTCTCTGTCTCTGTTTCCGTCTCTGTCGCTGCCTCTGTCTCTGTCTCCGTCTCTCTCTCTCTTTTCCTGTCTCTGTCTCTGTCTCTGTCTCTGTCCCTGTCTCTGTCTCTGTCTCCGTCTCTCTCTCTCTTTTCCTGTCTCTGTCTCTGTCTCTGTCTCTGTCCCTGTCTCTGTCTCCGTCTCCGTCTCTGTCTCTGTCTCTGTCATTGGCTCCATCTCTGTCTCTGTCTCAGTCTCTGTCTCTGTCTCTGTCTCTGTCTCTGTCCTGTCTCTGTCTCAGTCTCTGTCTCTGTCTCTGCCTCTGTCTCTGTCTGTGGCTCTGTCTCTGTCTCTGTCTCCGTCTCTGTCTCTGTCTCTGCCTCTGTCTCTGTCTGTGGCTCTGTCTTTGTCTCATGCGCCTCTGTCTTTGTCTCTGTCTGTCTCTCTGTCTGTGCCTCTGTCTCTGTCTCTGTCTCTGCCCGTGTCTCTGTCTCTGTCTCTGTCTCGGTCTCTGTCTCCGTCTTTGTGTCCGTCTTTGTCTCCGTCCTTCTCTCCGTCTGTGTCACCGTCCGTGTCTCCTGCCCCTCTGTCCCGGTCGTTGTCTCTTGCGCGTCTGCCTCTGTCTCTGTCTCTGTATCGGTCTCTGCCTTTGTCTCTGTCTCTGTCTCTGTCTCTGTCTCTGTCTCTGTCTCTGCCTCTGTATCGGTATCTGCCTTTGTCTCTGTCTCTGTCTCTGTCTCTGTCTCTGTCTCTGTCTCTGTCTCTGTCTCTGTCTCTGCCTCTGCCTCTGCCTCTGTCTCTGTCCCTGTCTCTGTCTACGTCTTCGTCTCTGTCTCTGTCTCTGTCCCTGTCCCTGTCTCTGTCTCTGTCTCTGTCCCTGTCTCTGTCTCTGCCTCTGTCTCTGTCCCTGTCTGTGTCTCCGTCTCCGTCTCCTTCTCTGTCTCTGTCTCTGTCTCCGTCTTTGTACCTGTCTTTATCTCCGTATTTGTGTCCTTCTGTGTCTCCAGATTTCTCTCCGTCTTTGTCTACGTCTTTGTCTCCGTCGTCGTCTTCCTCTTCGTCTCCGTCTTTGCTCCGTCCTTGTCACCGTCTTTGTCTCCGTATTTGCCTCCCTCTGTGTCTCCATCTTTGTCTCCGTCTTTGTCTCCGTCTTTGCCTCCGTCTTTGTCTCCGTATTTGTCTCCGCCTGTGTCTCCATCTTCGTCTCCGCCTTTGTCTCCGTCTTTGTCTCCGTCGTCGTCTTCCTCTTCGTCTCCGTCTTCGCCACCGTCTTTGTCACCGTCTTTGTCTCCGTCTTTGTCTCCGTCCACGTCTCCTGCCCCTCTGTCTCTGTCTCTGTCTCAGTCTCTGACTCTGTCTCTGCCTCTGTCTCTGTCTCTGTCTCTGTCTCTGTCTCTGTCTCTGTCTCTGTCTCTGTCTCTGTCTCTGTCTCTGTCTCTGTCTCTGTCTCTGTCTCTGTCTCTGTCTCTGTCTCTGTCTCTGTCTCTGTCTCTGTCTCTGTTTCTCTCTCTGCCTCTGTCTCTGCCTCTGTCTCTGTCTCTGTCTCTGTCTCTGTCTCTGTCTCTGTCTCTGTCGCTGCCTCTGTCTCTGTCTCTGTCTCTTTTCCTATCTCTGTCTCTGTCTCTGTCTCTGGCACTTTCTCTGTCTCTGTCTCTGTCACTTTCTCTGTCTCTGTCTCTGTTCCCTTCTCTGTCTCCGCCTCTGCCTCTGTCTCCGACTTCGCCTCCGTTTTTGTCTCCGTCTTTGTCACCGTCTTTGTCTCCGTCTTTGTCTCCGTCCACGTCTCTTGCCCCTCTGTCTCTGTCTCTGTCTCAGCCTGTGTCTTTGTCGCTGTCTCTGTCTCTGTCTCTGTCTCTGCCTCTGTCTCTGCCGCTGTCTCTGTCTCTGTCTCTGTCTCTGTCTCTGTTTCTGTCTCTGTCACTGTCTCTGTCTCTGTCTCTGCCTCTGTCTCTGTCTGTGCCTCTGTCTCTGTCTCTGTTTCTGTCTCTGTCGCTGCCTCTGTCTCTGTCTCTGTCTCTGTCTCTGCCTCCGTCTCCGTCTTTGTCTCCGTCGTCGTCTTCCTCTTCGTCTCCGTCTTTGCCTCCGTCTTTGTCACCGTCTTTGTCTCCGCATTTGTCTCCGTCTGTGTCTCCATATTTGTCTCCGTCTTTGTCTCCGTCTTTGCCTCCGTCTTTGTCTCCGTATTTGTCGCCGTCTGTGTCTCCATCTTTGTCTCCGCCTTTGTCTCCGTCCTTGTCTCCGTCGTCGTCTTCCTCTTCGTCTGCGTCTTTGTCTCCGTCTTTGTCACCGTCTTTGTCTCCGTCTTTGTCTCCGTCCACGTCTCCTGCCCCTCTGTCTCTGTCTCTGTCTCAGTCTCTGTCTTTGTCTCTGTCTCTGTCTCTGTCTCTGTCTCTGTCTCTGTCTCTGTCTCTGTCTCTGTCTCTGTCTCTGTTTCTGTCTCTGCCTCTGTCTCTGTCTCTTGCTCTGTCTCTGTCTCTGTCTCTGTCTCTGTCTCTGTCTCTGTCTCTGTCTCTGTCTCTGTCTCTGTCTCTGTCTCTGCCTCTGTCTCTTCCTCTGTCTCTGTCTGTGGCTCTGTCTTTTTCTCATGCGCCTCTGTCTTTTTCTCTGTCTGTGTCTCTGTCTCTGCCTCTGTCTCTTCCTCTGTCTCTGTCTGTGGCTCTGTCTTTTTCTCATGCGCCTCTGTCTTTTTCTCTGTCTGTGTCTCTGTCTGTGCCTCTGTCTCTGTCTCTGTTTCTGTCTCTGTCGCTGCCTCTGTCTCTGTCTCTGTCTCTTTTCCTGTCTCTGTCTCTGTCTCTGTCTCTGTCTCTGTCCCTTTCTCTGTCTCTGCCTCTGTTCCCTTCTCTGTCTCCGCCTCTGCCTCTGTCTCCGACTTTGTCTCCGTCTTTGTCACCGTCTTTGTCTGCGTCGTCGTCTTCCTCTTCGTCTCCGTCTTTGTCTCCGTCTTTGTCACCGTCTTTGTCTCCGTATTTGTCTCCGTCTGTGTCTCCATATTTGTCTCCGCCTTTGTCTCCGTCTTTGTCTCCGTCGTCGTCTTCCTCTTCGTCTCCGTCTTTGTCTCCGTCTTTGTCACCGTCTTTGTCTCCGTCTTTGTCTCCGTCCACGTCTCCTGCCCCTCTGTCTCTGTCTCTGTCTCAGTCTCTGTCTCTGTCTCTGTCTCTGCCCGTGTCTCTGTCTCTGTCTCTGTCTCTGTCTCTGTCTCTGTCTCTGTCTCGGTCTCTGTCTCCGTCTTTGTGTCCGTCTTTGTCTCCGTCCTTGTCTCCGTCTGTGTCTCCGTCCGTGTCTCCTGCCCCTCTGTCTCGGTCGTTGTCTCATGCGCGTCTGCCTCTGTCTCTGTCTCTGTCTGTGTCTCTGCCTCTGCATCGGTCTCTGCCTTTGTCTCTGTCTCTGTCTCTGTCTCTGTCTTTGTGTCCGTCTTTGTCTCCGTCCTTGTCTCCGTCTGTGTCTCCGTCCGTGTCTCCTGCCCCTCTGTCTCGGTCGTTGTCTCATGCGCGTCTGTCTCTGTCTCTGTCTCTGTCTGTGTCTCTGCCTCTGTATCGGTCTCTGCCTTTGTCTCTGTCTCCATCTCTGTCTCTGTCTCTGTCTCTGTCTCTGTCTCTGCCTCTGTCTCTGTCTCTGCCTCTGTCCTTGTCCCTGTCTCTGTCCCTGTCTCTGTCTCCGTCTCTGTCTCTGTCTCTGTCTCTGTCTCCGTCTCCGTCTCTGTCTCTGTCTCTGTCATTGGCTCCATCTCTGTCTCTGTCTCAGTCTCTGTCTCTGTCTCTGTCTCTGACTCTGTCCCTGTCTCTGTCTCTGTCTCCGTCTTTGTACCTGTCTGTGTCTCCATCTTTGTCTCCGCCTTTGTCTCCGTCTTTGTCTCCGTATTTGTCTCCATCTGTGTCTCCATCTTCGTCTCCGCCTTTGTCTCCGTCTTTGTCTCCGTCGTCGTCTTCCTCTTCGTCTCCGTCTTTGCCTCCGTCTTTGTCACCGTCTTTGTCTCCGCATTTGTCACCGTCTGTGTCTCCATATTTGTCTCCGTCTTTGTCTCCGTCTTTGCCTCCGTCTTTGTCTCCGTATTTGTCGCCGTCTGTGTCTCTATCTTTGTCTCCGCCTTTGTCTCCGTCCTTGTCTCCGTCGTCGTCTTCCTCTTCGTCTGCGTCTTTGTCTCCGTCTTTGTCACCGTCTTTGTCTCCGTCTTTGTCTCCGTCCACGTCTCCTGCCCCTCTGTCTCTGTCTCTGTCTCAGTCTCTGTCTCTGTCTCCGTCTCCGTCTCTGTCTCTGTCTCTGTCTCTGTCTCTGTCTCTGTCTCTGTCTCTGTCTCTGCCTCTGTCTCTGTCCCTGTCTCTGTCTCCGTCTCCGTCTCTGTCTCTGTATCTGTCATTGGCTCCATCTCTGTCTCTGTCTCAGTCTCTGTCTCTGTCTCTGTCTCTGTCTCTGTCTCTGTCTCTGTCTCTGCCCGTGTCTCTGTCTCTGTCCCTGTCTCTGTCTCTGTCTCGGTCTCTGTCTCCGTCTTTGTGTCCGTCTTTGTCTCCGTCCTTGTCTCCGTCTGTGTCTCCGTCCGTGTCTCCTGCCCCTCTGTCTCGGTCGTTGTCTCATGCGCGCCTGCCTCTGTCTCTGTCTCTGTCTGTGTCTCTGCCTCTGTATCGGTCTCTGCCTTTGTCTCTGTCTCTGTCTCTGTCTCTGTCTCGGTCTCTGTCTCTGTCTCTGTCTGTGTCTCTGTCTCTGTCTCTGTCTCTGTCCCTGTCTCTGCCTCTGCCTCTGCCTCTGTCTCTGTCTCCGCCTTTGTACCTCTCTTTGTCTCCGTATTTGTGTCCGTCTGTGTCTCCATATTTGTCTCCGCCTTTGTCTACGTCTTTGTCTCCGTCGTCGTCTTCCTCTTCGTCTCTGTCTTTGCCTCCGTCTGTGTCACCGTCTTTGTCTCCGTCTTTGTCTCCGTCCACGTCTCCTGCCCCTCTGTCTCTGTCTCTGTCTCAGCCCCTGTCTCTGTCTCTGTCTCTGTCTCTGTCTCTGTCTCTGTCTCTGTCTCTGTCTCTGTCTCTGTCTCTGCCTCTGTCTCTGTCTGTGGCTCTGTCTCTGTCTCTGTCTCTGTCTCTGTCTCTGTCTCTGCCTCTGTCTCTGTCTGTGGCTCTGTCTTTGTCTCATGCGCCTCTGTCTTTGTCTCTGTCTGTGTCTCTGTCTGTGCCTCTGTCTCTGTCTCTGTCTCTGCCCGTGTCTCTGTCTCTGTCTCTGTCTCGGTCTCTGTCTCCGTCTTTGTGTCCGTCTTTGTCTCCGTCCTTCTCTCCGTCTGTGTCTCCGTCCGTGTCTCCTGCCCCTCTGTCCCGGTCGTTGTCTCTTGCGCGTCTGCCTCTGTCTCTGTCTCTGTATCGGTCTCTGTCTCTGTCTCTGTCTCTGACTCTGTCTCTGTCTCTGTCTCTATCTCCGTCTTTGTACCTGTCTGTGTCTCCATCTTTGTCTCCGCCTTTGTCTTCGTCTTTGTCTCCGTATTTGTCTCCATCTGTGTCTCCATCTTCGTCTCCGCCTTTGTCTCCGTCTTTATCTCCGTCGTCGTCTTCCTCTTCGTCTCCGTCTTTGCCTCCGTCTTTGTCACCGTCTTTGTCTCCGCATTTGTCTCCGTCTGTGTCTCCATATTTGTCTCCGTCTTTGTCTCCGTCTTTGCCTCCGTCTTTGTCTCCGTATTTGTCGCCGTCTGTGTCTCTATCTTTGTCTCCGCCTTTGTCTCCGTCCTTGTCTCCGTCGTCGTCTTCCTCTTCGTCTGCGTCTTTGTCTCCGTCTTTGTCACCGTCTTTGTCTCCGTCTTTGTCTCCGTCCACGTCTCCTGCCCCTCTGTCTCTGTCTCTGTCTCAGTCTCTGTCTTTGTCTCTGTCTCTGTCTCTGTCTCTGTCTCTGCCCGTGTCTCTGTCTCTGTCTCTGTCTCGGTCTCTGTCTCCGTCTTTGTGTCCGTCTTTGTCTCCGTCCTTCTCTCCGTCTGTGTCTCCGTCCGTGTCTCCTGCCCCTCTGTCCCGGTCGTTGTCTCTTGCGCGTCTGCCTCTGTCTCTGTCTCTGTATCGGTCTCTGTCTCTGTCTCTGTCTCTGACTCTGTCTCTGTCTCTGTCTCTATCTCCGTCTTTGTACCTGTCTGTGTCTCCATCTTTGTCTCCGCCTTTGTCTTCGTCTTTGTCTCCGTATTTGTCTCCATCTGTGTCTCCATCTTCGTCTCCGCCTTTGTCTCCGTCTTTATCTCCGTCGTCGTCTTCCTCTTCGTCTCCGTCTTTGCCTCCGTCTTTGTCACCGTCTTTGTCTCCGCATTTGTCTCCGTCTGTGTCTCCATATTTGTCTCCGTCTTTGTCTCCGTCTTTGCCTCCGTCTTTGTCTCCGTATTTGTCGCCGTCTGTGTCTCTATCTTTGTCTCCGCCTTTGTCTCCGTCCTTGTCTCCGTCGTCGTCTTCCTCTTCGTCTGCGTCTTTGTCTCCGTCTTTGTCACCGTCTTTGTCTCCGTCTTTGTCTCCGTCCACGTCTCCTGCCCCTCTGTCTCTGTCTCTGTCTCAGTCTCTGTCTTTGTCTCTGTCTCTGTCTCTGTCTCTGTCTCTGTCTCTGTCTCTGTCTCTGTCTCTGTTTCTGTCTCTGCCTCTGTCTCTGTCTCTTGCTCTGTCTCTGTCTCTGTCTCTGTCTCTGTCTCTGTCTCTGTCTCTGTCTCTGTCTCTGTCTCTGTCTCTGTCTCTGTCTCTGTCTCCGTCTCTGTCTCTGTCTCTGTCTCTGTCTCTGTCCCTGTCTCTGTCTCCGCCTCCGTCTCTGTCTCTGTCTCTGTCTCTGTCTCTGTCTCTGTCTCTGTCTCTGTCTCTGTCTCTGTCTCTGTCTCTGTCTCTGCCTCTGTCTCTGTCCCTGTCTCTGTCTCCGTCTCCGTCTCTGTCTCTGTATCTGTCATTGGCTCCATCTCTGTCTCTGTCTCAGTCTCTGTCTCTGTCTCTGTCTCTGTCTCTGTCTCTGCCCGTGTCTCTGTCTCTGTCTCTGTCTCTGTCTCGGTCTCTGTCTCCGTCTTTGTGTCCGTCTTTGTCTCCGTCCTTGTCTCCGTCTGTGTCTCCGTCCGTGTCTCCTGCCCCTCTGTCTCGGTCGTTGTCTCATGCGCGTCTGCCTCTGTCTCTGTCTCTGTCTGTGTCTCTGCCTCTGCATCGGTCTCTGCCTTTGTCTCTGTCTCTGTCTCTGTCTCTGTCTTTGTGTCCGTCTTTGTCTCCGTCCTTGTCTCCGTCTGTGTCTCCGTCCGTGTCTCCTGCCCCTCTGTCTCGGTCGTTGTCTCATGCGCGTCTGTCTCTGTCTCTGTCTCTGTCTGTGTCTCTGCCTCTGTATCGGTCTCTGCCTTTGTCTCTGTCTCCATCTCTGTCTCTGTCTCTGTCTCTGTCTCTGTCTCTGCCTCTGTCTCTGTCTCTGCCTCTGTCCTTGTCCCTGTCTCTGTCCCTGTCTCTGTCTCCGTCTCTGTCTCTGTCTCTGTCTCTGTCTCCGTCTCCGTCTCTGTCTCTGTCTCTGTCATTGGCTCCATCTCTGTCTCTGTCTCAGTCTCTGTCTCTGTCTCTGTCTCTGACTCTGTCTCTGTCTCTGTCTCTGTCTCCGTCTTTGTACCTGTCTGTGTCTCCATCTTTGTCTCCGCCTTTGTCTCCGTCTTTGTCTCCGTATTTGTCTCCATCTGTGTCTCCATCTTCGTCGCCGCCTTTGTCTCCGTCTTTGTCTCCGTCGTCGTCTTCTTCTTCGTCTCTGTCTTTGCCTCCGTCTGTGTCACCGTCTTTGTCTCCGTCTTTGTCTCCGTCCACGTCTCCTGCCCCTCTGTCTCTGTCTCTGTCTCAGTCCCTGTCTCTGTCTCTGTCTCTGTCTCTGTCTCTGTCTCTGTCTCTGTCTCTGTCTCTGTCTCTGTCTCTGTCTCTGTCTCTGCCTCTGTCTCTGTCTGTGGCTCTGTCTCTGTCTCTGTCTCTGTCTCTGTCTCTGTCTCTGCCTCTGTCTCTGTCTGTGGCTCTGTCTTTGTCTCATGCGCCTCTGTCTTTGTCTCTGTCTGTGTCTCTGTCTGTGCCTCTGTCTCTGTCTCTGTCTCTGCCCGTGTCTCTGTCTCTGTCTCTGTCTCGGTCTCTGTCTCCGTCTTTGTGTCCGTCTTTGTCTCCGTCCTTCTCTCCGTCTGTGTCTCCGTCTGTGTCTCCTGCCCCTCTGTCCCGATCGTTGTCTCTTGCGCGTCTGCCTCTGTCTCTGTCTCTGTATCGGTCTCTGCCTCTGTCCTTGTCCCTGTCTCTGTCCCTGTCTCTGTCTCCGTCTCTGTCTCTGTCTCTGTCTCTGTCTCCGTCTCCGTCTCTGTCTCTGTCTCTGTCATTGGCTCCATCTCTGTCTCTGCCTCAGTCTCTGTCTCTGTCTCTGTCTCTGACTCTGTCTCTGTCTCTGTCTCTGTCTCCGTCTTTGTACCTGTCTGTGTCTCCATCTTTGTCTCCGCCTTTGTCTTCGTCTTTGTCTCCGTATTTGTCTCCATCTGTGTCTCCATCTTCGTCTCCGCCTTTGTCTCCGTCTTTATCTCCGTCGTCGTCTTCCTCTTCGTCTCCGTCTTTGCCTCCGTCTTTGTCACCGTCTTTGTCTCCGCATTTGTCTCCGTCTGTGTCTCCATATTTGTCTCCGTCTTTGTCTCCGTCTTTGCCTCCGTCTTTGTCTCCGTATTTGTCGCCGTCTGTGTCTCTATCTTTGTCTCCGCCTTTGTCTCCGTCCTTGTCTCCGTCGTCGTCTTCCTCTTCGTCTGCGTCTTTGTCTCCGTCTTTGTCACCGTCTTTGTCTCCGTCTTTGTCTCCGTCCACGTCTCCTGCCCCTCTGTCTCTGTCTCTGTCTCAGTCTCTGTCTTTGTCTCTGTCTCTGTCTCTGTCCCTGTCTCTGTCTCTGTCTCTGTCTCTGTCTCTGATTCTGTCTCTGCCTCTGTCTCTGTCTCTTGCTCTGTCTCTGTCTCTGTCTCTGTCTCTGTCTCTGTCTCTGTCTCTGTCTCTGTCTCTGTCTCTGTCTCTGTCTCTGTCTCTGTCTCTGTCTCTGTCTCTGTCTCCGTCTCTGTCTCTGTCTCTGTCTCTGTCTCTGCCTCTGTCTCTGTCTCTGTCTCTGTCTCTGTCTCTGTCTCTGTCTCTGTCTCTGTCTCTGTCTCTGTCTCTGTCTTTGTCTCTGTCTCTGCCTCTGTCTCTGTCTCTGTCTCTGTCTCTGTCTCTGTCTCTGTCTCTGTCTCTGTCTCTGTCTCTGTCTCTGTCTCTGTCTCTGTCCCTGTCTCTGTCTCCGCCTCCGTCTCTGTCTCTGTCTCTGTCTCTGTATCTGTCTCTGTCTCTGTCTCTGTCTCTGTCTCTGTCTCTGTCTCTGTCTCTGTCTCTGCCTCTGTCTCTGTCCCTGTCTCTGTCTCCGTCTCCGTCTCTGTCTCTGTATCTGTCATTGGCTCCATCTCTGTCTCTGTCTCAGTCTCTGTCTCTGTCTCTGTCTCTGTCTCTGTCTCTGCCCGTGTCTCTGTCTCTGTCTCTGTCTCTGTCTCGGTCTCTGTCTCCGTCTTTGTGTCCGTCTTTGTCTCCGTCCTTGTCTCCGTCTGTGTCTCCGTCCGTGTCTCCTGCCCCTCTGTCTCGGTCGTTGTCTCATGCGCGCCTGCCTCTGTCTCTGTCTCTGTCTGTGTCTCTGCCTCTGTATCGGTCTCTGCCTTTGTCTCTGTCTCTGTCTCTGTCTCTGTCTCTGTCTCTGTCTCTGTCTCTGTCTCTGTCTCTGTCTCTGTCTCTGTCTCTGTCTCTGTCTCTGTCTCTGCCTCTGTTTCGGTCCCTGTCTCTGTTTCCGTCTCTGTCTCTGTTTCTGACCCTGTCTCTGTCTCTGTTCCTGTCTCTGTCTCTGTCTCTGTCTCTGTCTCTGTCCCTGTCTGTGTCTCTGCCTCTGTATCGGTCTCTGCCTTTGTTTCTGTCTCTGTCTCTGTCTCTGTCTCTGTCTCTGTCTCTGTCTCTGTCTCTGTATCTGTCTCTGTCTCTGTCTCTGCCTCTGTCTCTGTCTCTGTATCTGTCTCTGTCTCTGTCTCTGTCTCTGTTTCTCTCTCTGCCTCTGTCTCTGCCTCTGCCTCTGCTTCTGCCACTGTCTCTGTCCCTGTCTCTGTCTACGTCTTCGTCTCTGTCTCTGTCTCTGTCCCTGTCACTGTCTCTGTCTCTGTCTCTGTCCCTGTCTCTGTCTCTGTCTCTGTCTCTGTCTCTGGCTCTGTCTCTGTCTTTGTCTCCGTCTTTGTCTCCGTCTTTGCCTCCGTCTTTGTCTCCGTATTTGTCTCTGTCTGTGTCTCCATCTTTGTCTCCGCCAGTGTCTCCGTCTTTGTCTCCGTCGTCGTCTTCCTCTTCGTCTCCGTCTTTGTCTCCGTCTTTGTCTACGTCTTTGTCTACGTCTTTGTCTCCGTCTTTGTCTGCGTCTATGTCTCTGTCCCTGTCTCTGTCTCCGTCTCCGTCTCTGTCTCTGTCTCTGTCTCCGCCTTTGTACCTCTCTTTGTCTCCGTATTTGTGTCCGTCTGTGTCTCCATATTTGTCTCCGCCTTTGTCTACGTCTTTGTCTCCGTCGTCGTCTTCCTCTTCGTCTCTGTCTTTGCCTCCGTCTGTGTCACCGTCTTTGTCTCCGTATTTGCCTCCGTCTGTGTCTCCATCCTTGCCTCCGTCTTTGTCTCCGTCTTTGCATCCGTCCTTGTCTCCGTCTGTGTCTCCATCTTCGTCTCCGCCTTTTTCTCCGTCTTTGTCTCCGTCGTCGTCTTCCTCTTCGTCTCCGTCTTTGCCTCCGTCCTTGTCACCGTCTGTGTCTCCGTATTTGTTTCCGTCTGTGTCTCCATATTTGTGTCCGTCTTTGTCTCGGTCTTTCCCTCCGTCTTTGTCTCCGTATTTGTCTCCGTCTGTGTCTCCATCTTTGTCTCCGCCTTTGTCTCCGCCTTTGTCTCCGTCCACGTCTCCTGCCCCTCTGTCTCTGTCTCTGTCTCAGTCCCTGTCTCTGTCTCTGTCTCTGTCTCTGTCTCTGTCTCTGTCTCTGTCTCTGTCTCTGTCTCTGTCTCTGTCTCTGTCTCTGTCTCTGTCTCTGCCTCTGTCTCTGTCTGTGGCTCTGTCTCTGTCTCTGTCTCGGTCTCTGTCTCCGTCTTTGTGTCCGTCTTTGTCCCCGTCCTTCTCTCCGTCTGTGTCTCCGTCCGTGTCTCCTGCCCCTCTGTCCCGGTCGTTGTCTCTTGCGCGTCTGCCTCTGTCTCTGTCTCTGTATCGGTCTCTGCCTTTGTCTCTGTCTCTGTCTCTGTCTCTGTCTCTGTCTCTGTCTCTGTCTCTGTCTCTGCCTCTGTATCGGTATCTGCCTTTGTCTCTGTCTCTGTCTCTGTCTCTGTCTCTGTCTCTGTCTCTGTCTCTGTCTCTGTCTCTGTCTCTGCCTCTGCCTCTGCCACTGTCTCTGTCCCTGTCTCTGTCTACGTCTTCGTCTCTGTCTCTGTCTCTGTCCCTGTCCCTGTCTCTGTCTCTGTCTCTGTCCCTGTCTCTGTCTCTGCCTCTGTCTCTGTCCCTGTCTGTGTCTCCGTCTCCGTCTCCGTCTCTGTCTCTGTCTCTGTCTCCGTCTTTGTACCTGTCTTTGTCTCCGTATTTGTGTCCGTCTGTTTCTCCAGATTTCTCTCCGTCTTTGTCTACGTCTTTGTCTCCGTCGTCGTCTTCCTCTTCGTCTCCGTCTTTGCTCCGTCCTTGTCACCGTCTTTGTCTCCGTATTTGCCTCCCTCTGTGTCTCCATCTTTGTCTCCGTCTTTGTCTCCGTCTTTGCCTCCGTCTTTGTCTCCGTATTTGTCTCCGTCTGTGTCTCCATCTTCGTCTCCGCCTTTGTCTCCGTCTTTGTCTCCGTCGTCGTCTTCCTCTTCGTCTCCGTCTTCGCCTCCGTCTTTGTCACCGTCTTTGTCTCCGTCTTTGTCTCCGTCCACGTCTCCTGCCCCTCTGTCTCTGTCTCTGTCTCAGTCTCTGACTCTGTCTCTGTCTCTGTCTCTGTCTCTGTCTCTGTCTCTGTCTCTGTCTCTGTCTCTGTCTCTGTCTCTGCCTCTGTCTCTGTCTCTGTATCTGTCTCTGTCTCTGTCTCTGTTTCTCTCTCTGCCTCTGTCTCTGCCTCTGTCTCTGTCTCTGTCTCTGTCTCTGTCTCTGTCTCTGTCTCTGTCTCTGTCTCTGTCTCTGTCGCTGCCTCTGTCTCTGTCTCTGTTTCTTTTCCTATCTCTGTCTCTGTCTCTGTCTCTGGCACTTTCTCTGTCTCTGTCTCTGTCACTTTCTCTGTCTCTGTCTCTGTTCCCTTCTCTGTCTCCGCCTCTGTCTCTGTCTCCGACTTCGCCTCCGTCTTTGTCTCCGTCTTTGTCACCGTCTTTGTCTCCGTCTTTGTCTCCGTCCACGTCTCTTGCCCCTCTGTCTCTGTCTCTGTCTCAGCCTGTGTCTTTGTCGCTGTCTCTGTCTCTGTCTCTGTCTCTGCCTCTGTCTCTGCCGCTGTCTCTGTCTCTGTCTCTGTCTCTGTCTCTGTTTCTCTCTCTGCCTCTGTCTCTGCCTCTGTCTCTGTCTCTGTCTCTGTCTCTGTCTCTGTCTCTGTCTCTGTCTCTGTCGCTGCCTCTGTCTCTGTCTCTGTTTCTTTTCCTATCTCTGTCTCTGTCTCTGTCTCTGGCACTTTCTCTGTCTCTGTCTCTGTCACTTTCTCTGTCTCTGTCTCTGTTCCCTTCTCTGTCTCCGCCTCTGCCTCTGTCTCCGACTTCGCCTCCGTCTTTGTCTCCGTCTTTGTCACCGTCTTTGTCTCCGTCTTTGTCTCCGTCCACGTCTCTTGCCCCTCTGTCTCTGTCTCTGTCTCAGCCTGTGCCTCTGTCTCTGTCTCTGTTTCTGTCTCTGTGGCTGCCTCTGTCTCTGTCTCTGTCTCTGTCTCTGCCTCCGTCTCTGTCTCTGTCTCTCTCCCTGTCCCTGTCTCTGTCTCTGTCTCTGTCCCTGTCTCTGTCTCTGCCTCTGTCTCTCTCCCTGTCTCTGTCTCCGTCTCCGTCTCCGTCTCTGTCTCTGTCTCTGTCTCCGTCTTTGTACCTGTCTGTGTCTCCATCTTTGTCTCCGCCTTTTTCTCCGTCTTTGTCTCCGTATTTGTGTCCGTCTGTGTCTCCATCTTCGTCTCCGCCTTTGTCTCCGTCTTTGTCTCCGTCGTCGTCTTCCTCTTCGTCTCCGTCTTTGCCTCCGTCTTTGTCACCGTCTTTGTCTCCGCATTTGTCTCCGTCTGTGTCTCCATATTTGTCTCCGTCCTTGTCTCCGTCGTCGTCTTCCTCTTCGTCTGCGTCCTTGTCTCCGTCTTTGTCACCGTCTTTGTCTCCGTCTTTGTCTCCGTCCACGTCTCCTGCCCCTCTGTCTCTGTCTCTGTCTCAGTCTCTGTCTTTGTCTCTGTCTCTGTCTCTGTCTCTGTCTCTGCCTCTGTCTCTGTCTCTTGCTCTGTCTCTGTCTCTGTCTCTGTCTCTGTCTCTGTCTCTGTCTCTGTCTCTGTCTCTGTCTCTGTCTCTGTCTCTGTCTCTGTCTCTGTCTCTGTCTCTGTCTCTGTCTCTGTCTCTGTCTCTGTCTCTGTCTCTGTCTCTGTCTCTGTCTCTGTCTCTGTCTCTGTCTCTTCCTCTGTCTCTGTCTGTGGCTCTGTCTTTTTCTCATGCGCCTCTGTCTTTTTCTCTGTCTGTGTCTCTGTCTGTGCCTCTGTCTCTGTCTCTGTTTCTGTCTCTGTCGCTGCCTCTGTCTCTGTCTCTGTCTCTGTCTCTGTCTCTTTTCCTGTCTCTGTCTCTGTCTCTGTCTCTGTCTCTGTCCCTTTCTCTGTCTCTGCCTCTGTTCCCTTCTTTGTCTCCGCCTCTGCCTCTGTCTCCGTCTTTGTCTCCGTCTTTGTCACCGTCTTTGTCTCCGTCGTCGTCTTCCTCTTCGTCTCCGTCTTTGTCTCCGTCTTTGTCACCGTCGTTGTCTCCGTCTTTGTCTCCGCCTTTGTCTACGTCTTTGTCTACTTCTTTGTCTCCGTCTTTGTCTCCGTCTTTGTCTCTGCCACTGTCTCTGTCTCTGTCTCTGTCTCTGTCTCTGTCTCTGTCTCCGTCTCTGTCTCTGTCTTTGTCCCTGTCCCTGTCTCTGTCTCTGCCTCTGTCCCTGTCTCTGTCTCTGCCTCTGTCTCTGTCCCTGTCTCTGTCTCCGTCTCCGTCTCCGTCTCTGTCTCTGTCTCTGTCTCCGTCTTTGTACCTCTCTTTGTCTCCGTATTTGTGTCCGTCTGTGTCTCCAGATCTGTCTCTGTCTTTGTCTACGTCTTTGTCTCCGTCGTCGTCTTCCTCTTCGTCTCCGTCTTTGCCTCCGTCCTTGTCACCGTCTTTGTCTGCGTATTTGCCTCCGTCTGTGTCTCCATCCTTGTCTCCGTCTTTGTGTCCGTCTTTGCCTCCGTCTTTGTCTCCGTATTTGTCTCCGTCTGTGTCTCCATCTTCGTCTCCGCCTTTGTCTCCGTCTTTGTCTCCGTCGTCGTCTTCCTCTTCGTCTCCGTCTTTGCCTCCGTCTTTGTCACCGTCTTTGTCTCCGTATTTGTCTCCGTCTGAGTCTCCATATTTGTCTCCGTCTTTGTCTCCGTCTTTGCCTCCGACTTTGTCTCCGTATTTGTCTCTGTCTGTGTCTCCATCTTTGTCTCCGCCTTTGTCTCCGTCTTTGTCTCCGTCGTCGTCTTCCTCTTCGTCTCCGTCTTTGTCTCCGTCTTTGTCACCGTCTCTGTCTCCGTCTTTGTCTCCGTCCACGTCTCCTGCCCCTCTGTCTCTGTCTCTGTCTCAGTCTCTGCCCGTGTCTCTGTCTCTGTCTCTGTCTCTGTCTCTGTCTCTGTCTCGGTCTCTGTCTCCGTCTTTGTGTCCGTCTTTGTCTCCGTCCTTGTCTCCGTCTGTGTCTCCGTCCGTGTCTCCTGCCCCTCTGTCTCGGTCGTTGTCTCGTGCGCGTCTGCCTCTGTCTCTGTCTCTGTCTGTGTCTCTGCCTGTGTATCGGTCTCTGCCTTTGTCTCTGTCTCTGTCTCTGTCTTTGTGTCCGTCTTTGTCTCCGTCCTTGTCTCCGTCTGTGTCTCCGCCCGTGTCTCCTGCCCCTCTGTCTCGGTCGTTGTCTCATGCGCGTCCGTCTCTGTCTCTGTCTCTGTCTGTGTCTCTGCCTCTGTATCGGTCTCTGCCTTTGTCTTTGTCTCCATCTCTGTCTCTGTCTCTGTCTCTGTCTCTGTCTCTGCCTCTGTCCTTGTCCCTGTCTCTGTCCCTGTCTCTGTCTCCGTCTCTGTCTCTGTCTCTGTCTCTGTCTCCGTCTCCGTCTCTGTCTCTGTCTCTGTCATTGGCTCCATCTCTGTCTCTGTCTCAGTCTCTGTCTCTGTCTCCGTCTCTGACTCTGTCTCTGTCTCTGTCTCTGTCTCCGTCTTTGTACCTCTCTGTGTCTCCATCTTTGTCTCCGCCTTTGTCTCCGGCTTTGTCTCCGTATTTGTCTCCATCTGTGTCTCCATCTTCGTCTCCGCCTTTGTCTCTGTCTTGGTCTCCGTCGTCGCCTTCCTCTTCGTCTCCGTCTTTGCCTCCGTCTTTGTCACCGTCTTTGTCTGCGTATTTGCCTCCGTCTGTGTCTCCATCTTTGTCTCCGTCTTTGTCTCCGTCTTTGCCTCCGTCTTTGTCTCCGTATTTGTCTCCGTCTGTGTCTCCATCTTCGTCTCCGCCTTTGTCTCCGTCTTTGTCTCCGTCGTCGTCTTCCTCTTCGTCTCCGTCTTTGCCTCCGTCTTTGCCTCCGACTTTGTCTCCGTATTTGTCTCTGTCTGTGTCTCCATCTTTGTCTCCGCCTTTGTCTCCGTCTTTGTCACCGTCGTCGTCTTCCTCTTCGTCTGCGTCTTTGTCTGCGTCTTTGTCTCCGTCCTTGTCTCCGTCTGTGTCTCCGTCCGTGTCTCCTGCCCCTCTGTCTCGGTCGTTGTCTCATGCGCGTCTGCCTCTGTCTCTGTCTCTGTCTGTGTCTCTGCCTCTGCATCGGTCTCTGCCTTTGTCTCTGTCTCTGTCTCTGTCTCTGTCTTTGTGTCCGTCTTTGTCTCCGTCCTTGTCTCCGTCTGTGTCTCCGTCCGTGTCTCCTGCCCCTCTGTCTCGGTCGTTGTCTCATGCGCGTCTGTCTCTGTCTCTGTCTCTATCTGTGTCTCTGCCTCTGTATCGGTCTCTGCCTTTGTCTCTGTCTCCATCTCTGTCTCTGTCTCTGTCTCTGTCTCTGTCTCTGCCTCTGTCCTTGTCCCTGTCTCTGTCCCTGTCTCTGTCTCCGTCTCTGTCTCTGTCTCTGTCTCTGTCTCCGTCTCCGTCTCTGTCTCTGTCTCTGTCATTGGCTCCATCTCTGTCTCTGTCTCAGTCTCTGTCTCTGTCCCTGTCTCTGACTCCGTCTCTGTCTCTGTCTCTGTTTCTGTCTCTGTCTCTGTCTCTGTCTCTGTCTCTGTCTCTGTCTCTGTCTCTGTCTCTGTCTCTCTCTCTGTCCTGTCTCTGTCTCTGCCTCTGTCTCTGTCTGTGGCTCTGTCTTTGTCTCATGCGCCTCTGTCTTTGTCTCTGTCTGTGTCTCTGTCTGTGCCTCTGTCTCTGTCTCTGTTTCCGTCTCTGTCGCTGCCTCTGTCTCTGTCTCCGTCTCTCTCCCTTTTCCTGTCTCTGTCTCTGTCTCTGTCTCTGTCCCTGTCTCCGTCTCCGTCTCTGTCTCTGTCTCTGTCATTGGCTCCATCTCTGTCTCTGTCTCTGTCTCTGTCTCTGTCTCTGTCCCTGTCTCTGTCTCTGTCCCTGTCTCTGTCTCTGTCTCGGTATCTGTCTCCGTCTTTGTGTCCGTCTTTGTCTCCGTCCTTGTCTCCGTCTGTGTCTCCGTCCGTGTCTCCTGCCCCTCTGTCTCTGCCGTTGTCTCATGCGCGTCTGCCTCTGTCTCTGTCTCTGTGTCGGTCTCTGGCTTTGTCTCTGCCTCTGTCTCTGTCTCTGTCTCTGTCTCTGTCTCTGTCTCTGCCTCTGTATCGGTCTCTGCCTTTGTCTCTGCCTCTGTCTCTGTCTCTGTCTCTGTCTCTGTATCGGACTCTGTCTTTGGCTCTGTCTCTGTCTCTGTCTCTGTCTCTGTCTCTGTCTCTGTCTCTGTCTCTGTCTCTGTCTCTGTCTCTCTCTCTGTCCTGTCTCTGTCTCTGCCTCTGTCTCTGTCTGTGGCTCTGTCTTTGTCTCATGCGCCTCTGTCTTTGTCTCTGTCTGTGTCTCTGTCTGTGCCTCTGCCTCTGTCTCTGTTTCCGTCTCTGTCGCTGCCTCTGTCTCTGTCTCCGCCTCTCTCCCTTTTCCTGTCTCTGTCTCTGTCTCTGTCTCTGTCCCTGTCTCCGTCTCCGTCTCTGTCTCTGTCTCTGTCATTGGCTCCATCTCTGTCTCTGTCTCTGTCTCTGCCTCTGTATCTGTCCCTGTCTCTGTCTCCGTCTCCGTCTCCGTCTCTGTCTCTGTCTCTGTCTCCGTCTTTGTACCTGTCTTTGTCTCCGTATTTGTGTCCGTCTGTGTCTCCAGATTTGTCTCCGAATTTGTCTACGTCTTTGTCTCCGTCGTCGTCTTCCTCTTCGTCTCCGTCTTTGCTTCCGTCTTTGTCACCGTCTTTGTCTCCGTATTTGCCTCCGTCTGTGTCTCCATCTTTGTCTCCGTCTTTGTCTCCGCCTTTGCCTCCGTCTTTGTCTCCGTATTTGTCTCTGCCTGTGTCTCCATCTTTGTCTCCGCCTGTGTCTCCGTCTTTGTCTCCGTCGTCGTCTTCCTCTTCGTCTCCGTCTTTGTCTCCGTCTTTGTCTACGTCTTTGTCTACGTCTTTGTCTCCGTCTTTGTCTCCGTCTATGTCTCTGTCCCTGTCTCTGTCTCCGTCTCCGTCTCTGTCTCTGTCTCTGTCTCCGCCTTTGTACCTCTCTTTGTCTCCGTCCTTGTCTCCGTCTGTGTCTCCATCTTCGTCTCCGCCTTTGTCTCCGTATTTGTCTCCGTCTGTGTCTCCATCTTCGTCTCCGCCTTTGTCTCCGTCTTTGTCTCCGACGTCGTCTTCCTCTTCGTCTCCGTCTTTGCCTCCGTATTTGTCTCCGTCTGTGTCTCCATATTTGTCTCCGTCTTTGTCTCCGTCTTTGCCTCCGTCTTTGTCTCCGTACTTGTCTCTGTCTGTGTCTCCATCTTTGTCTCCGCCTTTGTCTCCGTCTTTGTCTCCGTCGTCGTCTTCCTCTTCGTCTCCGTCTTTGTCTCCGTCTTTGTCACCGTCTTTGTCTCCGTCTTTGTCTCCGTCCACGTCTCCTGCCCCTCTGTCTCTGTCTCTGTCTCAGTCTCTGTCTCTGTCTCCGTCTCTGTCTCTGTTTCTGTCTCTGCCTCTGTCTCTGTCTCTGTCTCTGTCTCTGCCTCTGTCTCTGTCTCTGTCTCTGTCTCTGTCTCTGTCTCTGTCACTGCCTCTGTCTCTGTCTCTGTCTTTGTCTCTGTCTCTGCCTCTGTCTCTGTCCCTGTCTCTGTCTCTGTCTCTGTCTCTGTCTCTGTCTCTGTCTCTGTCTCTGTCTCTGTCTCTGTCTCTGTCCCTGTCTCTGTCTCCGTCTCCGTCTCTGTCTCTGTCTCTGTCTCTGTCTCTGTCTCTGTCTCTGTCTCTGTCTCTGTCTCTGTCTCTGTCTCTGTCTCTGCCTCTGTCTCTGTCCCTGTCTCTGTCTCCGTCTCCGTCTCTGTCTCTGTATCTGTCATTGGCTCCATCTCTGTCTCTGTCTCAGTCTCTGTCTCTGTCTCTGTCTCTGTCTCTGTCTCTGCCCGTGTCTCTGTCTCTGTCTCTGTCTCGGTCTCTGTCTCCGTCTTTGTGTCCGTCTTTGTCTCCGTCCTTGTCTCCGTCTGTGTCTCCGTCCGTGTCTCCTGCCCCTCTGTCTCGGTCGTTGTCTCATGAGCGCCTGCCTCTGTCTCTGTCTCTGTCTGTGTCTCTGCCTCTGTATCGGTCTCTGCCTTTGTCTCTGTCTCTGTCTCTGTCTCTGTCTCTGCCTCTGTCTCTGTCTCTGTCTCTGTCTCTGCCTCTGTCTCTGTCTCTGTCTCTGTCTCTGTCTCTGTCTCTGTCTCTGTCTCTGTCTCTGTCTCTGTCTCTGTCTCTGTCTCTGCCTCTGTCTCTGTCTCTGTCATTGGCTCCATCTCTGTCTCTGTCTCAGTCTCTGTCTCTGTCTCTGTCTCTGTCCTGTCTCTGTCTCTGTCTCTGTCTCTGGCTCTGTCTCTGTCTTTGTCTCCGTCTTTGTCTCCGTCTTTGCCTCCGTCTTTGTCTCCGTATTTGTCTCTGTCTGTGTCTCCATCTTTGTCTCCGCCTGTGTCTCCGTCTTTGTCTCCGTCGTCGTCTTCCTCTTCGTCTCCGTCTTTGTCTCCGTCTTTGTCTACGTCTTTGTCTACGTCTTTGTCTCCGTCTTTGTCTCCGTCTATGTCTCTGTCTTTGTCTCCGTCTTTGCCTCCGTCTTTGTCTCCGTATTTGTCTCCGTCTGTGTCTCCATCTTCGTCTCCGCCTTTGTCTCCGTCTTTGTCTCCGTCGTCGTCTTCCTCTTCGTCTCCGTCTTTGCCTCCGTCTTTGTCACCGTCTTTGTCTCCGTATTTGTCTCCGTCTGTGTCTCCATATTTGTCTCCGTCTTTGTCTCCGTCTTTGCCTCCGACTTTGTCTCCGTATTTGTCTCTGTCTGTGTCTCCATCTTTGTCTCCGCCTTTGTCTCCGTCTTTGTCACCGTCGTCGTCTTCCTCTTCGTCTGCGTCTTTGTCTGCGTCTTTGTCTCCGTCCTTGTCTCCGTCTGTGTCTCCGTCCGTGTCTCCTGCCCCTCTGTCTCGGTCGTTGTCTCATGCGCGTCTGCCTCTGTCTCTGTCTCTGTCTGTGTCTCTGCCTCTGTATCGGTCTCTGCCTTTGTCTCTGTCTCTGTCTCTGTCTCTGTCTTTGTGTCCGTCTTTGTCTCCGTCCTTGTCTCCGTCTGTGTCTCCGTCCGTGTCTCCTGCCCCTCTGTCTCGGTCGTTGTCTCATGCGCGTCTGTCTCTGTCTCTGTCTCTATCTGTGTCTCTGCCTCTGTATCGGTCTCTGCCTTTGTCTCTGTCTCCATCTCTGTCTCTGTCTCTGTCTCTGTCTCTGTCTCTGCCTCTGTCCTTGTCCCTGTCTCTGTCCCTGTCTCTGTCTCCGTCTCTGTCTCTGTCTCTGTCTCTGTCTCCGTCTCCGTCTCTGTCTCTGTCTCTGTCATTGGCTCCATCTCTGTCTCTGTCTCAGTCTCTGTCTCTGTCCCTGTCTCTGACTCCGTCTCTGTCTCTGTCTCTGTTTCTGTCTCTGTCTCTGTCTCTGTCTCTGTCTCTGTCTCTGTCTCTGTCTCTGTCTCTGTCTCTCTCTCTGTCCTTTCTCTGTCTCTGCCTCTGTCTCTGTCTGTGGCTCTGTCTTTGTCTCATGCGCCTCTGTCTTTGTCTCTGTCTGTGTCTCTGTCTGTGCCTCTGTCTCTGTCTCTGTTTCCGTCTCTGTCGCTGCCTCTGTCTCTGTCTCCGTCTCTCTCCCTTTTCCTGTCTCTGTCTCTGTCTCTGTCTCTGTCCCTGTCTCCGTCTCCGTCTCTGTCTCTGTCTCTGTCATTGGCTCCATCTCTGTCTCTGTCTCTGTCTCTGTCTCTGTCTCTGTCCCTGTCTCTGTCTCTGTCCCTGTCTCTGTCTCTGTCTCGGTATCTGTCTCCGTCTTTGTGTCCGTCTTTGTATCCGTCCTTGTCTCCGTCTGTGTCTCCGTCCGTGTCTCCTGCCCCTCTGTCTCTGCCGTTGTCTCATGCGCGTCTGCCTCTGTCTCTGTCTCTGTGTCGGTCTCTGGCTTTGTCTCTGCCTCTGTCTCTGTCTCTGTCTCTGTCTCTGTCTCTGTCTCTGCCTCTGTATCGGTCTCTGCCTTTGTCTCTGCCTCTGTCTCTGTCTCTGTCTCTGTCTCTGTATCGGACTCTGTCTTTGGCTCTGTCTCTGTCTCTGTCTCTGTCTCTGTCTCTGTCTCTGTCTCTGTCTCTGTCTCTGTCTCTGTCTCTGTCTCTGTCTCTGTCTCTCTCTCTGTCCTGTCTCTGTCTCTGCCTCTGTCTCTGTCTGTGGCTCTGTCTTTGTCTCATGCGCCTCTGTCTTTGTCTCTGTCTGTGTCTCTGTCTGTGCCTCTGTCTCTGTCTCTGTTTCCGTCTCTGTCGCTGCCTCTGTCTCTGTCTCCGCCTCTCTCCCTTTTCCTGTCTCTGTCTCTGTCTCTGTCTCTGTCCCTGTCTCCGTCTCCGTCTCTGTCTCTGTCTCTGTCATTGGCTCCATCTCTGTCTCTGTCTCTGTCTCTGCCTCTGTATCTGTCCCTGTCTCTGTCTCCGTCTCCGTCTCCGTCTCTGTCTCTGTCTCTGTCTCCGTCTTTGTACCTGTCTTTGTCTCCGTATTTGTGTCCGTCTGTGTCTCCAGATTTGTCTCCGAATTTGTCTACGTCTTTGTCTCCGTCGTCGTCTTCCTCTTCGTCTCCGTCTTTGCTTCCGTCTTTGTCACCGTCTTTGTCTCCGTATTTGCCTCCGTCTGTGTCTCCATCTTTGTCTCCGTCTTTGTCTCCGCCTTTGCCTCCGTCTTTGTCTCCGTATTTGTCTCTGCCTGTGTCTCCATCTTTGTCTCCGCCTGTGTCTCCGTCTTTGTCTCCGTCGTCGTCTTCCTCTTCGTCTCCGTCTTTGTCTCCGTCTTTGTCTACGTCTTTGTCTACGTCTTTGTCTCCGTCTTTGTCTCCGTCTATGTCTCTGTCCCTGTCTCTGTCTCCGTCTCCGTCTCTGTCTCTGTCTCTGTCTCCGCCTTTGTACCTCTCTTTGCCTCCGTCCTTGTCTCCGTCTGTGTCTCCATCTTCGTCTCCGCCTTTGTCTCCGTATTTGTCTCCGTCTGTGTCTCCATCTTCGTCTCCGCCTTTGTCTCCGTCTTTGTCTCCGACGTCGTCTTCCTCTTCGTCTCCGTCTTTGCCTCCGTATTTGTCTCCGTCTGTGTCTCCATATTTGTCTCCGTCTTTGTCTCCGTCTTTGCCTCCGTCTTTGTCTCCGTACTTGTCTCTGTCTGTGTCTCCATCTTTGTCTCCGCCTTTGTCTCCGTCTTTGTCTCCGTCGTCGTCTTCCTCTTCGTCTCCGTCTTTGTCTCCGTCTTTGTCACCGTCTTTGTCTCCGTCTTTGTCTCCGTCCACGTCTCCTGCCCCTCTGTCTCTGTCTCTGTCTCAGTCTCTGTCTCTGTCTCCGTCTCTGTCTCTGTTTCTGTCTCTGCCTCTGTCTCTGTCTCTGTCTCTGTCTCTGCCTCTGTCTCTGTCTCTGTCTCTGTCTCTGTCTCTGTCTCTGTCTCTGCCTCTGTCTCTGTCTCTGTCTTTGTCTCTGTCTCTGCCTCTGTCTCTGTCCCTGTCTCTGTCTCTGTCTCTGTCTCTGTCTCTGTCTCTGTCTCTGTCTCTGTCTCTGTCTCTGTCTCTGTCCCTGTCTCTGTCTCCGTCTCCGTCTCTGTCTCTGTCTCTGTCTCTGTCTCTGTCTCTGTCTCTGTCTCTGTCTCTGTCTCTGTCTCTGCCTCTGTCTCTGTCCCTGTCTCTGTCTCCGTCTCCGTCTCTGTCTCTGTATCTGTCATTGGCTCCATCTCTGTCTCTGTCTCAGTCTCTGTCTCTGTCTCTGTCTCTGTCTCTGTCTCTGTCTCTGCCCGTGTCTCTGTCTCTGTCTCTGTCTCGGTCTCTGTCTCCGTCTTTGTGTCCGTCTTTGTCTCCGTCCTTGTCTCCGTCTGTGTCTCCGTCCGTGTCTCCTGCCCCTCTGTCTCGGTCGTTGTCTCATGAGCGCCTGCCTCTGTCTCTGTCTCTGTCTGTGTCTCTGCCTCTGTATCGGTCTCTGCCTTTGTCTCTGTCTCTGTCTCTGTCTCTGTCTCTGCCTCTGTCTCTGTCTCTGTCTCTGTCTCTGCCTCTGTCTCTGTCTCTGTCTCTGTCTCTGTCTCTGTCTCTGTCTCTGTCTCTGTCTCTGTCTCTGTCTCTGTCTCTGTCTCTGTCTCTGCCTCTGTCTCTGTCTCTGTCATTGGCTCCATCTCTGTCTCTGTCTCAGTCTCTGTCTCTGTCTCTGTCTCTGTCCTGTCTCTGTCTCTGTCTCTGTCTCTGGCTCTGTCTCTGTCTTTGTCTCCGTCTTTGTCTCCGTCTTTGCCTCCGTCTTTGTCTCCGTATTTGTCTCTGTCTGTGTCTCCATCTTTGTCTCCGCCTGTGTCTCCGTCTTTGTCTCCGTCGTCGTCTTCCTCTTCGTCTCCGTCTTTGTCTCCGTCTTTGTCTACGTCTTTGTCTACGTCTTTGTCTCCGTCTTTGTCTCCGTCTATGTCTCTGTCCCTGTCTCTGTCTCCGTCTCCGTCTCTGTCTCTGTCTCTGTCTCCGCCTTTGTACCTCTCTTTGTCTCCGTATTTGTGTCCGTCTGTGTCTCCATATTTGTCTCCGCCTTTGTCTACGTCTTTGTCTCCGTCGTCGTCTTGCTCTTCGTCTCTGTCTTTGCCTCCGTCTGTGTCACCGTCTTTGTCTCCGTATTTGCCTCCGTCTGTGTCTCCATCCTTGCCTCCGTCTTTGTCTCCGTCTTTGCCTCCGTCCTTGTCTCCGTCTGTGTCTCCATCTTCGTCTCCGCCTTTTTCTCCGTCTTTGTCTCCGTCGTCGTCTTCCTCTTCGTCTCCGTCTTTGCCTCCGTCTTTGTCACCGTCTGTGTCTCCGTATTTGTCTCCGTCTTTGTCTCCATATTTGTGTCCGTCTTTGTCTCGGTCTTTCCCTCCGTCTTTGTCTCCGTATTTGTCTCCGTCTGTGTCTCCATCTTTGTCTCCGCCTTTGTCTCCGCCTTTGTCTCCGTCGTCGTCTTCCTCTTCGTCTCCGTCTTTGTCTCCGTCTTTGTCACCGTCTTTGTCTCCGTATTTGCCTCCGTCTGTGTCTCCATCTTTGTCTCCGTCTTTGTCTCCGCCTTTGCCTCCGTCTTTGTCTCCGTATTTGTCTCCGTCTGTGTCTCCATCCTCGTCTCCGCCTTTGTCTCCGTCTTTGTCTCCGTCGTCGTCTTCCTCTCCGTCTCCGTCTTTGCCTCCGTCTTTGTCACCGTCTTTGTCTCCGTATTTGTCTCCGTCTGTGTCTCCATATTTGTCTCCGTCTTTGTCTCCGTCTATGCCTCCGTCTTTGTCTCCGTATTTGTCTCTGTCTGTGTCTCCATCTTTGTCTCCGCCTTTGTCTCCGTCTTTGTCTCCGTCGTCGTGTTCCTCTTCGTCTCCGTCTTTGTCTCCGTCTTTGTCACCGTCTTTGTCTCCGTCTTTGTCTCCGCCCACGTCTCCTGCCCCTCTGTCTCTGTCTCTGTCTCAGTCCCTGTCTCTGTCTCTGTCTCTGTCTCTGTCTCTGTCTCTGTCTCTGTCTCTGTCTCTGTCTCTGTCTCTGTCTCTGTCTCTGTCTCTGTCTCTGTCTCTGTCTCTGTCTCTGTCTCTGTCTCTGCCTCTGTCTCTGTCTGTGGCTCTGTCTCTGTCTCTGTCTCTGTCTCTGTCTCTGTCTCTGCCTCTGTCTCTGTCTGTGGCTCTGTCTTTGTCTCATGCGCCTCTGTCTTTGTCTCTGTCTGTGTCTCTGTCTGTGTCTCTGTCTGTGCCTCTGTCTCTGTCCCTGTCTCTGCCCGTGTCTCTGTCTCTGTCTCTGTCTCGGTCTCTGTCTCCGTCTTTGTGTCCGTATTTGTCTCCGTCCTTCTCTCCGTCTGTGTCTCCGTCCGTGTCTCCTGCCCCTCTGTCCCGGTCGTTGTCTCTTGCGCGTCTGCCTCTGTCTCTGTCTCTGTATCGTTCTCTGCCTTTGTCTCTGTCTCTGTCTCTGTCTCTGTCCCTGTCTCTGTCTCTGCCTCTGTATCGGTATCTGCCTTTGTCTCTGTCTCTGTCTCTGTCTCTGTCTCTGTTTCTGTCTCTGTCTCTGTCTCTGTCTCTGTCTCTGCCTCTGCCTCTGCCTCTGTCTCTGTCCCTGTCTCTGTCTACGTCTTCGTCTCTGTCTCTGTCTCTGTCCCTGTCCCTGTCTCTGTCTCTGTCTCTGTCCCTGTCTCTGTCTCTGCCTCTGTCTCTGTCCCTGTCTGTGTCTCCGTCTCCGTCTCCGTCTCTGTCTCTGTCTCTGTCTCCGTCTTTGTACCTGTCTTTGTCTCCGTATTTGTGTCCGTCTGTGTCTCCAGATTTGTCTCCGTCTTTGTCTACGTCTTTGTCTCCGTCGTCGTCTTCCTCTTCGTCTCCGTCTTTGCTCCGTCCTTGTCACCGTCTTTGTCTCCGTATTTGCCTCCCTCTGTGTCGCCATCTTTGTCTCCGTCTTTGTCTCCGTCTTTGCTCCGCCTTTGTCTCCGTATTTGTCTCCGTCGTCGTCTTCCTCTCCGTCTCCGTCTTTGCCTCCGTCTTTGTCACCGTCTTTGTCTCCGTATTTGTCTCCGTCTGTGTCTCCATATTTGTCTCCGTCTTTGTCTCCGTCTATGCCTCCGTCTTTGTCTCCGTATTTGTCTCTGTCTGTGTCTCCATCATTGTCTCCGCCTTTGTCTCCGTCTTTGTCTCCGTCGTCGTGTTCCACTTCGTCTCCGTCTTTGTCTCCGTCTTTGTCACCGTCTTTGTCTCCGTCTTTGTCTCCGTCCACGTCTCCTGCCCCTCTGTCTCTGTCTCTGTCTCAGTCCCTGTCTCTGTCTCTGTCTCTGTCTCTGTCTCTGTCTCTGTCTCTGTCTCTGTCTCTGTCTCTGTCTCTGTCTCTGTCTCTGTCTCTGTCTCTGCCTCTGTCTCTGTCTGTGGCTCTGTCTCTGTCTCTGTCTCTGTCTCTGTCTCTGTCTCTGCCTCTGTCTCTGTCTGTGGCTCTGTCTTTGTCTCATGCGCCTCTGTCTTTGTCTCTGTCTGTGTCTCTGTCTGTGCCTCTGTCTCTGTCTCTGTCTCTGCCCGTGTCTCTGTCTCTGTCTCTGTCTCGGTCTCTGTCTCCGTCTTTGTGTCCGTCTTTGTCTCCGTCCTTCTCTCCGTCTGTGTCTCCGTCCGTGTCTCCTGCCCCTCTGTCCCGGTCGTTGTCTCTTGCGCGTCTGCCTCTGTCTCTGTCTCTGTATCGGTCTCTGCCTTTGTCTCTGTCTCTGTCTCTGTCTCTGTCTCTGTCTCTGCCTCTGTATCGGTATCTGCCTTTGTCTCTGTCTCTGTCTCTGTCTCTGTCTCTGTCTTTGTCTCTGTCTCTGTCTCTGTCTCTGTTTCTGTCTCTGCCTCTGTCTCTGTCTCTGTCTCTGTCTCTGTCTCTGTCTCTGTCTCTGCCTCTGTCTCTGTCTGTGGCTCTGTCTTTGTCTCATGCGCCTCTGTCTTTGTCTCAGTCTGTGTCTCTGTCTGTGCCTCTGTCTCTGTCTCTGTTTCTGTCTCTGTCGCTGCCTCTGTCTCTGTCTCTGTCTCTGTCTCTTTTCCTGTCTCTGTCTCTGCCTCTGTCTCCATCTTTGTCTCCGTCTTTGTCTCCGTCTTTGTCACCGACTTTGTCTCCGTCGTCGTCTTCCTCTTCGTCTTCGTCTTTGTCTCCGTCTTTGTCACCGTCGTTGTCTCCGTCTTTGTCTCCGTCTTTGTCTACGTCTTTGTCTACTTCTTTGTCTCCGTCTTTGTCTCCGTCTTTGTCTCCATCTTTGTCTGCGTCTTTGTCTCCGTCTTTGTCACCGCCTTTGTCTCCGTCGTCGTCTTCCTCTTCGTCTCCGTCTCTTTGTCCGTATTTGTCTCCGTCTTTGTGTCCGTCTTTGCCTCCGTCCTTCTCTCCGTCTGTGTCTCCGTCCGTGTCTCCTGCCCCTCTGTCTCGGTCGTTGTCTCATGCGCGTCTGCCTCTGTCTCTGTCTTTGTATCGGTCTCTGCCTTTGTCTCTGTCTCTGTCTCTGTCTCTGTCTCTGTCTCTGTCTCTGTCTCTGTCTCTGTCTCTGTCTCTGTCTCTGCCTCTGTCTCTGTCTGTGGCTCTGTCTCTGTCTCTGTCTCTGTCTCTGTCTCTGTCTCTGCCTCTGTCTCTGTCTGTGGCTCTGTCTTTGTCTCATGCGCCTCTGTCTTTGTCTCTGTCTGTGTCTCTGTCTGTGTCTCTGTCTGTGCCTCTGTCTCTGTCCCTGTCTCTGCCCGTGTCTCTGTCTCTGTCTCTGTCTCGGTCTCTGTCTCCGTCTTTGTGTCCGTCTTTGTCTCCGTCCTTCTCTCCGTCTGTGTCTCCGTCCGTGTCTCCTGCCCCTCTGTCCCGGTCGTTGTCTCTTGCGCGTCTGCCTCTGTCTCTGTCTCTGTATCGTTCTCTGCCTTTGTCTCTGTCTCTGTCTCTGTCTCTGTCTCTGTCTCTGTCTCTGTCTCTGCCTCTGTATCGGTATCTGCCTTTGTCTCTGTCTCTGTCTCTGTCTCTGTCTCTGTCTCTGTCTCTGTCTCTGTCTCTGTCTCTGTCTCTGCCTCTGCCTCTGCCTCTGTCTCTGTCCCTGTCTCTGTCTACGTCTTCGTCTCTGTCTCTGTCTCTGTCTCTGTCTCTGCCTCTGTCTCTGTCTCCGTCTCTGTCTCTGTCTCTGTCCCTGTCCATGTCCCTGTCTCTGTCTCCGTCTCCGTCTCCGTCTCTGTCTCTGTCTCTGTCTCCGTCTTTGTACCTGTCTTTGTCTCCGTATTTGTGTCCGTCTGTGTCTCCAGATTTGTCTCCGTCTTTGTCTACGTCTTTGTCTCCGTCGTCGTCTTCCTCTTCGTCTCCGTCTTTGCCTCCGTCCTTGTCACCGTCTTTGTCTCCGTATTTGCCTCCGTCTGTGTCTCCATCTTTGTCTCCGTCTTTGTCTCCGTCTTTGCCTCCGTCTTTGTCTCCGTATTTGTCTCCGTCTGTGTCTCCATCTTCGTCTCCGCCTTTGTCTCCGTCTTTGTCTCCGTCGTCGTCTTCCTCTTCGTCTCCGTCTTTGCCTCCGTCTTTGTCACCGTCTTTGTCTCCGTATTTGACTCCGTCTGTGTCTCCATATTTGTCTCCGTCTTTGTCTCCGTCTTTGCCTCCGTCTTTGTCTCCGTATTTGTCTCTGTCTGTGTCTCCGTCTTTGTCTCCGCCTTTGTCTCCGTCTTTGTCTTCGTCGTCGTCTTCCTCTTCGTCTCCGTCTTTGTCTCCGTCTTTGTCACCGTCTTTGTCTCCGTCTTTGTCTCCGTCCACGTCTCCTGCCCCTCTGTCTCTGTCTCTGTCTCAGACCCTGTCTCTGTCTCTGTCTCTGTCTCTGTCTCCGTCTCCGTCTCCGTCTCCGTCTCTGTCTCTGTCTCTGTCATTGGCTCCATCTCTGTCTCTGTCTCAGTCTCTGTCTCTGTCTCCATCTCTGTCTCTGTCTCTGTCCCTGTCTCTGTCTCTGTCTCTGTCTCTGTCTCTGCCTCTGCCTCTGCCTCTGTCCCTGTCCCCGTCTCTGTCTCCGTCTGCGCCTCTGTCTCTGTCTCTGTCTCTGTCTCTGTCTCCGTCTCCGTCTCCGTCTCTGTCTCTGTCTCTGTCTCCGTCTTTGTACCTGTCTTTGTCTCCGTATTTGTGTCCGTCTGTGTCTCCAGATTTGTCTCCGTCTTTGTCTACGTCTTTGTCTCCGTCGTCGTCTTCCTCTTCGTCTCCGTCTTTGCCTCCGTCCTTGTCACCGTCTTTGTCTCCGTATTTGCCTCCGTCTGTGTCTCCATCTTTGTCTCCGTCTTTGTCTCCGTCTTTTCCTCCGTCTTTGTCTCCGTATTTGTCTCCGTCTGTGTCTCCATCTTCGTCTCCGCCTTTGTCTCCGTCTTTGTCTCCGTCGTCGTCTTCCTCTTCGTCTCCGTCTTTGCCTCCGTCTTTGTCACCGTCTTTGTCTCCGTATTTGTCTCCGTCTGTGTCTCCATATTTGTCTCCGTCTTTGTCTCAGTCTTTGCCTCCGTCTTTGTCTCCGTATTTGTCTCTGTCTCTGTCTCTGTCTCTGTCTCCGTCTCCGTCTCCGTCTCTGTCTCTGTCTCTGTCATTGGCTCCATCTCTGTCTCTGTCTCAGTCTCTGTCTCTGTCTCCATCTCTGTCTCTGTCTCTGTCCCTGTCTCTGTCTCTGTATCTGTCTCTGTCTCTGCCTCTGCCTCTGCCTCTGTCTCTGTCCCCGTCTCTGTCTCCGTCTCCGTCTCTGTCTCTGTCTCTGTCTCTGTCTCTGTCTCTGTCTCTGTCTCTGTATCGGACTCTGTCTTCGTCTTTGTCTTCGTCGTCGTCTTCCTCTTTGTCTCCGTCTTTATCTCTGTCTTTGTCTCCATCTTTGTCTCCGTCTTTGCCTCCGTCTTTTTCTCCATATGTGTCTCCGTCTGTGTCTCCATCTTTGTCTCCGCCTTTGTCTCCGTCCTTGTCCCCGTCTTTGTCTCCGTGTTTGTCACCGTCTTTGTCTCCGTCTTTGTCTCCGTCCGTGTTTCCTGCCCCTCTGTCTCGGTCGTTGTCTCATGCGCGTCTGTCTCTGTCTCTGTCTCTGTCTCTGTCTCTGTCTGTGTCTCTGTCTCTGTCTCTGCCTCTGTATCGGTCTCTGCCTTTGGCTCTGTCTCTGTCTCTGTCTCTGTCTCTGTCTCGGTCTCTGACTCTGCCTCTGTCTCTGTCTCTGTCTCTGTCTCTGTCTCTGTCTCTGTCTCTATCTCTGTCTCTGTCTCTGTCTCTGTCTCTGTCTCTGTCCCTGTCCCTGTCTCTGTCTCTGTCTCTGTCTCTGTCTCTGTCTCTGTCTCTGTCTCTGTCTCTGTCTCTGTCTCTGTCTCTGTCTCTGTCTCTGTCTCTGTCTCTGTCTCTGTCTCTGTCTCTGCCTCTGCCTCTGCCTCTGTCTCTGTCCCTGTCTCTGTCTCTGCCTCTGTCTCTGTCTGTGGCTCTGTCTTTGTCTCATGTGCCTCTGTCGTTGTCTCTGTCTATGTCTATGTCTGTTTCTTTGCCTCTGTCTCCGTCTCTGCCGCTGTCTCTGTCTCTGTCTCTGTCTCTGTCTGTGTCTCTGCCTCTGTCTCCGTCTCTGCCGCTGTCTGTGCCTCTGTCGTTGTCTCTGTCTATGTCTATATCTGTTTCTCTGCCTCTGTCTCCGTCTCTGCCGCTGTCTGTGTCTCTGTCTCCGTCTCCATCTCTGTCTCTGTCTCTGTCATTGGCTCCATCTCTGTCTCTGTCTCAGTCTCTGTCTCTGTCTCTGTCTCTGTCTCTGTCTCTGTCTCTGTCTCTGTCTCTATCTCTGTCTCTGTCTCTGTCCTGCCACTGTCTCTGTCTCTGCCTCTGTCTCTGTCTGTGGCTCTGTCTTTGTCTCATGCGCCACTGTCTTTGTCTCTGTCTCTGTCTCTGTCTCTGCCTCTGTCTCTGTCCCTGTCTCATTCTCCGTCTCCGTCTCTGTCTCTGTCTGTGTCATTGGCTCCATGTCTGTCTCTGTCTCAGTCTCTGTCTCTGTCTCCATCTCTGTCTCTGTCTCTGTCCCTGTCTCTGTCTCTGTCTCGGTCTCTGTCACCGTCTTTGTGTCCGTATTTGTCTCCGTCCTTCTCTCCGTCTGTGTCTCCGTCCGTGTCTCCTGCCCCTCTGTCTCGGTCGTTGTCTCATGCGCGTCTGCCTCTGTCTCTGTCTAAGTATCGGTCTCTGCCTTTGTCTCATGCGCCTCTGTCTTTGTCTCTGTCTGTGTCTCTGTCTGTGCCTCTGTCTCTGTCTCTGTTTCCGTCTCTGTCGCTGCCTCTGTCTCTGTCTCCGTCTCTCTCTCTTTTCCTGTCTCTGTCCCTGTCTCTGTCCCTGTCTCTGTCTCCGTCTCCGTCTCTGTCTCTGTCTCTGTCATTGGCTCCACCTCTGTCTCTGTCTCAGTCTCTGTCTCTGTCTCCATCTCTGTCTCTGTCTCTGTCTCTGTCTCTGTCTCTGTCTCCGTCTCCGTCTCTGTCTCTGTCTCTGTCCTTGGCTCCATCTCTGTCTCTGTCTCAGTCTCTGTCTCTGTCTCCATCTCTGTCTCTGTCTCTGTCCCTGTCTCTGTCTCTGTCTCTGTCTCTGTCTCTGTCTCTGTCTCTGTCTCTGTCTCTGTCTCCGTCTCCGTCTCTGTCTCTGTCTCTGTCCTTGGCTCCATCTCAGTCTCTGTCTCAGTCTCTGTCTCCGTCTCTGTCTCTGTCTCTGTCATTGGCTCCATCTCTGTCTCTGTCTCAGTCTCTGTCTCTGTCTCCATCTCTGTCTCTGTCTCTGTCCCTGTCTCTGTCTCTGTCTCTGTCTCTGCCTCTGCCTCTGCCTCTGTCTCTGTCCCCGTCTCTGTCTCCGTCTCCGCCTCTGTCTCTGTCTCTGTCTCTGTCTCTGTCTCTGTCTCTGTCTCTGTCTCTGTCTCTGTCGCTGTCTCTGTCTCTGTATCGGACTCTGTCTTCGTCTTTGTCTTCGTCGTCGTCTTGCTCTTTGTCTCCGTCTTTATCTCTGTCTTTGTCTCCATCTTTGTCTCCGTCTTTGCCTCCGTCTTTGCCTCCGTCTTTTTCTCCGTATGTGTCTCCGTCTGTGTCTCCATCTTTGTCTCCGCCTTTGTCTCCGTCCTTGTCTCCGTCTTTGTCTCCGTCTTTGTCACCGTCTTTGTCTCCGTCTTTGTCTCCGTCCGTGTTTCCTGCCCCTCTGTCTCGGTCGTTGTCTCATGCGCGTCTGTCTCTGTCTCAGTCTCTGTCTGTGTCTCTGTCTCTGTCTCTGCCTCTGTATCGGTCTCTGCCTTTGGCTCTGTCTCTGCCTCTGTCTCTGTCTCTGTCTCGGTCTCTGTCTCTATCTCTGTCTCTGTCTCTATCTCTGTCTCTGTCTCTGTCTCTGTCTCTGTCTCTGTCTCTGTCCCTGTCCCTGTCTCTGTCTCTGTCTCTGTCCCTGTCTCTGTCTCTGCCTCTGTCTCTGTCCCTGTCTCTGCCTCCGTCTCCGTCTCCGCCGTCTCTGTCTCTGTCTCTGTCTCCGTCTTTGTACCTGTCTTTGTCTCCGTATTTGTGTGCGTCTGTGTCTCCAGATTTGTCTCCGTCTTTGTCTACGTCTTTGTCTCCGTCGTCGTCTTCCTCTTCGTCTCCGTCTTTGTCTCTGTCTTTGCCTCCATCTTTGTCTCCGTCTTCGTCTCCGTCTTTGCCTCCGTCTTTGCCTCCGTCTTTGTCTCCGTCCGTGTTTCCTGCCCCTCTGTCTCGGTCGTTGCCTCATGCGCGTCTGTCTCTGTCTCTGTCTCTGTCTGTGTCTCTTCCTCTGTATCGGTCTCTGCCTTTGTCTCTGTCTCCATCTCTGTCTCTGTATCTGTCTCTGTCTATGTCTCTGTCTCTGCCTCTGTCTTTGTCCCTGTCTCTGTCCCTGTCTCTGTCTCCGTCTCTGTCTCTGTCTCTGTCTCTGTCTCTGTCTCTGTCTCTGTCTCCGTCTCCGTCTCTGTCTCTGTCTCTGTCCTTGGCTCCATCTCAGTCTCTGTCTCAGTCTCTGTCTCTGTCTCTGTCTCTGTCTCTGTCTCTGTCTCTGTCTCTGTCCCTGTCTCTGTCTCTGTCTCTGTCTCTGCCTCTGTCTCTGACTCTGTCTCTGTCTTTGTATCCGTCTTTGTCTCCGTCTTTGTCACCGTCTTTGTCTCCGCCGTCGTCTTCCCCTTTGTCTACGTCTTTGTGTCCGTCTTTGTCACCGTCTTTGTCTCCGTGTTTGTCTCCGCCTTTGTCTACGTCTTTGTGTCCGTCTTTGTCTCCGTCCATGTCTCCTGCCCCCCTGTCTCAGGCTTTGTCTCATGCGCCTCTGTCTCTGTCTCTGTCTCTGTCTGTGTCTATGTCTCTGTCTCTGCCTCTGCATCGGTCTCTGTCCCTGTCCCTGTCTCTGTCTCTGTCTCTGTCTCTGTCTCCGTCTCTGTCTCTGTCTCTGCCACTGTCTCTGTCCCCGTCTTTGTCTCCGTCTCTGTCCCTGCCTCTGTCTCTGTCCCTGTCTCTGTCTCCGTCTCCGTCTCTGTCTCTGTCTCTGTCATTGGCTCCATCTCTGGCTCTGTCTCAGTCTCTGTCTCTGTCTCTGTCTCTGTCTCTGTCTCTATCTCTGTCTCTCTTTCTGTCTCTGTCTCTGTCTCTGCCTCTGTCTCTGTCTCTGTCCCTGTCTCTGTCTTTGTCTCTGTCTCTGTCTGTGTCTGTGTCTCTGTCTCTGTCTCTGTATCGGACTCTGTCTCCGTCTCTGTCTCCGTCTTTGTCTCCGTCTTTGTCTCTGTCTTTGTCTCCGTATTTGTCTCCGTCTGTGTCTCCATCTTTGTCTCCGTCTTTGTCTCCGTCTTTGCCTCCCTCTTTGTCTCCGTATTTGTCTCCGTCTGTGTCGCCATGTTTGCCTCCGCCTTTGTCTCCGTCTTTGTCTCCGTCGCCGTCTTCCTCTTCGTGTCCGTCTTTGTCTCCGTCTTTGTCACCGTCTTTGTCTCCGTCTATGTCTCCGTCCGTGTCTCCTGCCCCTCTGTTTCTGTCGCTCTCTCTGTCTCTGTCTGTGTCTCTGTCTCCGTCTCTGTCTCTGTCTCTGTCTGTGTCTCTGCCTCTGTCGCCGTCTCTGCCGCTGTCTGTGACTCTGTCGCTGTCCTTGTCTCTGTCTCTTTCTGTGTCTCTGTCCGTGTCTCATGCGCCTCTGTCTTTGTCTCTGTCTCTGTCTCTGTCTCTGCCTCTGTCTCTGTCCCTGTCTCTGTCTCCGTCTCCGTCTCTGTCTCTGTCTGTGTCATTGGCTCCATCTCTGTCTCTGTCTCAGTCTCTGTCTCTGTGTCCATCTCTGTCTCTGTCTCAGTCTCTGTCTCTGTCTCTGTCTCTGTCTGTGTATCTGCCTCTGTCTCCGTCTCTGCCGCTGTCTGTGCCTCTGTCGTTGTCTCTGTCTATGTCTATGTCTGTTTCTCTGCCTCTGTCTCCGTCTCTGCCGCTGTCTGTGTCTCTGTCTCCGTCTCCATCTCTGTCTCTGTCTCTGTCATTGGCTCCATCTCTGTCTCTGTCTCAGTCTCTGTGTCTGTCTCTGTCTCTGTCTCTGTCTCTGTCTCTGTCCCTGTCTCTGTCTCTGTCTCTGTCTCTGTCTCTGTCTGTGTCCTGCCTCTGTCTCTGTCTCTGCCTCTGTCTCTGTCTGTGGCTCTGTCTTTGTCTCATGCGCCTCTGTCTTTGTCTCTGTCTCTGTCTCTGTCTCTGCCTCTGTCTCTGTCCCTGTCTCTGTCTCCGTCTCCGTCTCTGTCTCTGTCTGTGTCATTGGCTCCATCTCTGTCTCTGTCTCAGTCTCTGTCTCTGTCTCTGTCTCTGTCTCTGTCTCTGTCTCTGTCTCTGTCTCTGTCTCTGTCCCTGTCTCTGTCTCCGTCTCCGTCTCTGTCTCTGTCTGTGTCATTGGCTCCATCTCTGTCTCTGTCTCAGTCTCTATCTCTGTCTCTGGCTCTGTCTCTGTTTCTGTCTCTGCCTCTGTCTCTGTCTCTGTCTCTGTCTCTGTCCCTGTCTCTGTCTCCGTCTCCGTCTCTGTCTCTGTCTGTGTCATTGGCTCCATCTCTGTCTCTGTCTCAGTCTCTGTCTCTGTGTCCATCTCTGTCTCTGGCTCTGTCTCTGTTTCTGTCTCTGCCTCTGTCTCTGTCTCTGTCTCTGTATCGGACTTCGTCTCCGTCTTTGTCTTCGTCTTTGTCTCCGTCTTTGCCTCCGTCTTTGTCTCCGTATTTGTCTCCGTCTGTGTCTCCATCTTTGTCTCCGCCTTTGTCTCCGTCTTTGTCTCCGTCGTCGTCGTCCTGTTCGTCTCCGTCTTTGTCTCCGTCTTTGTCTCCGTCTCTGTCTACGTCTTTGTCTACGTCTTTGTCTCCGTCTTTGTCTCCGTCTATGTCTCTGTCTGTGTCTCTGTCTCCGTCTATGTCCCTGTCTCTGTCTCTGTCTCTGTCTCTGTCTCCATTTCTGTCTCTGTCTCTGTCTCTGTCTCTGTCTCTGTCTCTGTCTCTCTCTCTGTCTCTCTTTCTGTCTCTGTCACTGTCTCTGCCTCTGTCTCTGTCTCTGTCCCTGTCTCTGTCTTTGTCTCTGTCTCTGTCTGTGTCTGTGTCTCTGTCTCTGTCTCTGTATCAGACTCTGTCTCCGTCTCTGTCTCCGTCTTTGTCTCCGTCTTTGTCTCCGTCTTTGTCTCTGTCATTGTCTCCGTATTTGTCTCCGTCTGTGTCTCCATCTTTGTCTCCGTCTTTGTCTCCGTCTTTGCCTCCCTCTTTGTCTCCGTATTTTTCTCCGTCTGTGTCGCCATCTTTGCCTCCGCCTTTGTCTCCGTCGCCGTGTTCCTCTTCGTGTCCGTCTTTGTCTCCGTCTTTGTCACCGTCTTTGTCTCCGTCTTTGTCTCCGTCCGTGTCTCCTGCCCCTCTGTTTCTGTCGCTCTCTCTGTCTCTGTCTCTGTCTCTGTCTCTGTCTCTGTCTCTGTCCCCGTTTCTGTCTCTGTCTCTGTCTCCGTCTTTGTACCTGTCTTTGTCTCCGTATTTGTGTCCGTCTGTGTCTCCAGATTTGTCTCCGCCTTTGTCTACGTCTTTGTCTCCGTCGTCGTCTTCCTCTTCGTCTCCGTCTTTGCCTCCGTCTTTGTCACCGTCTTTGTCTCCGTATTTGCCTCCGTCTGTGTCTCCATCTTTGTCTCCGTCTTTGTCTCCGTCTTTGCCTCCGTCTTTGTCTCCGTATTTGTCTCCGTCTGTGTCTCCATCTTCGTCTCCGCCCTTGTCTCCGTCTTTGTCTCCGTCGTCGTCTTCCTCTTCGTCTCCGTCTTTGCCTCCGTCTTTGTCACCGTCTTTGTCTACGTATTTGTCTCCGTCTGTGTCTCCATATTTGTCTCCGTCGTTGTCTCCGTCTTTGCCTTCGTCTTTGTCTCCGTATTTGTCTCTGTCTGTGTCTCCATTTTTGTCACCGCCTTTGTCTCCGTCTTTGTCTCCGTCGTCGTCTTCCTCTTCGTCTCCGTCTTTGTCTCCGTCTTTGTCACCGTCTTTGTCTCCGTCTTTGTCTCCGTCCACGTCTCCTGCCCCTCTGTCTCTGTCTCTGTCTCTGTCTCTGTCTCTGTCTCTGTCTCTGTCTCTGTCTCTGTCTCTGCCGCTGTCTGTGTCTCTGTCGCTGTCTCTGTCTCTGTCTCTGTCTGTGTCTCTGTCTGTGTCTCTGTCTCCGTCTCTGTCTCTGTCTCTGTCTCTGTCTCTGTCTCTGTCTCTGTCTCTGTCTCTGTCTCTGTCTCTGTCTCTGTCCCTCTCTGTCTCCGTCCCCGTCTCTGTCTCTGTCTCTGTCATTGGCTCCATCTCTGTCTCTGTCTCAGTCTCTGTCTCTGTCTCTGTCTCTGTCTCTGTCTCTGTCTCTGTATCGGACTCTGTCTCCGTCTCTGTCTTCGTCTTTGTCTCCGTCTTTGTCTCTGTCTTTGTCTCCGTATTTGTCTCATTATTTGTCTCCGTCTGTGTCGCCACCTTTGCCTCCGCCTTTGTCTCCGTCTTTGTCTCCGTCGCCGTCTTCCTCTTCGTGTCCGTCTTTGTCTCCGTCTATGTCACCGTCTTTGTCTCCGTCTTTGTCTCCGTCCGTGTCTCCTGCCCCTCTGTTTCTGTCGCTCTCTCTGTCTCTGTCTGTGTCTCTGTCTCCGTCTCTATCTCTGTCTCTGTCCCTGTCTCTGTCTCTGTCTCTGTCTCTGTCCCTGTCTCTGTCTCTGTATCCGCCGCTGTCTCTGTCTCTGTGTCCATCTCTGTCTCAGTCTCTGTCTCTGTCTCTGTCTCTGTCTCTGTCTGTGTCTCTGCCTCTGTCTCCGTCTCTGCCGCTGTCTGTGCCTCTGTCGTTGTCTCTGTCTATGTATATGTCTGTTTCTCTGCCTCTGTCTCCGTCTCTGCCGCTGTCTGTGTCTCTGTCTCCGTCTCCACCTCTGTCTCTGTCTCTGTCATTGGCTCCATCTCTGTCTCTGTCTCAGTCTCTGTCTCTGTCTCTGTCTCTGTCTCTGTCTCTGTCTCTGTCTCTGTCTCTGTCTCTGTCTCTGTCTCTGTCTCTATCTCTGTCTCTGTCTCTGTCCTGCCTCTGTCTCTGTCTCTGCCTCTGTCTCTGTCTGTGGCTCTGTCTTGGTCTCATGCGCCTCTGTCTTTGTCTCTGTCTCTGTCTCTGTCTCTGTCTCTGCCTCTGTCTCTGTCCCTGTCTCTGTCTCCGTCTCCGTCTCTGTCTCTGTCTGTGTCATTGGCTCCATCTCTGTTCCTGTCTCTGTCTCTGTCTCTGTCTCTGTCTCTGTCCTGTCTCTGTCTCTGTCTCTGTCTCTGTCTCTGTCTCTGTCTCTGTCTCTGTCTCTGTCTCTGTCTCTGTCTCTGTCTCTGTCTCTGTCTCTGTCTCTGTCTCTGTCTCTGTCTCTGTTTCTGTCTCCGTATCCGCCGCTGCCTCTGTCTCTGTCTCTGTCTTTGTATCCGTCTTTGTCTCCGTCTTTGTCACCGTCTTTGTCTCCGCCGTCGTCTTCCTCTTCGTCTCCGTCTTTGTTTCCGTCTTTGTCACCGTCTTTGTCTCCGTGTTTGTCTCCGCCTTTGTCTACGTCTATGTCTCCGTCTTTGTCTCCGTCTTTGCCTCCCTCTTTGTCTCCGTATTTGTCTCTGTCTGTGTCTCTGTCTCTGTCTCTGTCTCTGTCTCTGTCTCTGTCTCTGTCTCTGTCTCTGTCTCTGTCTCTGTCCCTGTCTCTGTCTCCGTATCCGCCGCTGTCTCTGTCTCTGTGTCCATCTCTGTCTCTGTCTCAGTCTCTGTCTCTGTCTCTGTCTCTGTCTGTGTCTCTGCCTCTGTCTACGTCTCTGCCGCTGTCTGTGCCTCTGTCGTTATCTCTGTCTATGTCTATGTCTGTGTCTCTGCCTCTGTCTCCGTCTCTGCCGTTGTCTGTGTCTCTGTCTCCGTCTCCATCTCTGTCTCTGTCTCTGTCATTGGCTCCATCTCTGTCTCTGTCTCAGTCTCTGTCTCTGTCTCTGTCTCTGTCTCTGTCTCTGTCTCTGCCTCTGTCTCTGTTCCTGTCTCTGACTCTGTCTCTGTCTCTGTCTCTGTCCTGTCTCTGTCTCTGTCTCTGTCTCTGTCACTGCCTCTGTCTCTGTCTGTGGCTCTGTCTTTGTCTCATGCGCCTCTGTCTTTGTCTCTGTCTGTGTCTCTGTCTGTGCCTCTATCTCTGTCTCTGTTTCCATCTCTGTTGCTGCCTCTGTCCCTGACTCCGTCTCTCTCTCTTTTCCTGTCTCTGTCTCTGTCTCTGTCTCTGTCCTGTCTCTGTCTCTGTCGCTGCCTCTGTCTCTGTCTCCGTCTCTCTCTCTTTTCCTGTCTCTGTCCCTGTCTCTGTCTCTGTCTCTGTCTCTGTCTCTGTCTCTGTCTCTGTCTCTATCTCTGTCTCTGTCTCTGTCTCTGTGTCTGTCTCTGTCTCTGTCTCTGTCTCTGTCTCTGTCTCTGTCTCTGTTTCTGTCTCTGTCTCTGTCTCTGTCTTTGTCCCTGTCTCTGTCTCTGTCTCTGTCTCTGTCCTGTCTCTGTCTCTGTCTCTGCCTCTGTCTGTGTCTTTGTCTCCGTCTTTGTCTCTGTCTTTGTCTCCGTATTTGTCTCCGTCTTTGTCTCCATCTTTGTCTCCGCCTTTGTCTCCGTCATTGTCTCCGTCGCCGTCTTCCTCTTCGTGTCCGTCTTTGTCTCCGTCTTTGTCACCGTCTTTGTCTCCGTCTTTGTCTCCATCCGTGTTTCCTGCCCCTCTGTCTCGGTCGTTGTCTCATGCGCGTCTGTCTCTGTCTCTGTCTCTGTCTGTGTCTCTGTCTCTGTCTCTGCCTCTGTATCGGTCTCTGTCTTTGGCTCTGTCTCTGTCTCTGTCTCTGTCCCTGTCTCTGTCTCTGTCTCTGTCTCTGTCTCTGTCTCTGTCTCTGTCTCTGTCTCTGTCTCTGTCTCTGTCTCTGTCCCTGTCTCTGTCTCTGTCTCTGTCTCTGCCTCTGTCTCTGTCTCTGTCTCTGTCTTTGTATCCGTCTTTGTCTCCGTCTTTGTCACCGTCTTTGTCTCCGCCGTCGTCTTCCTCTTTGTCTACGTCTTTGTGTCCGTCTTTGTCACCGTCTTTGTCTCCGTGTTTGTCTCCGCCTTTGTCTACGTCTTTGTGTCCGTCTTTGTCTCCGTCCATGTCTCCTGCCCCCCTGTCTCAGGCTTTGTCTCATGCGCCTCTGTCTCTGTCTCTGTCTCTGTCTGTGTCTATGTCTCTGTCTCTGCCTCTGCATCGGTCTCTGTCCCTGTCCCTGTCTCTGTCTCTGTCTCTGTCTCTGTCTCCGTCTCTGTCTCTGTCTCTGCCACTGTCTCTGTCCCCGTCTTTGTCTCCGTCTCTGTCCCTGCCTCTGTCTCTGTCCCTGTCTCTGTCTCCGTCTCCGTCTCTGTCTCTGTCTCTGTCATTGGCTCCATCTCTGGCTCTGTCTCAGTCTCTGTCTCTGTCTCTGTCTCTGTCTCTGTCTCTATCTCTGTCTCTCTTTCTGTCTCTGTCTCTGTCTCTGCCTCTGTCTCTGTCTCTGTCCCTGTCTCTGTCTTTGTCTCTGTCTCTGTCTGTGTCTGTGTCTCTGTCTCTGTCTCTGTATCGGACTCTGTCTCCGTCTCTGTCTCCGTCTTTGTCTCCGTCTTTGTCTCTGTCTTTGTCTCCGTATTTGTCTCCGTCTGTGTCTCCATCTTTGTCTCTGTCTTTGTCTCCGTCTTTGCCTCCCTCTTTGTCTCCGTATTTGTCTCCGTCTGTGTCGCCATGTTTGCCTCCGCCTTTGTCTCCGTCTTTGTCTCCGTCGCCGTCTTCCTCTTCGTGTCCGTCTTTGTCTCCGTCTTTGTCACCGTCTTTGTCTCCGTCTATGTCTCCGTCCGTGTCTCCTGCCCCTCTGTTTCTGTCGCTCTCTCTGTCTCTGTCTGTGTCTCTGTCTCCGTCTCTGTCTCTGTCTCTGTCTGTGTCTCTGCCTCTGTCGCCGTCTCTGCCGCTGTCTGTGACTCTGTCGCTGTCCTTGTCTCTGTCTCTTTCTGTGTCTCTGTCCGTGTCTCATGCGCCTCTGTCTTTGTCTCTGTCTCTGTCTCTGTCTCTGCCTCTGTCTCTGTCCCTGTCTCTGTCTCCGTCTCCGTCTCTGTCTCTGTCTGTGTCATTGGCTCCATCTCTGTCTCTGTCTCAGTCTCTGTCTCTGTGTCCATCTCTGTCTCTGTCTCAGTCTCTGTCTCTGTCTCTGTCTCTGTCTGTGTATCTGCCTCTGTCTCCGTCTCTGCCGCTGTCTGTGCCTCTGTCGTTGTCTCTGTCTATGTCTATGTCTGTTTCTCTGCCTCTGTCTCCGTCTCTGCCGCTGTCTGTGTCTCTGTCTCCGTCTCCATCTCTGTCTCTGTCTCTGTCATTGGCTCCATCTCTGTCTCTGTCTCAGTCTCTGTCTCTGTCTCTGTCTCTGTCTCTGTCTCTGTCTCTGTCCCTGTCTCTGTCTCTGTCTCTGTCTCTGTCTCTGTCTGTGTCCTGCCTCTGTCTCTGTCTCTGCCTCTGTCTCTGTCTGTGGCTCTGTCTTTGTCTCATGCGCCTCTGTCTTTGTCTCTGTCTCTGTCTCTGTCTCTGCCTCTGTCTCTGTCCCTGTCTCTGTCTCCGTCTCCGTCTCTGTCTCTGTCTGTGTCATTGGCTCCATCTCTGTCTCTGTCTCAGTCTCTGTCTCTGTCTCTGTCTCTGTCTCTGTCTCTGTCTCTGTCTCTGTCTCTGTCTCTGTCTCTGTCCCTGTCTCTGTCTCCGTCTCCGTCTCTGTCTCTGTCTGTGTCATTGGCTCCATCTCTGTCTCTGTCTCAGTCTCTATCTCTGTCTCTGGCTCTGTCTCTGTTTCTGTCTCTGCCTCTGTCTCTGTCTCTGTCTCTGTATCGGACTTCGTCTCCGTCTTTGTCTTCGTCTTTGTCTCCGTCTTTGCCTCTGTCTCTGTCTGTGTCTCTGCCTCTGTCGCCGTCTCTGCCGCTGTCTGTGACTCTGTCGCTGTCCTTGTCTCTGTCTCTTTCTGTGTCTCTGTCCGTGTCTCATGCGCCTCTGCCTTTGTCTCTGTCTCTGTCTCTGTCTCTGCCTCTGTCTCTGTCCCTGTCTCTGTCTCCGTCTCCGTCTCTGTCTCTGTCTGTGTCATTGGCTCCATCTCTGTCTCTGTCTCTGTCTCTGTCTCTGTCTCTGTCTCTGCCTCTGTCTCTGTTCCTGTCTCTGACTCTGTCTCTGTCTCTGTCTCTGTCCTGTCTCTGTCTCTGTCTCTGTCTCTGTCACTGCCTCTGTCTCTGTCTGTGGCTCTGTCTTTGTCTCATGCGCCTCTGTCTTTGTCTCTGTCTGTGTCTCTGTCTGTGCCTCTATCTCTGTCTCTGTTTCCATCTCTGTTGCTGCCTCTGTCCCTGACTCCGTCTCTCTCTCTTTTCCTGTCTCCGTCTCTGTCTCTGTCTCTGTCCTGTCTCTGTCTCTGTCGCTGCCTCTGTCTCTGTCTCCGTCTCTCTCTCTTTTCCTGTCTCTGTCCCTGTCTCTGTCTCTGTCTCTGTCTCTGTCTCTGTCTCTGTCTCTGTCTCTATCTCTGTCTCTGTCTCTGTCTCTGTGTCTGTCTCTGTCTCTGTCTCTGTCTCTGTCTCTGTCTCTGTTTCTGTCTCTGTCTCTGTCTCTGTCTCTGTCCCTGTCTCTGTCTCTGTCTCTGTCTCTGTCCTGTCTCTGTCTCTGTCTCTGCCTCTGTCTGTGTCTTTGTCTCCGTCTTTGTCTCTGTCTTTGTCTCCGTATTTGTCTCCGTCTTTGTCTCCATCTTTGTCTCCGCCTTTGTCTCCGTCATTGTCTCCGTCGCCGTCTTCCTCTTCGTGTCCGTCTTTGTCTCCGTCTTTGTCACCGTCTTTGTCTCCGTCTTTGTCTCCATCCGTGTTTCCTGCCCCTCTGTCTCGGTCGTTGTCTCATGCGCGTCTGTCTCTGTCTCTGTCTCTGTCTGTGTCTCTGTCTCTGTCTCTGCCTCTGTATCGGTCTCTGTCTTTGGCTCTGTCTCTGTCTCTGTCTCTGTCCCTGTCTCTGTCTCTGTCTCTGTCTCTGTCTCTGTCTCTGTCTCTGTCTCTGTCTCTGTCTCTGTCCCTGTCTCTGTCTCCGTATCCGCCACTGTCTCTGTCTCTGTGTCCATCTCTGTCTCTGTCCCTGTCTCTGTCTCTGTCTCTGTCTGTGTCTCTGCCTCTGTCTCCGTCTCTGCCGCTGTCTGTGTCTCTGTCGCTGTCTCTGTCTCTGTCTCTGTCTATGTCTCTGTCTGTGTCTCTGTGTCCGTCTCCGTCTCTGTCTCTGTCTCTGTCTGTGTCTCTGTCTCTGTCTCTGTCTCTGTCTCTGTCTCTGTCTCTGTCTCTGTCTCTGTCTCTGTCCTATCCCAGTCTCTTTCTCTGCCTCTGTCTCTGTCTGTGGCTCTGTCTTTGTATCATGCGCCTGTGTCTTTGTCTCTGTCCGTGTCTCTGTATGTGCCCCTGGCTCTGTCTCTGTTTCCGTCTCTGTCGCTGCCTCTGTCTCTGTCTCCGTCTCTCTCTCTTTTCCTGTCTCTGTCTCTGTCTCTGTCTCTGTCTCTGTCTCTGTCCCGGTCTCTGTCTCCGTCTCCGTCTCTGTCTCTGTCAATGGCTACATCTCTGGCTCTGTCTCAGTCTCTGTCTCTGTCTCTGTTTCTGTCTCTGTCTTTGTCTCTGTCTCTGCCTCTGTCTCTATCTCTGTCTCTGTCTCTGTCTCTGTCTCGGTCTCTGTTTGTGTCTCTGTCTCCGTCACTGTCTTCGTCTTTGTCTCCGTCTTTGTCTCTGTCTTTGTCTCCGTATTTGTCTCCGTCTGTGTCTCCATCTTTGTCTCCGTCTTTGTCTCCGTCTTTGCATCCCTCTTTGTCTCCGTATTTGTCTCCGTCCGTGTCTCCTGCCCCTGTGTTTCTGTCGCTCTCTCTGTCTCTGCCTGTGTCTCTGTCTCTGTCTCTGTCTCTGTCTCTGTCTCTGTCTCTGTCTCTGTCTCTGTCTCTGCCTCTGTCTCTGTCTCTGTCTCTGTCTCTGTCTCTGTCTCTGTCTCTGTCTCTGTCTCTGTCTCTGTCTCTGTCTCTGTCTCTGTCTCTGTCTCTGCCTCTGTCTCTGTCTGTGGCTCTGTCTTTGTCTCATGCGCCTCTGACTCTGTCTCTGTTCCTGTCACTGTCGCTGCCTCTGTCTCTGTCTCTGTCTCTCTCTCTTTTCCTGTCTCTGTCTCTGCCTCTGTCTCTGTCCCTTACTCTGTCTTTGTCTCTGTTCCCTTCTCTGTCTCCGCCCTGCCTCTGTCTCCGTCTTCGTCTCCATCTTTGTCTCCGTCTTTGTCTCCGTCTTTGTCACCGTCTTTGTCTCCGTCGTCGTCTTCCTCTTCGTCTCCGTCTTTGTCACCGTCGTTGTCTCCGTCCTTGTTTCCGTCTTTGTCTACGTCTTTGTCTGCGTCTTTGTCTCCGACTTTGTCTCCGTCTTTGTCTCTGTCTCTGTCTCTGTCTCTGTCTCTGTCTCTGTCTCTGTCTCTGTCTCTGTCTCTGTCCCTGTCCCTGTCTGTGTCTGTGTCTCCGTCCCTGTCTCTGTCTCTGCCTCTGTCTCTGTCTGTGGCTCTGTCTTTGTCTCATGCGCCTCTGTCTTTGTCTCTGTCTGTGTCTCTGTCTGTGCCCCTGTCTCTGTCTCTGTTCCTGTCTATGTCGCTGACTCTGTCTCTGTCTCTGTCACTCTCTCTTTTCCTGTCTCTCTCTGTCTCTGTCTCTGTCTCTGTTCCCTTCTCTGTCTCCGCCTCTGCCTCTGTCTCCGTCTTCGTCTCCATCTTTGTCTCCGTCTTTGTCTCCGTCTTTGTCACCGTCTTTGTCTCCGTCGTCGTCTTCCTCTTCGTCTCCGTCTTTGTCTCCGTCTTTGTCACCGTCGTTGTCTCCGTCTTTGTCTCCGTCTTTGTCTACGTCTTTGTCTACGTCTTTGTCTCCGTCTTTGTCTCCGTCTTTGTCTCTGTCTCTGTCTCTGTCTCAGTCTCTGCCTCTGTCTCTGTCTCTGCCTCTGTCTTTGTCTCTGTCCCTGTCTCTGTCTCCGTATCCGCCGCTGTCTCTGTATCTGTGTCCATCTCTGTCTCTGTCTCAGTCTCTGTCTCTGTCTCTGTCTCTGTCTCTGTCTGTGTCTCTGTCTTTGTCTCCGTCTCTGCCGCTGTCTGTGTCTCTGTCGCTGTCTCTGCCTCTGTCTATGTCTCTGTCTGTGTCTCTGTCTCCGTTTCCGTCTCTGTCTCTGTCTCTGTCTCTGTCTCTGTCTCCATCTCTGTCTCTGTTTCTGTCTCTGTCTCTGTCTCTGTCTCTGTCTCTGTCCCTGTCTCTGTCTCTGTCCCTGTCTCTGTCTCTGTCTCCATCTCTGTCTCTGTCTCTGTCTCTGTCTCTGTCTCTGTCTCTGTCTCTGTTTCTGTTTCTGTCTCTGTCTCTGTCGCTGTCCCTGTCTCTGTCTCTGTCTATGTCTCTGTCTGTGTCTCTGCCTCCGTCTCCGTCTCTGTCTCTGTCTCTGTCTCTGTCTCTGTCTGTGTCAGTGTCTCTGTCTCTGTCTCTGTATCGGACTCTGTCTCCGTCTCTGTCTTCGTCTTTGTCTCCTGCTTTGTCTCTGACTTTGTCTCCGTATTTGTCTCCGTCTGTGTCTCCATCTTTGTCTCCGCCTTTGTCTCCGTCTTTGCCACCCTCTTTGTCTCCGTATTTGTCTCCGTCTGTGTCGCCATCTTTGCCTCCGCCTTTGTCTCCGTCTTTGTCTCCGTCGCCGTCTTCCTCTTCGTGTCCGTCTTTGTCTCCGTCTTTGTCACCGTCTTTGTCTCCGTCTTTGTCTCCGTCCGTGTCTCCTGCCCCTCTGTCTCGGTCGTTGTCTCATGTGCGTCTGACTCTGTCTGTGTCTCTGTCTCTGTCTCTGCCTCTGTATCGGTCTCTGTCTTTGGCTCTGTCTCTGTCTCTGTCTCTGTCTCTGTCTCTGTCTCTGTCCCTGTCTCTGTCTCTGTCTCTGTCTCTGTTCCTGTCTCTGTCTCCGTATCCGCCGCTGTCTCTGTCTCTGTGTCCATCTCTGTCTCTGTCTCAGTCTATGTCTCTGTCTCTGTCTCTGTCTGTGTCTCTGCCTCTGTCTCCGTCTCTGCCGCTGTCTGTGTCTCTGTCGCTGTCTCTGTCTCTGTCTCTGTCTATGTCTCTGTCTGTGTCTCTGTGTCCGTCTCCGTCTCTGTCTCTGTCTCTGTCTGTGTCTCTGTCTCTGTCTCTGTCTCTGTCTCTGTCTCTGTCTCTGTCTCTGTCTCTGTCTCTGTCCTGTCCCTGTCTCTTTCTCTGCCTCTGTCTCTGTCTGTGGCTCTGTCTTTGTATCATGCGCCTGTGTCTTTGTCTCTGTCCGTGTCTCTGTATGTGCCCCTGGCTCTGTCTCTGTTTCCGTCTCTGTCGCTGCCTCTGTCTCTGTCTCCGTCTCTCTCTCTTTTCCTGTCTCTGTCTCTGTCTCTGTCTCTGTCTCTGTCCCGGTCTCTGTCTCCGTCTCCGTCTCTGTCTCTGTCTCTGTCATTGGCTACATCTCTGGCTCTGTCTCAGTCTCTGTCTCTGTCTCTGTTTCTGTCTCTGTCTTTGTCTCTGTCTCTGCCTCTGTCTCTATCTCTGTCTCTGTCTCTGTCTCTGTCTCGGTCTGTGTTTGTGTCTCTGTCTCTGTCTCTGTATCGGACTCTGTCTCCGTCACTGTCTTCGTCTTTGTCTCCGTCTTTGTCTCTGTCTTTGTCTCCGTATTTGTCTCCGTCTGTGTCTCCATCTTTGTCTCCGTCTTTGCATCCCTCTTTGTCTCCGTATTTGTCTCCGTCCGTGTCTCCTGCCCCTGTGTTTCTGTCGCTCTCTCTGTCTCTGTCTGTGTCTCTGTCTCCGTCTCTGTCTCTGTCTCTGTCTCTGTCTCTGTCTCTGTCTCTGTCTGTGTCTCTGTCTCCGTCTCTTTCTCTGTCTCTGTCTCTGTCCCTGTCTCTGTCTCTGTCTCTGTCTCTGTCTCTGTCTCTGTCTCTGTCTCTGTCTCTGTCTCTGCCTCTGTCTCTGTCTCTGTCTCTGTCTCTGTCTCTGTCTGTGTCTCTGTCTCTGTCTCTGTCTCTGTCTCTGTCTCTGTCTCTGTCTCTGTCTCTGTCTCTGTCTCTGCCTCTGTCTCTGTCTGTGGCTCTGTCTTTGTCTCATGCGCCTCTGACTCTGTCTCTGTTCCTGTCACTGTCGCTGCCTCTGTCTCTGTCTCTGTCTCTCTCTCTTTTCCTGTCTCTGTCTCTGCCTCTGTGTCTGTCCCTTACTCTGTCTTTGTCTCTGTTCCCTTCTCTGTCTCCGCCTCTGCCTCTGTCTCCGTCTTCGTCTCCATCTTTGTCTCCGTCTTTGTCTCCGTCTTTGTCACCGTCTTTGTCTCCGTCGTCGTCTTCCTCTTCGTCTCCGTCTTTGTCACCGTCGTTGTCTCCGTCTTTGTTTCCGTCTTTGTCTACGTCTTTGTCTGCGTCTTTGTCTCCGACTTTGTCTCCGTCTTTGTCTCTGTCTCTGTCTCTGTCTCTGTCTCTGTCTCTGTCTCTGTCTCTGTCTCTGTCTCTGTCTCTGTCTCTGTCCCTGTCCCTGTCTGTGTCTGTGTCTCCGTCCCTGTCTCTGTCTCTGCCTCTGTCTCTGTCTCTGTCTCTGTCTGTGTATCGGACTCTGTCTCCGTCTTTGTCTTCGTCGTCGTCTTCCTCTTTGTCTCCATCTTTGTCTCTGTCTTTGTCTCCATCTTTATCTCCGTCTTTGTCTCCGTCTTTGTCACCGTCTTTGTCTCCGTCGTCGTCTTCCTCTTCGTCTCCGTCTTTGCCTCCGTCTTTGTCACCATCTTTGTCTCCGTCTTTGTCTCCGTCTTTGTCTCCGTCTTTGCCTCCGGCTTTGTCTCCGTATTTGTCTCCGTCTGTGTCTCCATCTTTGTCTCCGCCTTTGTCTCCGTCTTTGTCTTCGTCGTCGTCTTCCTCTTCGTCTCCGTCTTTGTCTCCGTCTTTGTCACCGTCTTTGTCTCCGTCGTCGTCTTCCTCTTCGTCTCCGTCTTTGTCACCGTCGTTGTCTCCGTCTTTGTTTCCGTCTTTGTCTACGTCTTTGTCTGCGTCTTTGTCTCCGACTTTGTCTCCGTCTTTGTCTCTGTCTCTGTCTCTGTCTCTGTCTCTGTCTCTGTCTCTGTCTCTGTCTCTGTCTCTGTCTCTGTCTCTGTCCCTGTCCCTGTCTGTGTCTGTGTCTCCGTCCCTGTCTCTGTCTCTGCCTCTGTCTCTGTCTCTGTCTCTGTCTGTGTATCGGACTCTGTCTCCGTCTTTGTCTTCGTCGTCGTCTTCCTCTTTGTCTCCATCTTTGTCTCTGTCTTTGTCTCCATCTTTATCTCCGTCTTTGTCTCCGTCTTTGTCACCGTCTTTGTCTCCGTCGTCGTCTTCCTCTTCGTCTCCGTCTTTGCCTCCGTCTTTGTCACCATCTTTGTCTCCGTCTTTGTCTCCGTCTTTGTCTCCGTCTTTGCCTCCGGCTTTGTCTCCGTATTTGTCTCCGTCTGTGTCTCCATCTTTGTCTCCGCCTTTGTCTCCGTCTTTGTCTTCGTCGTCGTCTTCCTCTTCGTCTCCGTCTTTGTCTCCGTCTTTGTCACCGTCTTTGTCTCCGTCTTTGTCTCCGTCCACGTCTCCTGCCCCTCTGTCTCTGTCTCTGTCTCAGTCTCCGTCTCTGTCTCTGTCTCGGTCTCTGTCTCTGTCTCTGTCTCTGTCTCTGTCTCTGCTTCTGTCTCTGTCTGTGGCTCTGTCTTTGTCTCATGCGCCTCTGTCTTTGTCTCTGTCTGTGTCTCTGTCTGTGCCCCTGTCTCTGTCTCTGTTCCTGTCTATGTCGCTGACTCTGTCTCTGTCTCTGTCACTCTCTCTTTTCCTGTCTCTCTCTGTCTCTGTCTCTGTCTCTGTTCCCTTCTCTGTCTCCGCCTCTGCCTCTGTCTCCGTCTTCGTCTCCATCTTTGTCTCCGTCTTTGTCTCCGTCTTTGTCACCGTCTTTGTCTCCGTCGTCGTCTTCCTCTTCGTCTCCATCTTGTCTCCGTCTTTGTCACCGTCGTTGTCTCCGTCTTTGTCTCCGTCTTTGTCTACGTCTTTGTCTACGTCTTTGTCTCCGTCTTTGTCTCCGTCTTTGTCTCTGTCTCTGTCTCTGTCTATGTCTCTGACTCTGTCTCTGTCTTTGTATCCGTCTTTGTCTCCGACTTTGTCACCGTCTTTGTCTCCGCCGTCGTCTTCCTCTTCGTCTCCGTCTTTGTCTCCGTCTTTGTCACCGTCTTTGTCTCCGTCTTTGTCTCCGTCTTTGTCTACGTCTTTGTCTCCGTCTTTGTCTTCGTCCATGTCTCCTGCCCCTCTGTCTAGGCCTCTGCCTCATGCGCCTCTATCTCTGTCTCTGTCTGTTTCTCTGTCTCTGTGTCTGCCTCTGTATCGGTCTCTGTCCCTGTCCCTGTCTCTGCCTCTGTCTCTGTCTCTGTCCCTGTCACTGCCACTGTCTCTGTCCCCGTCTCTGTCTCTGGCTCTGTCTCCGTCCTCGTCTTCCTCTTCGTCTCCGTCTTTGTCTCCGTCTATGTCACCGTCTTTGTCTCCGTCTTTGTCTCCGTCTTTGTCTCCGTCTTTGTCTACGTATTTGTCTCCGTCTTTGTCTCCGTCCACGTCTCCTGCCCCTCTGTCTCTGTCTCTGTCTCAGTCTCTGTCTCTGTCTCTGTCTCTGTCTCTGTCTCTGTCTCTGTTTCTGTCTCTGTCTCCGTTTCTGTCTCTGCCTCTGTCTCTGTCTCTGTCTCTGTCTCTGTCTCTGTCTCTGTCTCTGTCTCTGTCTCTGTTTCTGTCTCTGTCTCTGTCTCTGTCTCTGTATCTGTCTCTGTCTCTGTCTCTGTCTCTGTCTCTGTCTCTGGCTCCATCTCTGTGTCTGTCTCAGTTTCTGTATCTGTCTCTGTCTCTGTCTCTGTCGCTGTCTCTGTACCTGTCTCTGTCTCTGTCTCTGTCTCTGTCTCTGTCTCTGTCTCTGTCTCTGTCTCTGTCTCTGTCTTTGTCTCCATCTTAGTCTCCGTCTTTGTTTACGTCTTTGTCTCCGTCTTTGTCTCCGTCCACGTCTCCTGACCCTCTGTCCCTGTCTCTGTCTCAGTCTCTGTCTCTGTCTCTGTCTGAGCCTCTGTCTCTGCCTCTGTTTCTGTCTCTGTCGCTGCCTCTGTCTCTGTCTCTGTCTCCGCCTCTTTTCCTGTCTCTGTCTATGTCTCTGTCTCTGTCCTGTTCTCTGTCTCTGCCTCTGTTCCATTCTCTGTCTCCGCCTCTGCCTCTGTCTCCGTCTTTGTCTCCATCTTTGTCTCCGTCTTTGTCTCCGTCTTAGTCACAGTCTTTGTCTCCGTCGTCGGCTTCCTCTTCGTCTCCGTCTTTGTCTCCGTCGTCGGCTTCCTCTTCGTCTCCGTCTTTGTCTCCGTCTTTCTACCTGTCTTTGTCTCCGTATTTGTGTCCATCTTTGCCTCCGTCTTTGTCTCCGTCTTTGTCTCCGTCCACGTCTCCTGCCCCTCTGTCTCTGTCTCTGTCTCTGTCTCTGTCTCTTTTCCTGTCTCTGTCTCTGTCTCTGTCTCTGTCCCTTTCTCTGTCTCTGCCTCTGTTCCCTTCTCTGTCTCCGCCTCTGCCTCTGTCTCCGTCTTTGTCTCCATCTTTGTCTCCGTCTTTGTCTCCGTCTTTGTCACCGTCTTTGTCTCCGTCGTCGTCTTCCTCTTCGTCCCCGTCTTTGTCTCCGTCTTTGTCACCGTCGTTGTCTCCGTCTTTGTCTCCGTCTTTGTCTACGTCTTTGTCTACTTCTTTGTCTCCGTTTTTGTCTCCGTCTTTGTCTCTGTCTCTGTCTCTGTCTCTGTCTCTGTCTCTGTCTCTGTTCCTGTCCCTGTCTCTGTCTCTGTCTCTGTCTCTGTCTCTGTCTCTGCCTCTGTCTCTTTCCCTGTCTCTGTCTCCGTCTCCGTCTCTGTCTCTGTCTCTGTCATTGTATCCGTCTTTGTCTCCGACTTTGTCACCGTCTTTGTCTCCGCCGTCGTCTTCCTCTTCGTCTCCGTCTTTGTCTCCGCCGTCGTCTTCCTCTTCGTCTCCGTCTTTGTCTCCGTCTTTGTCACCGTCTTTGTCTCCGTCTTTGTCTCCGTCTTTGTCTACGTCTTTGTCTCCGTCTTTGTCTTCGTCCATGCCTCCTGCCCCTCTGTCTAGGCCTCTGCCTCATGCTCCTCTATCTCTGTCTCTGTCTGTTTCTTTGTCTCTGTGTCTGCCTCTGTATCGGTCTCTGTCCCTGTCCCTGTCTCTGCCTCTGTCTCTGTCTCTGTCCCTGTCTCTGCCACTGTCTCTGTCCCCGTCTCTGTCTCTGGCTCTGTCTCCGTCCTCGTCTTCCTCTTCGTCTCCGTCTTTGTCTCCGTCTTTGTCTACGTATTTGTCTCCGTCTTTGTCTCCGTCCACGTCTCCTGCCCCTCTGTCTCTGTCTCTGTCTCAGTCTCTGTCTCTGTCTCTGTCTCTGTCTCTGTCTCTGTTTCTGTCTCTGTCTCTGTTTCTGTCTCTGCCTCTGCCTCTGTCTCTGTCTCTGTCTCTGTCTCTGTCTCTGTTTCTGTCTCTGTCTCTGTCTCTGTCTCTGTCTCTGTCTCTGTCTCTGTCTCTGTCTCTGTCTCTGGCTCCATCTCTGTGTCTGTCTCAGTTTCTGTCTCTGTCTCTGTCTCTGCCTCTGTCTCAGTCTCTGTCTCTGTCTGTGTCTCCGCCTCTGTCTCCGCCTTTGCCTCTGCCTTTGTGTCCGTATTTGTCTCCGTCTGTGTCACCGTCTTTGTCTCCGTCGTCGTCTTCCTCTTCGTCTCCGTCTTTGTCTCCGTCTTTGTCACCGTCGTTGTCTCCGTCTTTGTCACCGTCTTTGTCTCCGTACTTGTCTCCGTCTGTGTCTCCATATTTGTCTCCGTCTTTGTCTCCGTCTTTGCCTCCGTCTTTGTCTCTGTATTTGTCTCTGTCTGTGTCTCCATTTTTGTCTCCGCCTTTGTCTCCGTCTTTGTCTCCGTCGTCGTCTTCCTCTTCGTCTCCGTCTTTGTCTCCGCCTTTGTCACACTCTTTGTCTCCGTCCACGTCTCCTGCCCTCTGTCTCTGTCTCTGTCTCAGTCTCTGTCTTTGTCTCTGTCTCTGTCTCTGTCTCTGTCTCTGTCTCTGTTTCTGTCTCTGCCTCTGTCTCTGTCTCTGTCTCTATCTCTGTCTCTGTCTCTGTCTCTGTCTCTGTCTCTGTCTCTGTCTCTGTCTCTGTCTCTGTCTCTGTCTCTGTCTCTGTCTCTGTCTCTGTCTCTGTCTCTGTCTCTGTCTCTGTCTCTGTCTCTGTCTCTGTCTCTGTCTCTGTCTCTGTCTCTGTCTCTGTCTCTGTCTCTGTCTCTGTCTCTGTCTCTGTCTCTGTCTCTGTCTCTGTCTCTGTCTCTGTCTCTGTCTCTGTCTCTGCCTCTGTTCCCTTCTCTGTCTCCGCCTCTGCCTCTGTCTCCGTCTTTGTCTCCATCTTTGTCTCCGTCTTTGTCTCCGTCTTTGTCACCGTCTTTGTCTCCGTCGTCGTCTTCCTCTTCGTCTCCGTCTTTGTCACCGTCTTTGTCTGCATCGTCGTCTTCCTCTTCGTCTCCGTCTTTGTCTCCGTCTTTGTCACCGTCTTTGTCTCCGTCTTTGTCTCCGTCTTTGTCTACGTCGTTGTCTCCGTCTTTGTCTCCGTCTCTGTCTCTGCCTCTGCATTGGTATCTGTCTCCGTCTTTGTCTTCGTCTTTGTCTGTGTCATTGTTTCCGTCTTTGTCTCCTGCCCCTCTGTCTCCGTCTCTCTCTTTCTCTCTGTCTCTGTCCCTGTCCCTGTCCCTGTCCCTGTCTCTGTCTCTGGCTCTGTCTCTGTCTCTGTCTCTGTCCCTGTCCCTGTCTCTGTCTCGGTCTCTGTCTCCGTCTTTGTGTCCGTCTTTGTCTCCGTCTTCGTCTTCCTCTTTGTTTCCGCCTTTGTCTCCGTCTTTGTCTCCTGCGCCAGGGTCACCGCCTTTGTCTCCTGCCCCTCTGTTTCTGTCGCTCTCTCTGTCTCTGTCTGTGTCTCTGTCTCTGTCACTGTCTCTGTCTCTGTCCCTGTTTCTGTCTCTGTCTCGGTCTCTGTCTCTGTTTCTGTCTCTGTCTCCGTCTTTGTCTCCGTCTTTGTATCCGTCTTTGTCTCCACCCATGTCTCCTGCCCCTCTGTCTCGGTCTTTGTGTCGTGCGCCTCTGGCTTTGTCTCTGTCTGTGTCTCTGTCTGTGCCTCTGTCTCTGTCTCTGTATCGGACTCTGTCTCCGTCTCTGTCTTCGTCTTTGTCTCCGTCTTTGTCTCCGTCTTTGTCTCCTGCGCCAGGGTCACCGCCTTTGTCTCCTGCCCCTCTGTTTCCGTCGCTCTTTCTGCCTCTGTCTGTGTCTCTGTCTCCGTCTCTTTCTCTGTCTCTGTCTCTGTCTCTGTCTCTGTCTCTGCCTCTGTCTCTGTCTCTGCCTCTGTCTTTGTCTCATGCGCCTCTGTCTTTGTCTCTGTCTGTGTCTCTGTCTGTGACTCTGTCTCTGTCTCTGTTTCTGTCTCTGTCGCTGCCTCTGTCTCTGTCTCTGTCTCTCTGTCTTTTCCTGTCCCTGTCTCTGTCTCTGTCTCTACCCCTGTCCCTGTCTCTGTCTCTGACTCTGTCTCTGTCTCCGTCTCTTTCTCTGTCTCTGTCTATGTCTCTGTCTCTGTCTCTGTCTTTGTATCCGTCTTTGTCTCCGTCTTTGTCACCGTCTTTGTCTCCGCCGTCGTCTTCCTCTTCGTCTCCGTCTTTGTCTCCGTCTTTGTCACCGTCTTTGTCTCCGTCTTTGTCTCCGTCTTTGTCTACGTCTTTGTCTACGTCTTTGTCTCCGTCTTTGTCTTCGTCCATGTCTCCTGCCCCTCTGTCTAGGCGTCGGCCTCATGCGCCCCTATCTCTGTCTCTGTCTGTTTCTATGTCTCTGTGTCTGCCTCTGTATCGGTCTCTGTCCCTGTCCCTGTCTCTGTCTCTGTCTCTGTCCCTGTCTCTGCCACTGTCTCTGTCCCCGTCTCTGTCTCTGGCTCTGTCTCTGTCTTTGTCTCCATCTTTGTCTCCGTCTTTGCCTCCGTCTTTGTCTCCGTCTTTGTCTCCGTCTATGTCACCGTCTTTGTCTCCGTCTTTGTCTCCGTCTTTGTCTACGTCTTTGTCTCCGTCTTTGTCTCCGTCCACGTCTCCTGCCCCTCTGTCTCTGTCTGTGTCTCTGTCTCTGTCTCTGTCTCTGTCTCTGTCCCTCTCTGTCTCCGTCCCCGTCTCTGTCTCTGTCTCTGTCATTGGCTCCATCTCTGTCTCTGTCTCTGTCTCAGTCTCTGTCTCTGTCTCTGTCTCTGTCTCTGTCTCTGTCTCTGTCTCTGTATCGGACTCTGTCTCCGTCTCTGTCTCCGTCTTTGTCTCCGTCTTTGTCTACGTCTTTGTCTCCGTCTTTGTCTCCGTCCACGTCTCCTGCCCCTCTGTCACTGTCTGTGTCTCTGTCTCTGTCTCTGTCTCTGTCTCTGTCCCTCTCTGTCTCCGTCCCCGTCTCTGTCTCTGTCTCTGTCATTGGCTCCATCTCTGTCTCTGTCTCAGTCTCTGTCTCTGTCTCAGTCTCTGTCTCTGTCTCTGTCTCTGTCTCTGTCTCTGTCTCTGTCTCTGTCTCTGTTTCTGTCTCTGTCTTTGTCTCTGTCTCTGCCTCTGTCTCTGTCTCTGTCTCTGTCTCTGTCTCTGTCTCTGTCTCTGTCTATGTCTCTGTCTGTGTCTCTGTCTCCGTCTCCGTCTCTGTCTCTGTCTCTGTTTCTGTCTCTGTCTCCATCTCTGTCTCTGTCTCCGTCTCTGTCTTTGTCTCTATCTCTGTCTCTGTCTCTGCCTCTGTCTCTGTCCCTGTCTCTGTCTCCGTCTCCGTCTCTGTCTCTGTCTCTGTCATTGGCTCCATCTCTGTCTCTGTCTCCGTCTCTGTCTCCGTCTTTGTCTCCGTCTTTGTCTACGTCTTTGTCTCCGTCTTTGTCTCCGTCCACGTCTCCTGCCCCTCTGTCACTGTCTGTGTCTCTGTCTCTGTCTCTGTCTCTGTCTCTGTCCCTCTCTGTCTCCGTCCCCGTCTCTGTCTCTGTCTCTGTCATTGGCTCCATCTCTGTCTCTGTCTCAGTCTCTGTCTCTGTCTCAGTCTCTGTCTCTGTCTCTGTCTCTGTCTCTGTCTCTGTCTCTGTCTCTGTCTCTGTTTCTGTCTCTGTCTTTGTCTCTGTCTCTGCCTCTGTCTCTGTCTCTGTCTCTGTCTCTGTCTCTGTCTCTGTCTCTGTCTATGTCTCTGTCTGTGTCTCTGTCTCCGTCTCCGTCTCTGTCTCTGTCTCTGTTTCTGTCTCTGTCTCCATCTCTGTCTCTGTCTCCGTCTCTGTCTTTGTCTCTATCTCTGTCTCTGTCTCTGCCTCTGTCTCTGTCCCTGTCTCTGTCTCCGTCTCCGTCTCTGTCTCTGTCTCTGTCATTGGCTCCATCTCTGTCTCTGTCTCCGTCTCTGTCTTCGTCTTTGTCTCCGGCTTTGTCTCTGTCTTTGTCGCCGTATTTGTCTCCGTCTGTGTCTCCATCTTTTGTCTCCGTCTTTGTCTCCGTCCTTGCCTCCGCCTTTGTCTCCGTATTTGTCTCCGTCTGTGTCGCCATCTTTGCCTCCGCCTTTGTCTCCGTCATTGTCTCCGTCGCCGTCTTCCTCTTCGTGTCCGTCTTTGTCTCCGTCTTTGTCACCGTCTTTGTCACCGTCTTTGTCTCCGTCATTGTCTCCATCCGTGTTTCCTGCCCCTCTGTCTCGGTCGTTGTCTCATGCGCGTCTGTCTCTGTCTCTGTCTGTGTCTCTGTCTCTGTCTCTGCCTCTGTATCGGTCTCTGTCTTTGGCTCTGTCTCTGTCTCTGTCTCTGTCCCTGTCTCTGTCTCTGTCTCTGTCTCTGTCTCTGTCTCTGTCTCTGTCTCCGTCTCTGTCCCTGTCTCTGTCTCCGTATCCGCCACTGTCTCTGTATCAGTGTCCATCTCTGTCTCTGTCTCAGTCTCTGTCTCTGTCTCTGTCTCTGTCTCTGTCTGTGTCTCTGCCTCTGTCTCCGTCTCTGCCGCTGTCTGTGTCTCTGTCGCTGTCTCTGTCTCTGTCTCTGTCTCTGTCTCTGTCTCTGTCTCTGTCTCTGTCTCTGTCTCTGTCTCTCTCCCTGTCTCTGTCTCTGTCTCTGTCTGTGTCTGTGTCTCTGTCTCTGTCTCTGTATCGGACTCTGTCTCCGTCTCTGTCTTCGTCTTTGTCTCCGTCTTTGTCTCTGTCTTTGTCTCCGTATTTGTCTCCGTCTGTGTCTCCATCTTTGTCTCCGTCTTTGTCTCCGTCTTTGCCACCCTCTTTGTCTCCGTATTTGTCTCTGTCTGTGTCGCCACCTTTGCCTCCGCCTTTGTCTCCGTCTTTGTGTCCGTCGCCGTCTTCCTCTTCGTGTCCGTCTTTGTCTCCGTCTTTGTCACCGTCTTTGTCTCCGTCTTTGTCTCCGTCCGTGTCTCCTGCCCCTCTGTTTCTGTCGCTCTCTCTGTCTCTGTCTGTGTCTCTGTCCTGTCTCTGTCTCTGTCTCTGCCTCTGTCTCTGTCTGTGGCTCTGTCTTTGTCTCATGCGCCTCTGCCTCTGCCTCTGTCCCTGTCTCTGTCTCCGTCTCCGTCTCTGTCTCTGTCTCTGTCATTGGCTCCATCTCGGTCTCTGTCTCAGTCTCTGTCTCTGTCTCTGTCTCTGTCTCTGTCTCTGTCTCTGTCTCTGTCTCTGTCTCTGTCTCTGTCTCTGTCTCTGTCTCTGTCTCTGTTCCTGTCTCTGTCTCTGTCTCTGTCTCTGTCTCTGTCTCTGTCCTGTCTCTGTCTCTGTCTCTGCCTCTGTCTCTGTCTGTGGCTCTGTCTTTGTCTCTTGCGCCTCTGTCTTTGTCTCTGTCCGTGTCTCTGTCTGTGCCTCTGTCTCTGTCTCTGTTTCCGTCTCTGTCGCTGCCTCCGTCTCTGTCTCCGTCTCTCTCTCTTTTCCTGTCTCTGTCTCTGTCTCTGTCTCTGTCTCTGTCTCTGTCTCTGTCTCTGTTTCTGTCTCCGTATCCGCCGCTGCCTCTGTCTCTGTCTCTGTCTTTGTATCCGTCTTTGTCTCCGTCTTTGTCACCGTCTTTGTCTCCGCCGTCGTCTTCCTCTTCGTCTCCGTCTTTGTCTCCGTCTTTGTCACCGTCTTTGTCTCCGTGTTTGTCTCCGCCTTTGTCTACGTCTATGTCTCCGTCTTTGTCTCCGTCTTTGCCTCCCTCTTTGTCTCCGTATTTGTCTCTGTCTGTGTCTCTGTCTCTGTCTCTGTCTCTGTCTCTGTCTCTGTCTCTGTCTCTGTCTCTGTCTCTGTCCCTGTCTCTGTCTCCGTATCCGCCGCTGTCTCTGTCTCTGTGTCCATCTCTGTCTCTGTCTCAGTCTCTGTGCCTGTCTCTGTCTCTGTCTCTGTCTGTGTCTCTGCCTCTGTCTACGTCTCTGCCGCTGTCTGTGCCTCTGTCGTTATCTCTGTCTATGTCTATGTCTGTGTCTCTGCCTCTGTCTCCGTCTCTGCCGTTGTCTGTGTCTCTGTCTCCGTCTCCATCTCTGTCTCTGTCTCTGTCATTGGCTCCATCTCTGTCTCTGTCCTGTCTCTGTCTCTGTCTCTGCCTCTGTCTCTGTCTGTGGCTCTGTCTTTGTCTCTTGCGCCTCTGTCTTTGTCTCTGTCCGTGTCTCTGTCTGTGCCTCTGTCTCTGTCTCTGTTTCCGTCTCTGTTTCCGTCTCTGTTGCTGCCTCTGTCCCTGACTCCGTCTCTCTCTCTTTTCCTGTCTCTGTCTCTGTCTCTGTCTCTGTCCCTGTCTCTGTCTCTGTCATTGGCTCCATCTCTGTCTCTCTCTCAGTCTCTGTCTCTGTCTCTGTCTCTGTCTCTGTCTCTGTCTCTGTCTCTGTCTCTGTCTCTGTCTCTGTCTCTGCCTCTATCTCTGTTCCAGACTCTGTCTCTGTCTCTGTCTCTGTCTCTGTCTCTGTCTCTGTCCTGTCTCTGTCTCTGTCTCTGTCTCTGTCACTGCCTCTGTCTCTGTCTGTGGCTCTGTCTTTGTCTCATGCGCCTCTGTCTTTGTCTCTGTCTGTGTCTCTGTCTGTGCCTCTATCTCTGTCTCTGTTTCCATCTCTGTTGCTGCCTCTGTCCCTGACTCCGTCTCTCTCTCTTTTCCTGTCTCTGTCTCTGTCTCTGTCTCTGTCCTGTCTCTGTCTCTGTCGCTGCCTCTGTCTCTGTCTCCGTCTCTCTCTCTTTTCCTGTCTCTGTCCCTGTCTCTGTCTCTGTCTCTGTCTCTGTCTCTGTCTCTGTCTCTGTCTCTGTCTCTATCTCTGTCTCTGTCTCTGTCTCTGCCCCTGTCTCTGTCTCTGTCTCTGTCTCTGTCCTGTCTCTGTCTCTGTCTCTGCCTCTGTCTGTGTCTTTGTCTCCGTCTTTGTCTCTGTCTTTGTCTCCGTATTTGTCTCCGTCTTTGTCTCCATCTTTGTCTCCGCCGTTGTCTCCGTCATTGTCTCCGTCGCCGTCTTCCTCTTCGTGCCCGTCTTTGTCTCCGTCTTTGTCACCGTCTTTGTCTCCCTCTTTGTCTCCGTATTTGTCTCTGTCTGTGTCTCTGTCTCTGTCTCTGTCTCTGTCTCTGTCTCTGTCTCTGTCTCTGTCTCTGTCTCTGTCTCTGTCCCTGTCTCTGTCTCCGTATCCGCCGCTGTCTCTGTCTCTGTGTCCATCTCTGTCTCTGTCTCAGTCTCTGTGCCTGTCTCTGTCTCTGTCTCTGTCTGTGTCTCTGCCTCTGTCTACGTCTCTGCCGCTGTCTGTGCCTCTGTCGTTATCTCTGTCTATGTCTATGTCTGTGTCTCTGCCTCTGTCTCCGTCTCTGCCGTTGTCTGTGTCTCTGTCTCCGTCTCCATCTCTGTCTCTGTCTCTGTCATTGGCTCCATCTCTGTCTCTGTCCTGTCTCTGTCTCTGTCTCTGCCTCTGTCTCTGTCTGTGGCTCTGTCTTTGTCTCTTGCGCCTCTGTCTTTGTCTCTGTCCGTGTCTCTGTCTGTGCCTCTGTCTCTGTCTCTGTTTCCGTCTCTGTTTCCGTCTCTGTTGCTGCCTCTGTCCCTGACTCCGTCTCTCTCTCTTTTCCTGTCTCTGTCTCTGCCTCTGTCTCTGTCCCTGTCTCTGTCTCTGTCATTGGCTCCATCTCTGTCTCTCTCTCAGTCTCTGTCTCTGTCTCTGTCTCTGTCTCTGTCTCTGTCTCTGTCTCTGTCTCTGTCTCTGTCTCTGTCTCTGTCTCTGCCTCTATCTCTGTTCCTGTCTCTGTCTCTGTCTCTGTCTCTGTCTCTGTCTCTGTCTCTGTCTCTGTCCTGTCTCTGTCTCTGTCTCTGTCTCTGTCACTGCCTCTGTCTCTGTCTGTGGCTCTGTGTTTGTCTCATGCGCCTCTGTCTTTGTCTCTGTCTGTGTCTCTGTCTGTGCCTCTATCTCTGTCTCTGTTTCCATCTCTGTTGCTGCCTCTGTCCCTGACTCCGTCTCTCTCTCTTTTCCTGTCTCTGTCTCTGTCTCTGTCTCTGTCCTGTCTCTGTCTCTGTCGCTGCCTCTGTCTCTGTCTCCGTCTCTCTCTCTTTTCCTGTCTCTGTCCCTGTCTCTGTCTCTGTCTCTGTCTCTGTCTCTGTCTCTGTCTCTGTCTCTGTCTCTGTCTCTGTCTCTATCTCTGTCTCTGTCTCTGTCTCTGCCCCTGTCTCTGTCTCTGTCTCTGTCTCTGTCCTGTCTCTGTCTCTGTCTCTGCCTCTGTCTGTGTCTTTGTCTCCGTCTTTGTCTCTGTCTTTGTCTCCGTATTTGTCTCCGTCTTTGTCTCCATCTTTGTCTCCGCCGTTGTCTCCGTCATTGTCTCCGTCGCCGTCTTCCTCTTCGTGCCCGTCTTTGTCTCCGTCTTTGTCACCGTCTTTGTCTCCGTCTTTGTCTCCATCCGTGTTTCCTGCCCCTCTGTCTCGGTCGTTGTCTCATGCGCGTCTGTCTCTGTATCTGTCTCTGTCTGTGTCCCTGTCTCTGTCTCCGTATCCGCCGCTGTCTCTGTCTCTGTGTCCATCTCTGTCTCTGTCTCAGTCTCTGTCTCTGTCTCTGTCTCTGTCTCCGTCTCTGTCTCTGTCTCAGTCTCTGTCTCTGTCTCTGTCTGTGTCTCTGTCTCCGTCTCTTTCTCTGTCTCTGTCTCTGTCCCTGTCTCTGTCTCTGTCTCTGTCTCTGTCTCTGTCTCTGTTCCTGTCTCTGTCTCTGTATCCGCCGCTGTCTCTGTCTCTGTGTCCATCTCTGTCTCTGTCTCAGTCTATGTCTCTGTCTCTGTCTCTGTCTGTGTCTCTGCCTCTGTCTCCGTCTCTAGCGCTGTCCGTGTCTCTGTCGCTGTCTCTGTCTCTGTCTCTGTCTATGTCTCTGTCTGTGTCTCTGTCTCCGTCTCCGTCTCTGTCTCTGTCTCTGTTTCTGTCTCTGTCTCCATCTCTGTCTCTGTCTCCGTCTCTGTCTCTGTCTCTGTCTCTATCTCTGTCTCTGTCTCTGCCTCTGTCTCTGTCCCTGTCTCTGTCTCTGTCATTGGCTCCATCTCTGTCTCTGTCTCCGTCTCTGTCTTCGTCTTTGTCTCCGTCTTTGTCTCTGTCTTTGTCGCCGTATTTGTCTCCGTCTGTGTCTCCATCTTTTGTCTCCGTCTTTGTCTCCGTCCTTGCCTCCGTCTTTGTCTCCGTATTTGTCTCCGTCTGTGTCGCCATCTTTGCCTCCGCCTTTGTCTCCGTCATTGTCTCCGTCGCCGTCTTCCTCTTCGTGTCCGTCTTTGTCTCCGTCTTTGTCTCCATCCGTGTTTCCTGCCCCTCTGTCTCGGTCGTTGTCTCATGCGCGTCTGTCTCTGTCTCTGTCTCTGTCTGTGTCTCTGTCTCTGTCTCTGCCTCTGTATCGGTCTCTGTCTTTGGCTCTGTCTCTGTCTCTGTCTCTGTCCCTGTCTCTGTCTCTGTCTCTGTCTCTGTCTCTGTCTCTGTCTCTGTCTCTGTCTCTGTCTCTGTCTCTGTCTCTGTCTCTGTCTCTGTCTCTGTCCCTGTCTCTGTGTCCGTATCCGCCACTGTCTCTGTATCTGTGTCCATCTCTGTCTCTGTCTCAGTCTCTGTCTCTGTCTCTGTCTCTGTCTCTGTCTGTGTCTCTGCCTCTGTCTCCGTCTCTGCCGCTGTCTGTGTCTCTGTCGCTGTCTCTGTCTCTGTCTCTGTCTCTGTCTCTGTCTCTGTCTCTGTCTCTGTCTCTGTCTCTGTCTCTGTCTCTCTCCCTGTCTCTGTCTCTGTCTCTGTCTGTGTCTGTGTCTGTGTCTCTGTCTCTGTCTCTGTATCGGACTCTGTCTCCGTCTCTGTCTTCGTCTTTGTCTCCGTCTTTGTCTCTGTCTTTGTCTCCGTATTTGTCTCCGTCTGTGTCTCCATCTTTGTCTCCGTCTTTGTCTCCGTCTTTGCCACCCTCTTTGTCTCCGTATTTGTCTCCGTCTCTGTCGCCATCTTTGCCTCCGCCTTTGCCTCCGTCTTTGTCTCCGTCGCCGTCTTCCTCTTCGTGTCCGTCTTTGTCTCCGTCTTTGTCTCCGTCCGTGTCTCCTGCCCCTTTGTTTCTGTCGCTCTCTCTGTCTCTGTCTGTGTCTCTGTCTCCGTCTCTGTCTCTGTCTCTGTCCCTGTCTCTGTCTCTGTGTCTGTCTCTGTCTCTGTCTCTGTCTCTGTCTCTGTCTCTGTCTCTGTCTCTGTCCCTGTCTCTGTCTCCGTATCCGCCGCTGTCTCTGTCTCTGTGTCCATCTCTGTCTCTGTCTCAGTCTCTGTCTCTGTCTCTGTCTCTGTCTGTGTCTCTGCCTCTGTCCCCGTCTATGCCGCTGTCTGTGTCTCTGTCGCTGTCTCTGTCTCTGTCTCTGTCTAAGTCTCTGTCTGTGTCTCTGTCTCTGTCTCTGTCTCTGTCTCTGTCCTGTCTCTACCTCTGTCTCTGCCTCTGTCTCTGTCTGTGGCTCTGTCCTTGTCTCATGCGCCTCTGTCTTTGTCTCTGTCTGTGTCTCTGTCTGTGCCTCTGTCTGTGTCTCTGTCTCTGTCTCTGTCTCTGTCTCTGTCCTGTCTCTGCCTCTGTCTCTGCCTCTGTCTCTGTCTGTGGCTCTGTCCTTGTCTCATGCGCCTCTGTCTTTGTCTCTGTCTCTGTCTCTGTCTATGTCTCTGTCTGTGTCTCTGTCTCTGTCTCTGTCTCTGTCTCTGTCTCTGTCTCTGTCCTGTCTCTGCCTCTGTCTCTGCCTCTGTCTCTGTCTGTGGCTCTGTGCTTGTCTCATGCGCCTCTGTCTTTGTCTCTGTCTGTGTCTCTGTCTGTGCCTCTGTCTCTGTCTCTGTCTCTGTCTCTGTCTCTGCCTCTGTCTCTGTCTGTGGCTCTGTCCTTGTCTCATGCGCCTCCGTCTTTGTCTCTGTCTGTGTCTCTGTCTGTGCCTCTGTCTCTGTCTCTGTCCTGTCTCTGCCTCTGTCTCTGCCTCTGTCTCTGTCTGTGGCTCTGTCCTTGTCTCATGCGCCTCTGTCTTTGTCTCTGTCTCTGTCTCTGTCTCTGTCTATGTCTCTGTCTGTGTCTCTGTCTCTGTCTCTGTCTCTGTCTCTGTCTCTGTCCCGTCTCTGCCTCTGTCTCTGCCTCTGTCTCTGTCTGTGGCTCTGTCCTTGTCTCATGCGCCTCTGTCTTTGTCTCTGTCTGTGTCTCTGTCTGTGCCTCTGTCTCTGTCTCTGTCCTGTCTCTGTCTCTGTCTCTGCCTCTGTCTCTGTCTGTGGCTCTGTCCTTGTCTCATGCGCCTCTGTCTTTGTCTCTGTCTGTGTCTCTGTCTGTGCCTCTGTCTCTGTCTCTGTTTCCGTCTCTGTCGCTGCCTCTGTCTCTGTCTCCGTCTCTCTCTCTTTTCCTGTCTCTGTCTCTGTCTCTGTCTCTGTCTCTGTCCCTGTCTCTGTCTCCGTCTACGTCTCTGTCTCTGTCTCTGTCATTGGCTCCATCTCTGTCTCTGGCTCAGTCTCTGTCTCCGTCTCTGTCTCTGTCTCTGTATCTGTCTCTGTCTCTGTTTCTGTTTCTGTCTCTGTCTCTGTCGCTGTCCCTGTCTCTGTCTCTGTCTATGTCTCTGTCTGTGTCTCTGTCTCCGTCTCCGTCTCTGTCCCTGTCTCTGTCTCTGTCTCTGTCTGTGTCTCTGTCTTTGTCTCCGTCTGTGTCTCTGTTTCTGTCTCCGTCTCTGCCGCTGTCTGTGTCTCTGTCGCTGTCTCTGTCTCTGTCTATGTCTCTGTCTGTGACTCTGTCTCCGTCTCCGTCTCTGTCTCTGTCTCTGTCTCTGTCTCTGTCTCCATCTCTGTCTCTGTTTCTGTCTCTGTCTCTGTCTCTGTCTCTGTCTCTGTCTCTGTCTCTGTCTCTGTCTCTGTCCCTGTCTCTGTCTCTGTCTCTGTCTGTGTCTGTGTCTCTGTCTCTGTCTCTGTCTGTGTCTGTGTCTGTGTCTCTGTCTCTGTCTCTGTCTCTGTCTCTGTCTCTGTCTCTGTCTCTGTCTGTGGCTCTGTCCTTGTCTCATGCGCCTCCGTCTTTGTCTCTGTCTGTGTCTCTGTCTGTGCCTCTGTCTCTGTCTCTGTCCTGTCTCTGCCTCTGTCTCTGCCTCTGTCTCTGTCTGTGGCTCTGTCCTTGTCTCATGCGCCTCTGTCTTTGTCTCTGTCTCTGTCTCTGTCTCTGTCTATGTCTCTGTCTGTGTCTCTGTCTCTGTCTCTGTCTCTGTCTCTGTCTCTGTCCCGTCTCTGCCTCTGTCTCTGCCTCTGTCTCTGTCTGTGGCTCTGTCCTTGTCTCATGCGCCTCTGTCTTTGTCTCTGTCTGTGTCTCTGTCTGTGCCTCTGTCTCTGTCTCTGTCCTGTCTCTGTCTCTGTCTCTGCCTCTGTCTCTGTCTGTGGCTCTGTCCTTGTCTCATGCGCCTCTGTCTTTGTCTCTGTCTGTGTCTCTGTCTGTGCCTCTGTCTCTGTCTCTGTTTCCGTCTCTGTCGCTGCCTCTGTCTCTGTCTCCGTCTCTCTCTCTTTTCCTGTCTCTGTCTCTGTCTCTGTCTCTGTCTCTGTCCCTGTCTCTGTCTCCGTCTACGTCTCTGTCTCTGTCTCTGTCATTGGCTCCATCTCTGTCTCTGTCTCAGTCTCTGTCTCCGTCTCTGTCTCTGTCTCTGTATCTGTCTCTGTCTCTGTTTCTGTTTCTGTCTCTGTCTCTGTCGCTGTCCCTGTCTCTGTCTCTGTCTATGTCTCTGTCTGTGTCTCTGTCTCCGTCTCCGTCTCTGTCCCTGTCTCTGTCTCTGTCTCTGTCTGTGTCTCTGTCTTTGTCTCCGTCTGTGTCTCTGTTTCTGTCTCCGTCTCTGCCGCTGTCTGTGTCTCTGTCGCTGTCTCTGTCTCTGTCTATGTCTCTGTCTGTGACTCTGTCTCCGTCTCCGTCTCTGTCTCTGTCTCTGTCTCTGTCTCTGTCTCCATCTCTGTCTCTGTTTCTGTCTCTGTCTCTGTCTCTGTCTCTGTCTCTGTCTCTGTCTCTGTCTCTGTCTCTGTCCCTGTCTCTGTCTCTGTCTCTGTCTGTGTCTGTGTCTCTGTCTCTGTCTCTGTCTGTGTCTGTGTCTGTGTCTCTGTCTCTGTCTCTGTCTCTGTCTCTGTCTCTGTCTCTGTCTCTGTCTCTGTCTCTGTCTCTGTCTCTGTCTCTGTCTCTGTCTCTGTCTCTGTCTCTGTATCTGTCTCTGTCTCTGTTTCTGTTTCTGTCTCTGTCTCCGTCGCTGTCCCTGTCTCTGTCTCTGTCTGTGTCTCTGTCTGTGCCTCTGTCTCTGTCTCTGTTTCCGTCTCTGTCGCTGCCTCTGTCTCTGTCTCCGTCTCTCTCTCTTTTCCTGTCTCTGTCTCCGTCTCTGTCTCTGTCTCTGTCTCTGTCTCTGTTTCTGTTTCTGTCTCTGTCTCTGTCGCTGTCCCTGTCTCTGTCTCTGTCTATGTCTCTGTCTGTGTCTCTGCCTCCGTCTCCGTCTCTGTCTCTGTCTCTGTCTCTGTCTCTGTCTCTGTCTGTGTCAGTGTCTCTGTCTCTGTCTCTGTATCGGACTCTGTCTCCGTCTCTGTCTTCGTCTTTGTCTCCGTCTTTGTCTCTGACTTTGTCTCCGTATTTGTCTCCGTCTGTGTCTCCATCTTTGTCTCCGTCTTTGTCTCCGTCTTTGCCACCCTCTTTGTCTCCGTATTTATCTCCGTCTGTGTCGCCATCTTTGCCTCCGCCTTTGTCTCCGTCCTTGTCTCCGTCGCCGTCTTCCTCTTCGTGTCCGTCTTTGTCTCCGTCTTTGTCACCGTCTTTGTCTCCGTCTTTGTCTCCGTCCGTGTCTCCTGCCCCTCTGTCTCGGTCGTTGTCTCATGCGCGTCTGACTCTGTCTGTGTCTCTGTCTCTGTCTCTGCCTCTGTATCGGTCTCTGTCTTTGGCTCTGTCTCTGTCTCTGTCTCTGTCTCTGTCTCTGTCCCTGTCTCTGTCTCTGTCTCTGTCTCTGTTCCTGTCTCTGTCTCCGTATCCGCCGCTGTCTCAGTCTCTGTGTCCATCTCTGTCTCTGTCTCAGTCTATGTCTCTGTCTCTGTCTCTGTCTGTGTCTCTGCCTCTGTCTCCGTCTCTGCCGCTGTCTGTGTCTCTGTCGCTGTCTCTGTCTCTGTCTCTGTCTATGTCTCTGTCTGTGTCTCTGTGTCCGTCTCCGTCTCTGTCTCTGTCTCTGTCTGTGTCTCTGTCTCTGTCTCTGTCTCTGTCTCTGTCTCTGTCTCTGTCTCTGTCTCTGTCTCTGTCTCTGTCTCTGTCCTGTCCCTGTCTCTTTCTCTGCCTCTGTCTCTGTCTGTGGCTCTGTCTTTGTATCATGCGCCTGTGTCTTTGTCTCTGTCCGTGTCTCTGTCTGTGCCCCTGTCTCTGTCTCTGTTTCCGTCTCTGTCGCTGCCTCTGTCTCTGTCTCCGTCTCTCTCTCTTTTCCTGTCTCTGTCTCTGTCTCTGTCTCTGTCTCTGTCTCTGTCCCTGTCTCTGTCTCCGTCTCCGTCTCTGTCTCTGTCTCTGTCATTGGCAACATCTCTGGCTCTGTCTCAGTCTCTGTCTCTGTCTCTGTCTCTGTCTCTGTCTCTGTCTCTGTCTCTGTTTCTGTCTCTGTCTTTGTCTCTGTCTCTGCCTCTGTCTCTGTCTCTGTCTCTGTCTCTGTCTCTGTCTCTGTCTGTGTTTGTGTCTCTGTCTCTGTCTCTGTATCGGACTCTGTCTCCGTCACTGTCTTCGTCTTTGTCTCCGTCTGTGTCTCCATCTTTGTCTCCGTCTTTGTCTCCGTCTTTGCATCCCTCTTTGTCTCCGCATTTGTCTCCGTCTGTGTCGCCATCTTTGCCTCCATCTTTGTCTCCGTCTTTGTCTCCGTCCGTGTCTCCTGCCCCTGTGTTTCTGTCGCTCTCTCTGTCTCTGTCTGTGTCTCTGTCTCCGTCTCTGTCTCTGTCTCTGTCTCTGTTCCTGTCTCTGTCTCTGTCTCTGTCTCTGTCTCTGTCTCTGTCTCTGTCTCTGTCCTGTCTCTGTCTCTGTCTCTGCCTCTGTCTCTGTTCCTGTCTCTGTCTCTGTCTCTGTCTCTGTCTCTGTCTCTGTCTCTGTCTCTGTCTCTGTCTCTGTCTCTGTCCTGTCTCTGTCTCTGTCTCTGCCTCTGTCTCTGTCTGTGGCTCTGTCTTTGTCTCTTGCGCCTCTGTCTTTGTCTCTGTCCGTGTCTCTGTCTGTGCCTCTGTCTCTGTCTCTGTTTCCGTCTCTGTTTCCGTCTCTGTTGCTGCCTCTGTCCCTGACTCCGTCTCTCTCTCTTTTCCTGTCTCTGTCTCTGTCTCTGTCTCTGTCCCTGTCTCTGTCTCTGTCTCTGTCTCTGTCTCTGTCTCTGTCTCTGTCTCTGTCTCTGTCTCTGTCTCTGTCGCTGTCTCTGCCTCTGTCTCTGTTCCTGTCTCTGTCTCTGTCTCTGTCTCTGTCTCTGTCTCTGTCCTGTCTCTGTCTCTGTCTCTGTCTCTGTCACTGCCTCTGTCTCTGTCTGTGGCTCTGTCTTTGTCTCATGCGCCTCTGTCTTTGTCTCTGTCTGTGTCTCTGTCTGTGCCTCTATCTCTGTCTCTGTTTCCATCTCTGTTGCTGCCTCTGTCCCTGACTCCGTCTCTCTCTCTTTTCCTGTCTCTGTCTCTGTCTCTGTCTCTGTCGCTGCCTCTGTCTCTGTCTCCGTCTCTCTCTCTTTTCCTGTCTCTGTCCCTGTCTCCGTCTCCGTCTCTGTCTCTGTCTCTGTTTCTGTCTCTGTCTCCATCTCTGTCTCTGTCTCCGTCTCTGTCTCTGTCTCTGTCTCTATCTCTGTCTCTGTCTCTGCCTCTGTCTCTGTCCCTGTCTCTGTCTCTGTCATTGGCTCCATCTCTGTCTCTGTCTCCGTCTCTGTCTTCGTCTTTGTCTCCGTCTTTGTCTCTGTCTTTGTCGCCGTATTTGTCTCCGTCTGTGTCTCCATCTTTTGTCTCCGTCTTTGTCTCCGTCCTTGCCTCCGTCTTTGTCTCCGTATTTGTCTCCGTCTGTGTCGCCATCTTTGCCTCCGCCTTTGTCTCCGTCATTGTCTCCGTCGCCGTCTTCCTCTTCGTGCCCGTCTTTGTCTCCGTCTTTGTCACCGTCTTTGTCTCCGTCTTTGTCTCCATCCGTGTTTCCTGCCCCTCTGTCTCGGTCGTTGTCTCATGCGCGTCTGTCTCTGTATCTGTCTCTGTCTGTGTCTCTGTCTCTGTCTCTGCCTCTGTATCGGTCTCTGTCTTTGGCTCTGTCTCTGTCTCTGTCTCTGTCCCTGTCTCTGTCTCTGTCTCTGTCTCTGTCTCTGTCTCTGTCTCTGTCCCTGTCTCTGTCTCCGTATCCGCCACTGTCTCTGTATCTGTGTCCATCTCTGTCTCTGTCCCTGTCTCTGTCTCTGTCTCTGTCTCTGTCTCCGTCTCTGTCTCTGTCTCAGTCTCTGTCTCTGTCTCTGTCTGTGTCTCTGTCTCCGTCTCTTTCTCTGTCTCTGTCTCTGTCCCTGTCTCTGTCTCTGTCTCTGTCTCTGTCTCTGTCTCTGTCTCTGTTCCTGTCTCTGTCTCTGTATCCGCCGCTGTCTCTGTCTCTGTGTCCATCTCTGTCTCTGTCTCTGTCTCTGTCTATGTCTCTGTCTGTGTCTCTGTCTCCGTCTCCGTCTCTGTCTCTGTCTCTGTTTCTGTCTCTGTCTCCATCTCTGTCTCTGTCTCCGTCTCTGTCTCTGTCTCTGTCTCTATCTCTGTCTCTGTCTCTGCCTCTGTCTCTGTCCCTGTCTCTGTCTCTGTCATTGGCTCCATCTCTGTCTCTGTCTCCGTCTCTGTCTTCGTCTTTGTCTCCGTCTTTGTCTCTGTCTTTGTCGCCGTATTTGTCTCCGTCTGTGTCTCCATCTTTTGTCTCCGTCTTTGTCTCCGTCCTTGCCTCCGTCTTTGTCTCCGTATTTGTCTCCGTCTGTGTCGCCATCTTTGCCTCCGCCTTTGTCTCCGTCATTGTCTCCGTCGCCGTCTTCCTCTTCGTGTCCGTCTTTGTCTCCGTCTTTGTCTCCATCCGTGTTTCCTGCCCCTCTGTCTCGGTCGTTGTCTCATGCGCGTCTGTCTCTGTCTCAGTCTCTGTCTGTGTCTCTGTCTCTGTCTCTGCCTCTGTATCGGTCTCTGTCTTTGGCTCTGTCTCTGTCTCTGTCTCTGTCCCTGTCTCTGTCTCTGTCTCTGTCTCTGTCTCTGTCTCTGTCTCTGTCTCTGTCTCTGTCTCTGTCTCTGTCTCTGTCTCTGTCTCTGTCTCTGTCCCTGTCTCTGTCTCCGTATCCGCCACTGTCTCTGTATCTGTGTCCATCTCTGTCTCTGTCTCAGTCTCTGTCTCTGTCTCTGTCTCTGTCTCTGTCTCTGTCTCTGTCTCTGTCTGTGTCTCTGCCTCTGTCTCCGTCTCTGCCGCTGTCTGTGTCTCTGTCGCTGTCTCTGTCTCTGTCTCTGTCTCTGTCTCTGTCTCTGTCTCTGTCTCTGTCTCTGTCTCTGTCTCTCTCCCTGTCTCTGTCTCTGTCTCTGTCTGTGTCTGTGTCTGTGTCTCTGTCTCTGTCTCTGTATCGGACTCTGTCTCCGTCTCTGTCTTCGTCTTTGTCTCCGTCTTTGTCTCTGTCTTTGTCTCCGTATTTGTCTCCGTCTGTGTCTCCATCTTTGTCTCCGTCTTTGTCTCCGTCTTTGCCACCCTCTTTGTCTCCGTATTTGTCTCCGTCTCTGTCGCCATCTTTGCCTCCGCCTTTGCCTCCGTCTTTGTCTCCGTCGCCGTCTTCCTCTTCGTGTCCGTCTTTGTATCCGTCTTTGTCTCCGTCCGTGTCTCCTGCCCCTTTGTTTCTGTCGCTCTCTCTGTCTCTGTCTGTGTCTCTGTCTCTGTCTCTGTCTCTGTCTCTGTCCCTGTCTCTGTCTCTGTGTCTGTCTCTGTCTCTGTCTCTGTCTCTGTCTCTGTCTCTGTCCCTGTCTCTGTCTCCGTATCCGCCGCTGTCTCTGTCTCTGTGTCCATCTCTGTCTCTGTCTCAGTCTCTGTCTCTGTCTCTGTCTCTGTCTGTGTCTCTGCCTCTGTCCCCGTCTATGCCGCTGTCTGTGTCTCTGTCGCTGTCTCTGTCTCTGTCTCTGTCTATGTCTCTGTCTGTGTCTCTGTCTCTGTCTCTGTCTCTGTCTCTGTCCTGTCTCTGCCTCTGTCTCTGTCTGTGGCTCTGTCCTTGTCTCATGCGCCTCTGTCTTTGTCTCTGTCTGTGTCTCTGTCTGTGCCTCTGTCTCTGCCTCTGTCCTGTCTCTGTCTCTGTCTCTGCCTCTGTCTCTGTCTGTGGCTCTGCCCTTGTCTCATGCGCCTCTGTCTTTGTCTCTGTCGGTGTCTCTGTCTGTGCCTCTGTCTCTGTCTCTGTTTCCGACTCTGTCGCTGCCTCTGTCTCTGTCTCCGTCTCTCTCTCTTTTCCTGTCTCTGTCTCTGTCTCTGTCTCTGTCCCTGTCTCTGTCTCTGTCTCTGTTTCTGTTTCTGTCTCTGTCTCTGTCGCTGTCCCTGTCTCTGTCTCTGTCTATGTCTCTGTCTCTGTCTCTGTCTCTGTCTCTGTATCTGTCTCTGTCTCTGTTTCTGTTTCTGTCTCTGTCTCTGTCTATGTGTCTGTCTGTGTCTCTGTCTCCGTCTCCGTCTCCGTCTCTGTCTCTGTCTCTGTCTCTGTCTCCATCTCTGTCTCTGTGTCTGTCTCTGTCTCTGTCTCTGTCTCTGTCTCTGTCTCTGTCTCTGTCTCTGTCTCTGTCTCTGTCTCTGTCCCTGTCTCTGTCTCTGTCTCTGTCTCTGTCTCTGTCTCTGTCTCTGTCTCTGTCTCTGTCTCTGTCTCTGTCTCTGTCTCTGTCTCTGCCTCTGTCTCTGTCTCTGCCTCTGTCTATGTCTCATGCGCCTCTGACTCTGTCTCTGTTCCTGTCACTGTCGCTGCCTCTGTCTCTGTCTCTGTCTCTCTCTCTTTTCCTGTCTCTGTCTCTGCCTCTGTCTCTGTCCCTTACTCTGTCTTTGTCTCTGTTCCCTTCTCTGTCTCCGCCTCTGCCTCTGTCTCCGTCTTCGTCTCCATCTTTGTCTCCGTCTTTGTCTCCGTCTTTGTCACCGTCTTTGTCTCCGTCGTCGTCTTCCTCTTCGTCTCCGTCTTTGTCACCGTCGTTGTCTCCGTCTTTGTTTCCGTCTTTGTCTACGTCTTTGTCTGCGTCTTTGTCTCCGACTTTGTCTCCGTCTTTGTCTCTGTCTCTGTCTCTGTCTCTGCCTCTGTCTCTGTCTCTGTCTCTGTCTCTGTCTCTGTCTCTGTCTCTGTCTCTGTCTCTGTCTCTGTCTCTGTCTCTGTCTCTGTCTCTGTCACTGTCTCTGTCCCTGTCCCTGTCTGTGTCTGTGTCTCCGTCCCTGTCTCTGTCTCTGCCTCTGTCTCTGTCTCTGTCTCTGTCTGTGTATCGGACTCTGTCTCCGTCTTTGTCTTCGTCGTCGTCTTCCTCTTTGTCTCCATCTTTGTCTCTGTCTTTGTCTCCATCTTTATCTCCGTCTTTGTCTCCGTCTTTGTCACCGTCTTTGTCTCCGTCGTCGTCTTCCTCTTCGTCTCCGTCTTTGCCTCCGCCTTTGTCACCATCTTTGTCTCCGTCTTTGTCTCCGTCTTTGTCTCCGTCTTTGCCTCCGTCTTTGTCTCCGTATTTGTCTCCGTCTTTGTCGCCATCTTTGCCTCCGCCTTTGTCTCCGTCATTGTCTCCGTCGCCGTCTTCCTCTTCGTGTCCGTCTTTGTTTCCGTCTTTGTCACCGTCTTTGTCTCCGTCTTTGTCTCCATCCGTGTTTCCTGCCCCTCTGTCTCGGTCGTTGTCTCATGCGCGTCTGTCTCTGTCTCTGCCTCTGTCTGTGTCTCTGTCTCTGTCTCTGCCTCTGTGTCGGTCTCTGTCTTTGGCTCTGTCTCTGTCTCTGTCTCTGTCCCTGTCTCTGTCTCTGTCTCTGTCTCTGTCTCTGTCTCTGTCCCTGTCTCTGTCTCCGTATCCGCCGCTGTCTCTGTATCTGTGTCCATCTCTGTCTCTGTCTCAGTCTCTGTCTCTGTCTCTGTCTCCGTCTCTGCCGCTGTCTGCGTCTTTGTCGCTGTCTCTGTCTCCATCTCTGTCTCTGTTTCTGTCTCTGTCTCTGTCTCTGTCTCTGTCTCTGTCTCTGTCTCTGTCTCTGTCTCTGTCCCTGTCTCTGTCTCTGTCTCTGTCTGTGTCTGTGTCTCTGTCTCTGTCTCTGTCTCTGTCTCTGTTTCCGTCTCTGTCGCTGCCTCCGTCTCTGTCTCCGTCTCTCTCTCTTTTCCTGTCTCTGTCTCTGTCTCTGTCTCTGTCTCTGTCTCTGTCTCTGTCTCTGTCTCTGTCTCTGTCTCTGTCTCTGTTTCTGTCTCTGTCTCTGTCTCTGTCTCTGTCTCTGTCTCTGTCTCTGTCTCTGTCTCTGTCTCTGTCTCTGTCTCTGTCCTGCCTCTGTCTCTGTCTCTGCCTCTGTCTGTGTCTTTGTCTCCGTCTTTGTCTCTGTCTGTGTCTCTGTCTCTGTCTCTGTCTCTGTCTCTGTCTCTGTCTCTGTCTCTGTCCCTGTCTCTGTCTCCGTATCCGCCGCTGTCTCTGTCTCTGTGTCCATCTCTGTCTCTGTCTCTGTCTCTGCCTCTGCCTCTGTCCCTGTCTCTGTCTCCGTCTCCGTCTCTGTCTCTGTCTCTGTCATTGGCTCCATCTCGGTCTCTGTCTCAGTCTCTGTCTCTGTCTCTGTCTCTGTCTCTGTCCTGTCTCTGTCTCTGTCTCTGCCTCTGTCTCTGTCTGTGGCTCTGTCTTTGTCTCTTGCGCCTCTGTCTTTGTCTCTGTCCGTGTCTCTGTCTGTGCCTCTGTCTCTCTCTCTGTTTCCGTCTCTGTTTCCGTCTCTGTTGCTGCCTCTGTCCCTGACTCCGTCTCTCTCTCTTTTCCTGTCTCTGTCTCTGTCTCTGTCTCTGTCCCTGTCTCTGTCTCTGTCATTGGCTCCATCTCTGTCTCTCTCTCAGTCTCTGTCTCTGTCTCTGTCTCTGTCTCTGTCTCTGTCTCTGTCTCTGTCTCTGTCTCTGTCTCTGTCTCTGTCCCTGTCTCTGTCTCTGTCTGTGTCTGTGTCTCTGTCTCTGTCTCTGTCTCTGTCTATGTCTCTGTCTGTGTCTCTGTCTCCGTCTCCGTCTCTGTCTCTGTCTCTGTCTCTGTCTCTGTCTCTGTCTCCATCTCTGTCTCTGTTTCTGTCTCTGTCTCTGTCTCTGTCTCTGTCTCTGTCTCTGCCTCTGTCTCTGTCTCTGTCCCTGTCTCTGTCTCTGTCTCTGTCTGTGTCTGTGTCTCTGTCTTCTGTCTCTGTCTCTGTCTCTGTCTCTGTCTCTGTCTCTGTCTCTGTCTCTGTCTCTGTCTCTGTCTCTGTCTCTGTCTCTGTCTCTGTCTCTGTCTCTGTCTCTGTCTCTGTATCTGTCTCTGTCTCTGTTTCTGTTTCTGTCTCTGTCTCTGTCTCTGTCTCTGTCCCTGTCTCTGTCTCTGTCTCTGTCTGTGTCTGTGTCTCTGTCTTCTGTCTCTGTCTCTGTCTCTGTCTCTGTCTCTGTCTCTGTCTCTGTCTCTGTCTCTGTCTCTGTCTCTGTCTCTGTCTCTGTCTCTGTCTCTGTCTCTGTCTCTGTATCTGTCTCTGTCTCTGTTTCTGTTTCTGTCTATGTCTCTGTCTCTGTCCCTGTCTCTGTCTCTGTCTCCATCTCTGTCTCTGTCTCTGTCTCTGTCTCTGTCTCTGCCTCTGCCTCTGTCTGTGGCTCTGTCTTTGCCTCATGCGCCTCTGTCTTTGTCTCTGTCTGTGTCTCTGTCTGTGCCTCTGTCTCTGTCTCTGTTTCCGTCTCTGTCGCTGCCTCTGTCTCTGTCTCCGTCTCTCTCTCTTTTCCTGGCTCTGTCTCCGTCTCTGTCTCTGTCTCTGTCTCTGTCTCTGTTTCTGTTTCTGTCTCTGTCTCTGTCGCTGTCCCTGTCTCTGTCTCTGTCTATGTCTCTGTCTGTGTCTCTGCCTCCGTCTCCGTCTCTGTCTCTGTCTCTGTCTCTGTCTCTGTCTCTGTCTGTGTCAGTGTCTCTGTCTCTGTCTCTGTATCGGACTCTGTCGCCGTCTCTGTCTTCGTCTTTGTCTCCGTCTTTGCCTCTGACTTTGTCTCCGTATTTGTCTCCGTCTGTGTCTCCATCTTTGTCTCCGTCTTTGTCTCCGTCTTTGCCACCCTCTTTGTCTCCGTATTTGTCTCCGTCTGTGTCGCCATCTTTGCCTCCGCCTTTGTTTCCGTCTTTGTCTCCGTCGCCGTCTTCCTCTTCGTGTCCGTCTTTGTCTCCGTCTTTGTCACCGTCTTTGTCTCCGTCTTTGTCTCCGTCCGTGTCTCCTGCCCCTCTGTCTCGGTCGTTGTCTCATGCGCGTCTGACTCTGTCTGTGTCTCTGTCTCTGTCTCTGCCTCTGTATCGGTCTCTGTCTTTGGCTCTGTCTCTGTCTCTGTCTCTGTCTCTGTCCCTGTCTCTGTCTCTGTCTCTGTCTCTGTCTCTGTCCCTGTCTCTGTCTCCGTATCCGACGCTGTCTCTGTATCTGTGTCCATCTCTGTCTCTGTCTCTGTCTCTGCCTCTGTCTCTGTCTGTGTCTCTGTCTCTGTCTCCGTCTCTGCCGCTGTCTGTGTCTCTGTCGCTGTCTCTGCATCTGTCTATGTCTCTGTCTGTGTCTCTGTCTCCGTCTCCGTCTCTGTCTCTGTCTCTGCCTCTGTATCTGTCTCCATCTCTGTCTCTGTTTCTGTCTCTGTCTCTGTCTCTGTCTCTGTCTCTGTCTCTGTCTCTGTCTCTGTCTCTGTCTCTGTCTCTGTCTCTGTCTCTGTCTCTGTCTCTGTCTCTGTCTCTGTCTCTGTCTCTGTCTCTGTCTCTGTCTCTGTCTCTGTCTCTGTCTCTGTCTCTGCCTCTGTCTCTGTCTGTGGCTCTGTCTTTGTCTCATGCGCCTCTGACTCTGTCTCTGTTCCTGTCACTGTCGCTGCCTCTGTCTCTGTCTCTGTCTCTCTCTCTTTTCCTGTCTCTGTCTCTGCCTCTGTCTCTGTCCCTTACTCTGTCTTTGTCTCTGTTCCCTTCTCTGTCTCCGCCTCTGCCTCTGTCTCCGTCTTCGTCTCCATCTTTGTCTCCGTCTTTGTCTCCGTCTTTGTCACCGTCTTTGTCTCCGTCGTCGTCTTCCTCTTCGTCTCCGTCTTTGTCACCGTCGTTGTCTCCGTCTTTGTTTCCGTCTTTGTCTACGTCTTTGTCTGCGTCTTTGTCCCCGACTTTGTCTCCGTCTTTGTCTCTGTCTCTGTCTCTGTCTCTGTCTCTGTCTCTGTCTCTGTCTCTGTCTCTGTCTCTGTCTCTGTCTCTGTCTCTGTCTCTGTCTCTGTCTCTGTCTCTGTCCCTGTCCCTGTCTGTGTCTGTGTCTCCGTCCCTGTCTCTGTCTCTGCCTCTGTCTCTGTCTCTGTCTCTGTCTGTGTATCGGACTCTGTCTCCGTCTTTGTCTCCGTCTTTGCCTCCGGCTTTGTCTCCGTATTTGTCTCCGTCTGTGTCTCCATCTTTGACTCCGCCTTTGTCTCCGTCTTTGTCTTCGTCGTCGTCTTCCTCTTCGTCTCCGTCTTTGTCTCCGTCTTTGTCACCGTCTTTGTCTCCGTCTTTGTCTCCGTCCACGTCTCCTGCCCCTCTGTCTCTGTCTCTGTCTCAGTCTCTGTCTCTGTCTCTGTCTCGGTCTCTGTCTCTGTCTCTGTCCCTGTCTCTGCCTCTGTCTCTGTCTGTGGCTCTGTCTTTGTCTCATGCGCCTCTGTCTTTGTCTCTGTCTGTGTCTCTGTCTGTGCCCCTGTCTCTGTCTCTGTTCCTGTCTCTGTCGCTGACTCTGTCTCTGTCTCTGTCACTCTCTCTTTTCCTGTCTCTCTCTGTCTCTGTCTCTGTCTCTGTTCCCTTCTCTGTCTCCGCCTCTGCCTCTGTCTCCGTCTTCGTCTCCATCTTTGTCTCCGTCTTTGTCTCCGTCTTTGTCACCGTCTTTGTCTCCGTCGTCGTCTTCCTCTTCGTCTCCGTCTTTGTCTCCGTCTTTGTCACCGTCGTTGTCTCCGTCTTTGTCTCCGTCTTTGTCTACGTCTTTGTCTACGTCTTTGTCTCCGTCTTTGTCTCCGTCTTTGTCTCTGTCTCTGTCTCTGTCTCTGTCTCTGTCTCTGCCTCTGTCTCTGTCTCTGCCTCTGTCTTTGTCTCATGCGCCTCTGTCTTTGTCTCATGCGCCTCTGTCTTTGTCTCTGTCTGTGTCTCTGTCAGTGACTCTGTCTCTGTCTCTGTTTCTGTCTCTGTCGCTGCCTCTGTCTCTGTCTCTGTCTCTCTGTCTTTTCCTGTCCCTGTCTCTGTCTCTGTCTCTACCCCTGTCCCAGTCTCTGTCTCTGTCTCTGTCTCTGTCTCTGTCTCTGTCTCTGTCTCTGTCTGTGGCTCTGTCCTTGTCTCATGCGCCTCTGTCTTTGTCTCTGTCTGTGTCTCTGTCTGTGCCTCTGTCTCTGTCTCTGTTTCCGTCTCTGTCGCTGCCTCTGTCTCTGTCTCCGTCTCTCTCTCTTTTCGTGTCTCTGTCTCTGTCTCTGTCTCTATCCCTGTCTCTGTCTCCGTCTACGTCTCTGTCTCGGTCTCTGTCATTGGCTCCATCTCTGTCTCTGTCTCAGTCTCTGTCTCCGTCTCTGTCTCTGTCTCTGTATCTGTCTCTGTCTCTGTTTCTGTTTCTGTCACTGTCTCTGTCGCTGTCCCTGTCTCTGTCTCTGTCTATGTCTCTGTCTGTGTCTCTGTCTCCGTCTCCGTCTCTGTCTCTGTCTCTGTCTCTGTCTGTGTCTCTGTCTTTGTCGCCGTATTTGTCTCCGTCTGTGTCTCCATCTTTTGTCTCCGTCTTTGTCTCCGTCTTTGCCTCCGTCTTTGTCTCCGTATTTGTCTCCGTCTGTGTCGCCATCTTTGCCTCCGCCTTTGTCTCTGTCATTGTCTCCGTCGCCGTCTTCCTCTTCGTGTCCGTCTTTGTTTCCGTCTTTGTCACCGTCTTTGTCTCCGTCTTTGTCTCCATCCGTGTTTCCTGCCCCTCTGTCTCGGTCGTTGTCTCATGCGCGTCTGTCTCTGTCTCTGTCTCTGTCTCTGTCTGTGTCTCTGTCTCTGTCTCTGCCTCTGTATCGGTCTCTGTCTTTGGCTCTGTCTCTGTCTCTGTCTCTGTCCCTGTCTCTGTTTCTGTCTCTGTCGCTGCCTCTGTCTCTGTCTCTGTCTCTCTGTCTTTTCCTGTCCCTGTCTCTGTCTCTGTCTCTACCCCTGTCCCTGTCTCTGTCTCTGTCTCTGTCTCTGTCTCTGTCTCTGTCTCTGTCTCTGTCTCTGTCTGTGGCTCTGTCCTTGTCTCATGCGCCTCTGTCTTTGCCTCTGTCTGTGTCTCTGTCTGTGCCTCTGTCTCTGTCTCTGTTTCCGTCTCTGTCGCTGCCTCTGTCTCTGTCTCCGTCTCTCTCTCTTTTCCTGTCTCTGTCTCTGTCTCTGTCTCTATCCCTGTCTCTGTCTCCGTCTACGTCTCTGTCTCTGTCTCTGTCATTGGCTCCATCTCTGTCTCTGTCTCAGTCTCTGTCTCCGTCTCTGTCTCTGTCTCTGTATCTGTCTCTGTCTCTGTTTCTGTTTCTGTCACTGTCTCCGTCGCTGTCCCTGTCTCTGCCTCTGTCTATGTCTCTGTCTGTGTCCCTGTCTCCGTCTCCGTCTCTGTCTCTGTCTCTGTCTCTGTCTCTGTCTGTGTCTCTGTCTTTGTCGCCGTATTTGTCTCCGTCTGTGTCTCCATCTTTTGTCTCCGTCTTTGTCTCCGTCTTTGCCTCCGTCTTTGTCTCCGTATTTGTCTCCGTCTGTGTCGCCATCTTTGCCTCCGCCTTTGTCTCCGTCATTGTCTCCGTCGCCGTCTTCCTCTTCGTGTCCGTCTTTGTTTCCGTCTTTGTCACCGTCTTTGTCTCCGTCTTTGTCTCCATCCGTGTTTCCTGCCCCTCTGTCTCGGTCGTTGTCTCATGCGCGTCTGTCTCTGTCTCTGTCTCTGACTGTGTCTCTGTCTCTGTCTCTGCCTCTGTATCGGTCTCTGTCTTTGGCTCTGTCTCTGTCCCTGTCTCTGTCTCTGTCTCTGTCTCTGTCTCTGTCTCTGTCTCTGTCTCTGTATCTGTCTCTGTCTCTGTTTCTGTTTCTGTCTATGTCTCTGTCTCTGTCCCTGTCTCTGTCTCTGTCTCCATCTCTGTCTCTGTCTCTGTCTCTGTCTCTGTCTCTGTCTCTGTCTCTGCCTCTGCCTCTGTCTGTGGCTCTGTCTTTGCCTCATGCGCCTCTGTCTTTGTCTCTGTCTGTGTCTCTGTCTGTGCCTCTGTCTCTGTCTCTGTTTCCGTCTCTGTCGCTGCCTCTGTCTCTGTCTCCGTCTCTCTCTCTTTTCCCGGCTCTGTCTCCGTCTCTGTCTCTGTCTCTGTCTCTGTCTCTGTCTCTGTCTCTGTTTCTGTTTCTGTCTCTGTCTCTGTCGCTGTCCCTGTCTCTGTCTCTGTCTATGTCTCTGTCTGTGTCTCTGCCTCCGTCTCCGTCTCTGTCTCTGTCTCTGTCTCTGTCTCTGTCTCTGTCTGTGTCAGTGTCTCTGTCTCTGTCTCTGTATCGGACTCTGTCTCCGTCTCTGTCTTCGTCTTTGTCTCCGTCTTTGCCTCTGACTTTGTCTCCGTATTTGTCTCCGTCTGTGTCTCCATCATTGTCTCCGTCTTTGTCTCCGTCTTTGCCACCCTCTTTGTCTCCGTATTTGTCTCCGTCTGTGTCGCCATCTTTGCCTCCGCCTTTGTTTCCGTCTTTGTCTCCGTCGCCGTCTTCCTCTTCGTGTCCGTCTTTGTCTCCGTCTTTGTCACCGTCTTTGTCTCCGTCTTTGTCTCCGTCCGTGTCTCCTGCCCCTCTGTCTCGATCGTTGTCTCATGCGCGTCTGACTCTGTCTGTGTCTCTGTCTCTGTCTCTGCCTCTGTATCGGTCTCTGTCTTTGGCTCTGTCTCTGTCTCTGTCTCTGTCTCTGTCTCTGTCTCTGTCCCTGTCTCTGTCTCTGTCTCTGTCTCTGTTCCTGTCTCTGTCTCCGTATCCGCCGCTGTCTCTGTCTCTGTGTCCATCTCTGTCTCTGTCTCAGTCTATGTCTTTGTCTCTGTCTCTGTCTGTGTCTCTGCCTCTGTCTCCGTCTCTGCCGCTGCCTGTGTCTCTGTCGCTGTCTCTGTCTCTGTCTCTGTCTATGTCTCTGTCTGTGTCTCTGTGTCCGTCTCCGTCTCTGTCTCTGTCTCTGTCTGTGTCTCTGTCTCTGTCTCTGTCTCTGTCTCTGTCTCTGTCTCTGTCTCTGTCTCTGTCTCTGTCTCTGTCCTGTCCCTGTCTCTTTCTCTGCCTCTGTCTCTGTCTGTGGCTCTGTCTTTGTATCATGCGCCTGTGTCTTTGTCTCTGTCCGTGTCTCTGTCTGTGCCCCTGTCTCTGTCTCTGTTTCCGTCTCTGTCGCTGCCTCTGTCTCTGTCTCCGTCTCTCTCTCTTTTCCTGTCTCTGTCTCTGTCTCTGTCTCTGTCTCTGTCCCGGTCTCTGTCTCCGTCTCCGTCTCTGTCTCTGTCTCTGTCATTGGCTACATCTCTGGCTCTGGCTCAGTCTCTGTCTCTGTCTCTGTCTCTGTCTCTGTCTCTGTCTCTGTTTCTGTCTCTGTCTTTGTCTCTGTCTCTGCCTCTGTCTCTGTCTCTGTCTCTGTCTCTGTCTCTGTCTGTGTTTGTGTCTCTGTCTCTGTCTCTGTATCGGACTCTGTCGCCGTCACTGTCTTCGTCTTTGTCTCCGTCTTTGTCTCTGTCTTTGTCTCCGTATTTGTCTCCGTCTGTGTCACCATCTTTGTCTCCGTCTTTGTCTCCGTCTTTGCATCCCTCTTTGTCTCCGTATTTGTCTCCGTCTGTGTCGCCATCTTTGCCTCCGCCTTTGTCTCCGTCATTGTCTCCGTCGCCGTCTTCCTCTTCGTGTCCGTCTTTGTTTCCGTCTTTGTCACCGTCTTTGTCTCCGTCTTTGTCTCCATCCGTGTTTCCTGCCCCTCTGTCTCGGTCGTTGTCTCATGCGCGTCTGTCTCTGTCTCTGTCTCTGCCTGTGTCTCTGTCTCTGTCTCTGCCTCTGTATCGGTCTCTGTCTTTGGCTCTGTCTCTGTCTCTGTCTCTGTCCCTGTCTCTGTCTCTGTCTCTGTCTCTGTCTCTGTCCCTGTCTCTGTCTCCGTATCCGACGCTGTCTCTGTATCTGTGTCCATCTCTGTCTCTGTCTCAGTCTCTGTCTCTGTCTCTGCCTCTGTCTCTGTCTGTGTCTCTGTCTCTGTCTCCGTCTCTGCCGCTGTCTGTGTCTCTGTCGCTGTCTCTGCATCTGTCTATGTCTCTGTCTGTGTCTCTGTCTCCGTCTCCGTCTCTGTCTCTGTCTCTGTCTCTGTATCTGTCTCCATCTCTGTCTCTGTTTCTGTCTCTGTCTCTGTCTCTGTCTCTGTCTCTGTCTCTGTCTCTGTCTCTGTCTCTGTCTCTGTCTCTGTCTCTGTCTCTGTCTCTGTCTCTGTCTCTGTCTCTGTCTCTGTCTCTGTCTCTGTCTCTGTCTCTGTCTCTGCCTCTGTCTCTGTCTGTGGCTCTGTCTTTGTCTCATGCGCCTCTGACTCTGTCTCTGTTCCTGTCACTGTCGCTGCCTCTGTCTCTGTCTCTGTCTCTCTCTCTTTTCCTGTCTCTGTCTCTGCCTCTGTCTCTGTCCCTTACTCTGTCTTTGTCTCTGTTCCCTTCTCTGTCTCCGCCTCTGCCTCTGTCTCCGTCTTCGTCTCCATCTTTGTCTCCGTCTTTGTCTCCGTCTTTGTCACCGTCTTTGTCTCCGTCGTCGTCTTCCTCTTCGTCTCCGTCTTTGTCACCGTCGTTGTCTCCGTCTTTGTTTCCGTCTTTGTCTACGTCTTTGTCTGCGTCTTTGTCTCCGACTTTGTCTCCGTCTTTGTCTCTGTCTCTGTCTCTGTCTCTGTCTCTGTCTCTGTCTCTGTCTCTGTCTCTGTCTCTGTCTCTGTCTCTGTCTCTGTCTCTGTCTCTGTCTCTGTCCCTGTCCCTGTCTGTGTCTGTGTCTCCGTCCCTGTCTCTGTCTCTGCCTCTGTCTCTGTCTCTGTCTCTGTCTGTGTATCGGACTCTGTCTCCGTCTTTGTCTCCGTCTTTGCCTCCGGCTTTGTCTCCGTATTTGTCTCCGTCTGTGTCTCCATCTTTGACTCCGCCTTTGTCTCCGTCTTTGTCTTCGTCGTCGTCTTCCTCTTCGTCTCCGTCTTTGTCTCCGTCTTTGTCACCGTCTTTGTCTCTGTCTCTGTCTCTGTCTCTGTCTCTGTCTCTGCCTCTGTCTCTGTCTCTGCCTCTGTCTTTGTCTCATGCGCCTCTGTCTTTGTCTCATGCGCCTCTGTCTTTGTCTCTGTCTGTGTCTCTGTCTGTGACTCTGTCTCTGTCTCTGTTTCTGTCTCTGTCGCTGCCTCTGTCTCTGTCTATGTCTCTCTGTCTTTTCCTGTCCCTGTCTCTGTCTCTGTCTCTACCCCTGTCCCAGTCTCTGTCTCTGTCTCTGTCTCTGTCTCTGTCTCTGTCTCTGTCTCTGTCTCTGTCTGTGGCTCTGTCCTTGTCTCATGCGCCTCTGTCTTTGTCTCTGTCTGTGTCTCTGTCTGTGCCTCTGTCTCTGTCTCTGTTTCCGTCTCTGTCGCTGCCTCTGTCTCTGTCTCCGTCTCTCTCTCTTTTCCTGTCTCTGTCTCTGTCTCTGTCTCTATCCCTGTCTCTGTCTCCGTCTACGTCTCTGTCTCTGTCTCTGTCATTGGCTCCATCTCTGTCTCTGTCTCAGTCTCTGTCTCCGTCTCTGTCTCTGTCTCTGTATCTGTCTCTGTCTCTGTTTCTGTTTCTGTCACTGTCTCTGTCGCTGTCCCTGTCTCTGTCTCTGTCTATGTCTCTGTCTGTGTCTCTGTCTCCGTCTCCGTCTCTGTCTCTGTCTCTGTCTCTGTCTGTGTCTCTGTCTTTGTCGCCGTATTTGTCTCCGTCTGTGTCTCCATCTTTTCTCTCCGTCTTTGTCTCCGTCTTTGCCTCCGTCTTTGTCTCCGTATTTGTCTCCGTCTGTGTCGCGATCTTTGCCTCCGCCTTTGTCTCTGTCATTGTCTCCGTCGCCGTCTTCCTCTTCGTGTCCGTCTTTGTTTCCGTCTTTGTCACCGTCTTTGTCTCCGTCTTTGTCTCCATCCGTGTTTCCTGCCCCTCTGTCTCGGTCGTTGTCTCATGCGCGTCTGTCTCTGTCTCTGTCTCTGTCTCTGTCTGTGTCTCTGTCTCTGTCTCTGCCTCTGTATCGGTCTCTGTCTTTGGCTCTGTCTCTGTCTCTGTCTCTGTCCCTGTCTCTGTCTCTGTCTCTGTCCCTGTCTCTGTATCTGTGTCCATCTCTGTCTCTGTCGCAGTCTCTGTCTCTGTCTCTGTCTCTGTCTCTGTCTGTGTCTCTGTTTCTGTCTCCGTCTCTGCCGCTGTCTGTGTCTCTGTCGCTGTCTCTGTCTCTGTCTATGTCTCTGTCTGTGTCTCTGTCTCCGTCTCCATCTCTGTCTCTGTCTCTGTCTCTGTCTCTGTCTCCATCTCTGTCTCTGTTTCTGTCTCTGTCTCTGTCTCTGTCTCTGTCTCTGTCTCTGTCTCTGTCCCTGTCTCTGTCTCTGTCTCTGTCTGTGTCTGTGTCTCTGTCTTTGTCTCTGTCTTTGTCTCCGTATTTGTCTCCGTCTGTGTCACCATCTTTGTCTCCGTCTTTGTCTCCGTCTTTGCATCCCTCTTTGTCTCCGTATTTGTCTCCGTCTGTGTCGCCATCTTTGCCTCCGCCTTTGTCTCCGTCATTGTCTCCGTCGCCGTCTTCCTCTTCGTGTCCGTCTTTGTTTCCGTCTTTGTCACCGTCTTTGTCTCCGTCTTTGTCTCCATCCGTGTTTCCTGCCCCTCTGTCTCGGTCGTTGTCTCATGCGCGTCTGTCTCTGTCTCTGTCTCTGTCTCTGTCTGTGTCTCTGTCTCTGTCTCTGCCTCTGTATCGGTCTCTGTCTTTGGCTCTGTCTCTGACTCTGTCTCTGTCCCTGTCTCTGTCTCTGTCTCTGTCCCTGTCTCTGTATCTGTGTCCATCTCTGTCTCTGTCTCAGTCTCTGTCTCTGTCTCTGTCTCTGTCTCTGTCTGTGTCTCTGTTTCTGTCTCCGTCTCTGCCGCTGTCTGTGTCTCTGTCGCTGTCTCTGTCTCTGTCTATGTCTCTGTCTGTGTCTCTGTCTCCGTCTCCATCTCTGTCTCTGTTTCTGTCTCTGTCTCTGTCTCTGTCTCTGTCTCTGTCTCTGTCTCTGTCCCTGTCTCTGTCTCTGTCTCTGTCTCTGTCTGTGTCTGTGTCTCTGTCTTTGTCTCTGTCTTTGTCTCCGTATTTGTCTCCGTCTGTGTCACCATCTTTGTCTCCGTCTTTGTCTCCGTCTTTGCATCCCTCTTTGTCTCCGTATTTGTCTCCGTCTGTGTCGCCATCTTTGCCTCCGCCTTTGTCTCCGTCATTGTCTCCGTCGCCGTCTTCCTCTTCGTGTCCGTCTTTGTTTCCGTCTTTGTCACCGTCTTTGTCTCCGTCTTTGTCTCCATCCGTGTTTCCTGCCCCTCTGTCTCGGTCGTTGTCTCATGCGCGTCTGTCTCTGTCTCTGTCTCTGTCTCTGTCTGTGTCTCTGTCTCTGTCTCTGCCTCTGTATCGGTCTCTGTCTTTGGCTCTGTCTCTGTCTCTGTCTCTGTCCCTGTCTCTGTCTCTGTCTCTGTCCCTGTCTCTGTATCTGTGTCCATCTCTGTCTCTGTCTCAGTCTCTGTCTCTGTCTCTGTCTCTGTCTCTGTCTGTGTCTCTGTTTCTGTCTCCGTCTCTGCCGCTGTCTGTGTCTCTGTCGCTGTCTCTGTCTCTGTCTATGTCTCTGTCTGTGTCTCTGTCTCCGTCTCCATCTCTGTCTCTGTCTCTGTCTCTGTCTCTGTCTCCATCTCTGTCTCTGTTTCTGTCTCTGTCTCTGTCTCTGTCTCTGTCTCTGTCTCTGTCTCTGTCCCTGTCTCTGTCTCTGTCTCTGTCTGTGTCTGTGTCTCTGTCTTTGTCTCTGTCTTTGTCTCCGTATTTGTCTCCGTCTGTGTCACCATCTTTGTCTCCGTCTTTGTCTCCGTCTTTGCATCCCTCTTTGTCTCCGTATTTGTCTCCGTCTGTGTCGCCATCTTTGCCTCCGCCTTTGTCTCCGTCATTGTCTCCGTCGCCGTCTTCTTCTTCGTGTCCGTCTTTGTTTCCGTCTTTGTCACCGTCTTTGTCTCCGTCTTTGTCTCCATCCGTGTTTCCTGCCCCTCTGTCTCGGTCGTTGTCTCATGCGCGTCTGTCTCTGTCTCTGTCTCTGCCTGTGTCTCTGTCTCTGTCTCTGCCTCTGTATCGGTCTCTGTCTTTGGCTCTGTCTCTGTCTCTGTCTCTGTCCCTGTCTCTGTCTCTGTCTCTGTCTCTGTCTGTGTCTCTGTCTCCGTCTCCGTCTCTGTCTCTGTCTCTGTCTCTGTCTCTGTCTCCATCTCTGTCTCTGTTTCTGTCTCTGTCTCTGTCTCTGTCTCTGTCTCTGTCTCTGTCTCTGTCTCTGTCTCTGTCTCTGTCTCTGTCTCTGTCTGTGGCTCTGTCCTTGTCTCATGCGCCTCTGTCTTTGTCTCTGTCTGTGTCTCTGTCTGTGCCTCTGTCTCTGTCTCTGTTTCCGTCTCTGTCGCTGCCTCTGTCTCTGTCTCCGTCTCTCTCTCTTTTCCTGTCTCTGTCTCTGTCTCTGTCTCTATCCCTGTCTCTGTCTCCGTCTACGTCTCTGTCTCTGTCTCTGTCATTGGCTCCATCTCTGTCTCTGTCTCAGTCTCTGTCTCCGTCTCTGTCTCTGTCTCTGTATCTGTCTCTGTCTCTGTTTCTGTTTCTGTCACTGTCTCTGTCGCTGTCCCTGTCTCTGTCTCTGTCTATGTCTCTGTCTGTGTCTCTGTCTCCGTCTCCGTCTCTGTCTCTGTCTCTGTCTCTGTCTGTGTCTCTGTCTTTGTCGCCGTATTTGTCTCCGTCTGTGTCTCCATATTTGTCTCCGTCTTTGTCTCCGTCTTTGCCTCCGTCTTTGTCTCCGTATTTGTCTCCGTCTGTGTCGCCATCTTTGCCTCCGCCTTTGTCTCCGTCATTGTCTCCGTCGCCGTCTTCCTCTTCGTGTCCGTCTTTGTTTCCGTCTTTGTCACCGTCTTTGTCTCCGTCTTTGTCTCCATCCGTGTTTCCTGCCCCTCTGTCTCGGTCGTTGTCTCATGCGCGTCTGTCTCTGTCTCTGTCTCTGTCTCTGTCTCTGTCTTTGCCTCTGTATCGGTCTCTGTCTTTGGCTCTGTCTCTGTCTCTGTCTCTGTCCCTGCCTCCGTCTCTGTCTCTGTCTCTGTCTCTGTCCCTGTCCCTGTATCTGTGTCCATCTCTGTCTCTGTCTCAGTCTCTGTCTCTGTCTCTGTCTCTGTCTCTGTCTCTGTCTGTGTCTCTGTTTCTGTCTCCGTCTCTGCCGCTGTCTGTGTCTCTGTCGCTGTCTCTGTCTCTGTCTATGTCTCTGTCTGTGTCTCTGTCTCCGTCTCCATCTCTGTCTCTGTCTCTGTCTCTGTCTCTGTCTCCATCTCTGTCTCTGTTTCTGTCTCTGTCTCTGTCTCTGTCTCTGTCTCTGTCTCTGTCTCTGTCCCTGTCTCTGTCTCTGTCTCTGTCTGTGTCTGTGTCTCTGTCTTCTGTCTCTGTCTCTGTCTCTGTCTCTGTCTCTGTCTCTGTCTCTGTCTCTGTCTCTGTCTCTGTCTCTGTCTCTGTCTCTGTCTCTGTCTCTGTCTCTGTCTCTGTATCTGTCTCTGTCTCTGTTTCTGTTTCTGTCTCTGTCTCTGTCGCTGTCCCTGTCTCTGTCTCTGTCTATGTCTCTGTCTGTGTCTCTGTCTCCGTCTCCGTCTCCGTCTCTGTCTCTGTCTTTGTCTCTGTCTCCATCTCTGTCTCTGTGTCTGTCTCTGTCCCTGTCTCTGTCTCTGTCTCTGTCTCTGTCTCTGTCTCTGTCTCTGTCCCTGTCCCTGTCTCTGTCTCCATCTCTGTCTCTGTCTCTGTCTCTGCCGCTGTCCCTGTCTCTGTCTCTGTCTATGTCTCTGTCTGTGTCTCTGCCTCCGTCTCCGTCTCTGTCTCTGTCTCTGTCTCTGTCTCTGTCTGTGTCAGTGTCTCTGTCTCTGTCTCTGTATCGGACTCTGTCTCCGTCTCTGTCTTCGTCTTTGTCTCCGTCTTTGTCTCTGACTTTGTCTCCGTATTTGTCTCCGTCTGTGTCTCCATCTTTGTCTCCGTCTTTGTCTCCGTCTTTGCCACCCTCTTTGTCTCCGTATTTGTCTCCGTCTGTGTCGCCATCTTTGCCTCCGCCTTTGTTTCCGTCTTTGTCTCCGTCGCCGTCTTCCTCTTCGTGTCCGCCTTTGTTTCCGTCTTTGTCTCCGTCGCCGTCTTCCTCTTCGTGTCCGTCTTTGTCTCCGTCTTTGTCACCGTCTTTGTCTCCGTCTTTGTCTCCGTCCGTGTCTCCTGCCCCTCTGTCTCGGTCGTTGTCTCATGCGCGTCTGACTCTGTCTGTGTCTCTGTCTCTGTCTCTGCCTCTGTATCGGTCTCTGTCTTTGGCTCTGTCTCTGTCTCTGTCTCTGTCTCTGTCCCTGTCTCTGTCTCTGTCTCTGTCTCTGTTCCTGTCTCTGTCTCCGTATCCGCCGCTGTCTCTGTCCCTGTGTCCATCTCTGTCTCTGTCTCAGTCTATGTCTTTGTCTCTGTCTCTGTCTGTGTCTCTGCCTCTGTCTCCGTCTCTGCCGCTGCCTGTGTCTCTGTCTCTGTCTCTGTCTCTGTCCTGTCCCTGTCTCTTTCGCTGCCTCTGTCTCTGTCTGTGGCTCTGTCTTTGTATCATGCGCCTGTGTCTTTGTCTCTGTCCGTGTCTCTGTCTGTGCCCCTGTCTCTGTCTCTGTTTCCGTCTCTGTCGCTGCCTCTGTCTCTGTCTCCGTCTCTCTCTCTTTTCCTGTCTCTGTCTCTGTCTCTGTCTCTGTTTCTGTCTCTGTCTTTGTCTCTGTCTCTGCCTCTGTCTCTGTCTCTGTCTCTGTCTCTGTCTCTGTCTCTGTCTGTGTTTGTGTCTCTGTCTCTGTCTCTGTATCGGACTCTGTCTCCGTCACTGTCTTCGTCTTTGTCTCCGTCTTTGTCTCTGTCTTTGTCTCCGTATTTGTCTCCGTCTGTGTCACCATCTTTGTCTCCGTCTTTGTCTCCGTCTTTGCATCCCTCTTTGTCTCCGTATTTGTCTCCGTCTGTGTCGCCATCTTCGCCTCCATCTTTGTCTCCGTCTTTGTCTCCGTCCGTGTCTCCTGCCCCTGTGTTTCTGTCGCTCTCTCTGTCACTGTCTGTGTCTCTGTCTCCGTCTCTGCCTCTGTCTCTGTCTCTGTCTCTGTCTCTGTCTCTGTCTCTGTCTCTGTCTCTGTCTCTGTCTCTGTCTCTGTCTCTGTCTCTGTCTCTGTCTCTGTCTCTGTCTCTGTCTCTGTCTCTGTCTCTGTCTCTGTCTCCATCTCTGTCTCTGTCTCTGCCTCTGTATCGGTCTCTGTCTTTGGCTCTGTCTCTGTCTCTGTCTCTGTCCCTGTCTCTGTCTCTGTCTCTGTCTCTGTCTCTGTCCCTGTCTCTGTCTCCGTATCCGCCGCTGTCTCTGTATCTGTGTCCATCTCTGTCTCTGTTTCTGTTTCTGTCTCTGTCTCTGTCGCTGTCCCTGTCTCTGTCTCTGTCTATGTCTGTGTCTGTGTCTCTGTCTCCGTCTCCGTCTCTGTCTCTGTCCCTGTCCGTGTCTCTGTCTTTGTCGCCGTATTTGTCTCCGTCTGTGTCTCCATCTTTTGTCTCCGTCTTTGTCTCCGTCTTTGCCTCCGTCTTTGTCTCCGTATTTGTCTCCGTCTGTGACGCCATCTTTGCCTCCGCCTTTGTCTCCGTCATTGTCTCCGTCGCCGTCTTCCTCTTCGTGTCCGTCTTTGTTTCCGTCTTTGTCACCGTCTTTGTCTCCGTCTTTGTCTCCATCCGTGTTTCCTGCCCCTTTGTCTCGGTCGTTGTCTCATGCGCGTCTGTCTCTGTCTCTGTCTCTGTCTGTGTCTCTGTCTCTGTCTCTGCCTCTGTATCGGTCTCTGTCTTTGGCTCTGTCTCTGTCTCTGTCTCTGTCCCTGTCTCTGTCTCTGTCTCTGTCTCTGTCTCTGTCCCTGTCTCTGTCTCCGTATCCGCCGCTGTCTTTGTATCTGTGTCCATCTCTGTCTCTGTCTCAGTCTCTGTCTCTGTCTCTGTCTCTGTCTCTGTCTGTGACTCTGTCTCCGTATCCGCCGCTGTCTCTGTATCTGTGTCCATCTCTGTCTCTGTCTCAGTCTCTGTCTCTGTCTCTGTCTCTGTCTCTGTCTGTGTCGCCATCTTTGCCTCCGCCTTTGTCTCCGTCATTGTCTCCGTCGCCGTCTTCCTCTTCGTGTCCGTCTTTGTTTCCGTCTTTGTCACCGTCTTTGTCTCCGTCTTTGTCTCCATCCGTGTTTCCTGCCCCTCTGTCTCGGTCGTTGTCTCATGCGCGTCTGTCTCTGTCTCTGTCTCTGTCTCTGTCTGCGTCTCTGTCTCTGTCTCTGCCTCTGTATCGGTCTCTGTCTTTGGCTCTGTCTCTGTCTCTGTCTCTGTCCCTGTCTCTGTTTCTGTCTCTGTCGCTGCCTCTGCCTCTGTCTCTGTCTCTCTGTCTTTTCCTGTCCCTGTCTCTGTCTCTGTCTCTACCCCTGTCCCTGTCTCTGTCTCTGTCTCTGTCTCTGCCTCTGTCTCTGTCTCTGTCTCTGTCTCTGTCTCTGTCTGTGACTCTGTCTCCGTATCCGCCGCTGTCTCTGTATCTGTGTCCATCTCTGTCTCTGTCTCAGTCTCTGTCTCTGTCTCTGTCTCTGTCTCTGTCTGTGTCGCCATCTTTGCCTCCGCCTTTGTCTCCGTCATTGTCTCCGTCGCCGTCTTCCTCTTCGTGTCCGTCTTTGTTTCCGTCTTTGTCACCGTCTTTGTCTCCGTCTTTGTCTCCATCCGTGTTTCCTGCCCCTTTGTCTCGGTCGTTGTCTCATGCGCGTCTGTCTCTGTCTCTGTCTCTGTCTGTGTCTCTGTCTCTGTCTCTGCCTCTGTATCGGTCTCTGTCTTTGGCTCTGTCTCTGTCTCTGTCTCTGTCTCTGTCTCTGTCTCTGTCTCTGTCTCTGTCTCTGTCTCTGTCTCTGTCTCTGTCTCTGTCTCTGTCTCTGTCTCTGTCTCTGTCTCTGTCGCTGTCTCTGTCTCTGTCTCTGTCTCTGTCTCTGTCTCTGTCTTTGTCTCTGTCTCTGTCTCAGTCTCTGTCTCTGTTTCTGTCTCTGTCTCTGTCTCAGTTTCTGTCTCTGTCTGTGTCTCCGCCTCTGTCTCCGCCTTTGCCTCTGCCTTTGTCTCCGTATTTGTCTCCGTCTGTGTCACCGTCTTTGTCTCCGTCGTCGTCTTCCTCTTCGTCTCCGTCTTTGTCTCCGTCTTTGTCACCGTCGTTGTCTCCGTCTTTGTCTCCGTCTTTGTCTACGTCTTTGTACCTGTCTTTGTCTCCGTATTTGTGTCCGTCTGTGTCTCCATATTTGTCTCCGTCTTTGTCTACGTCTTTGTCTCCGTCGTCGTCTTCCTTTTCGTCTCCATCTTTGTCTCCGTCTTTGTCTCCGTCTTTGCCTCCGTCTTTGTCTCCGTATTTGTCTCCGCCTGTGTCTCCATCTTCGTCTCCGCCTTTGTCTCCGTCTTTGTCTCCGTCGTCGTCTTCCTCTTCGTCTCCGTCTTTGCCTCCGACTTTGTCACCGTCTTTGTCTCCGTATTTGTCTCCGTCTGTGTCTCCATCTCTGTCTCCGTCTCTGTCTCTGTCTCTGTCTCCGCCTCTGTCTCTGTCTCCATCTTTGTCCCCGTCTTTGTCTCCGTCTTTGTCTCCGTCTTTGTCTCCGTCCTCGTCTTCCTCTTCGTCTCCGCCTTTGTCTCCGTCTACGTCACCGTCTTTGTCTCCGTATTTGTCTCCGTCTTTGTCTCCGTCTTTGTCTACGTCTTTGTCTCCGTCTTTTTCTCCGTCCACGTCTCCGGCCCCTCTGTCTCTGTCTCTGTCTCTGTCTCTGTCTCTGTCTCTGCCTCAGTCTCTGTCTCTGCCTCTGTCTTTGTCTCATGCGCCTCTGTCTTTTTCTCTGTCTGTGTCTCTGTCTGTGACTCTGTCTCTGTCTCTGTTTCTGTCTCTGTCGCTGCCTCTGTCTCTGTCTCTGTCTCTCTCTCTTTTCCTGTCTTTGTCTCTGTCTCTGTCTCTGCCCCTGTCCCTGTCTCTGTCTCTGTCTCTGTCTCTGTCTCTGTCATTGGCTCCATCTCTGTCTCTGTCTCAGTCTCTGTCTCTGTCTCTGTCTCTGTCTCTGTCTCTGTCTCTGTCTCTGTCTCTGTCTCTGTATCGGACTCTGTCTCCGTCTCTGTCTTCGTCTTTGTCTCCGTCTTTGTCTCTGTCTTTGTCTCCGTATTTGTCTCATTATTTGTCTCCGTCTGTGTCGCCACCTTTGCCTCCGCCTTTGTCTCCGTCTTTGTCTCCGTCGCCGTCTGCCTCTTCGTGTCCGTCTTTGTCTCCGTCTATGTCACCGTCTTTGTCTCCGTCTTTGTCTCCGTCCGTGTCTCCTGCCCCTCTGTTTCTGTCGCTCTCTCTGTCTCTGTCTGTGTCTCTGTCTCCGTCTCTATCTCTGTCTCTGTCCCTGTCTCTGTCTCTGTCTCTGTCTCTGTCTCTGTCTCTGTCCCTGTCTCTGTCTCTGTATCAGCCGCTGTCTCTGTCTCTGTCTCTGTCTCTGTCTCTGTCTCTGTCTCTGTCTCTGTCCTGTCTCTGTCTCTGTCTCTGCCTCTGTCTCTGTCTGTGGCTCTGTCTTTGTCTCATGCGCCTCTGTCTTTGTCTCTGTCTCTGTCTCTGTCTCTGTCTCTGTCTCTGCCTCTGCCTCTGTCCCTGTCTCTGTCTCCGTCTCCGTCTCTGTCTCTGTCTGTGTCATTGGCTCCATCTCTGTCTCTGTCTCAGTCTCTGTCTCTGTCTCTGTCTCTGTCTCTGTCTCTGTCTCTGTCTCTGTCTCTGTTTCTGTCTCTGTCTCTGTCTCTGTCTCTGTCTCTGTCTCTGTCTCTGTCTCTGTCTCTGTACTGTCTCTGTCTCTGTCTCTGCCTCTGTCTCTGTCTGTGGCTCTGTCTTTGTCTCATGCGCCTCTGTCTTTGTCTCTGTCTCTGTCTCTGTCTCTGTCTCTGCCTCTGCCTCTGTCCCTGTCTCTGTCTCCGTCTCCGCCTCTGTCTCTGTCTCTGTCATTGGCTCCATCTCGGTCTCTGTCTCAGTCTCTGTCTCTGTCTCTGTCTCTGTCTCTGTCTCTGTCTCTGTCTCTGTCTCTGTCTCTGTCTCTGTCTCTGTCTCTGTCTCTGCCTCTGCCTCTGTCCCTGTCTCTGTCTCCGTCTCCGTCTCTGTCTCTGTCTGTGTCATTGGCTCCATCTCTGTCTCTGTCTCAGTCTCTGTCTCTGTCTCTGTCTCTGTCTCTGTCTCTGTCTCTGTCTCTGTTTCTGTCTCTGTCTCTGTCTTTGTCTCTGTCTCTGTCTCTGTCTCTGTTCCTGTCTCTGTCTCTGTCTCTGTCCTGTCTCTGTCTCTGTCTATGCCTCTGTCTCTGTCTGTGGCTCTGTCTTTGTCTCATGCGCCTCTGTCTTTGTCTCTGTCTCTGTCTCTGTCTCTGTCTCTGCCTCTGCCTCTGTCCCTGTCTCTGTCTCCGTCTCCGTCTCTGTCTCTGTCTCTGTCATTGGCTCCATCTCGGTCTCTGTCTCAGTCTCTGTCTCTGTCTCTGTCTCTGTCTCTGTCTCTGTCTCTGTCTCTGTCTCTGTCTCTGTCTCTGTCTCTGTCTCTGTCTCTGTCTCTGTTCCTGTCTCTGTCTCTGTCTCTGTCTCTGTCTCTGTCTCTGTCTCTGTCTCTGTCCCTGTCTCTGTCTCTGTATCAGCCGCTGTCTCTGTCTCTGTCTCTGTCTCTGTCTCTGTCTCTGTCTCTGTCTCTGTCCTGTCTCTGTCTCTGTCTCTGCCTCTGTCTCTGTCTGTGGCTCTGTCTTTGTCTCATGCGCCTCTGTCTTTGTCTCTGTCTCTGTCTCTGTCTCTGTCTCTGTCTCTGCCTCTGCCTCTGTCCCTGTCTCTGTCTCCGTCTCCGTCTCTGTCTCTGTCTGTGTCATTGGCTCCATCTCTGTCTCTGTCTCAGTCTCTGTCTCTGTCTCTGTCTCTGTCTCTGTCTCTGTCTCTGTCTCTGTCTCTGTCTCTGTCTCTGTCTCTGTCTCTGTCTCTGTTTCTGTCTCTGTCTCTGTCTCTGTCTCTGTCTCTGTCTCTGTCTCTGTCTCTGTACTGTCTCTGTCTCTGTCTCTGCCTCTGTCTCTGTCTGTGGCTCTGTCTTTGTCTCATGCGCCTCTGTCTTTGTCTCTGTCTCTGTCTCTGTCTCTGTCTCTGCCTCTGCCTCTGTCCCTGTCTCTGTCTCCGTCTCCGCCTCTGTCTCTGTCTCTGTCATTGGCTCCATCTCGGTCTCTGTCTCAGTCTCTGTCTCTGTCTCTGTCTCTGTCTCTGTCTCTGTCTCTGTCTCTGTCTCTGTCTCTGTCTCTGTCTCTGCCTCTGCCTCTGTCCCTGTCTCTGTCTCCGTCTCCGTCTCTGTCTCTGTCTGTGTCATTGGCTCCATCTCTGTCTCTGTCTCAGTCTCTGTCTCTGTCTCTGTCTCTGTCTCTGTCTCTGTCTCTGTCTCTGTTTCTGTCTCTGTCTCTGTCTTTGTCTCTGTCTCTGTCTCTGTCTCTGTTCCTGTCTCTGTCTCTGTCTCTGTCTCTGTCTCTGTCTCTGTCCTGTCTCTGTCTCTGTCTATGCCTCTGTCTCTGTCTGTGGCTCTGTCTTTGTCTCATGCGCCTCTGTCTTTGTCTCTGTCTCTGTCTCTGTCTCTGTCTCTGCCTCTGCCTCTGTCCCTGTCTCTGTCTCCGTCTCCGTCTCTGTCTCTGTCTCTGTCATTGGCTCCATCTCGGTCTCTGTCTCAGTCTCTGTCTCTGTCTCTGTCTCTGTCTCTGTCTCTGTCTCTGTCTCTGTCTCTGTCTCTGTCTCTGTCTCTGTCTCTGTTCCTGTCTCTGTCTCTGTCTCTGTCTCTGTCTCTGTCTCTGTCTCTGTCCTGTCTCTGTCTCTGTCTCCGCCTCTGTCTCTGTCTGTGGCTCTGTCTTTGTCTCTTGCGCCTCTGTCTTTGTCTCTGTCCGTGTCTCTGTCTGTGCCTCTGTCTCTGTCTCTGTCTCTGTCTCTGTCATTGGCTCCATCTCGGTCTCTGTCTCAGTCTCTGTCTCTGTCTCTGTCTCTGTCTCTGTCTCTGTCTCTGTCTCTGTCTCTGTTCCTGTCTCTGTCTCTGTCTCTGTCTCTGTCTCTGTCTCTGTCTCTGTCTCTGTCTCTGTCCTGTCTCTGTCTCTGTCTCGGCCTCTGTCTCTGTCTGTGGCTCTGTCTTTGTCTCTTGCGCCTCTGTCTTTGTCTCTGTCCGTGTCACTGTCTGTGCCTCTGTCTCTGTCTCTGTTTCCGCCTCTGTTTCCGTCTCTGTTGCTGCCTCTGTCCCTGACTCCGTCTCTCTCTCTTTTCCTGTCTCTGTCTCTGTCTCTGTCTCTGTCCCTGTCTCTGTCTCTGTCATTGGCTCCATCTCTGTCTCTCTCTCAGTCTCTGTCTCTGTCTCTGTCTCTGTCTCTGTCTCTGTCTCTGTCTCTGTCTCTGTCTCTGTCTCTGTCTCTGTCTCTGCCTCTGTCTCTGCTCCTGTCTCTGTCTCTGTCTCTGTCTCTGTCTCTGTCTCTGTCCTGTCTCTGTCTCTGTCTCCGTCACTGCCTCTGTCTCTGTCTGTGGCTCTGTCTTTGTCTCATGCGCCTCTGTCTTTGTCTCTGTCTGTGTCTCTGTCTGTGCCTCTGTCTCTGTCTCTGTTTCCGTCTCTGTTGCTGCCTCTGTCCCTGACTCCGTCTCTCTCTCTTTTCCTGTCTCGGTCTCTGTCTCTGTCTCTGTCCTGTCTCTGTCTCTGTCGCTGCCTCTGTCTCTGTCTCCGTCTCTCTCTCTTTTCCTGTCTCTGTCCCTGTCTCTGTCTCTGTCTCTGTCTCTGTCTCTGTCTCTGTCTCTGTCTCTATCTCTGTCTCTGTCTCTGTCTCTGTGTCTGTCTCCGTCTCTGTCTCTGTCTCTGTCTCTGTTTCTGTCTCTGTCTCTGTCTCTGTCTCTGTCCCTGTCTCTGTCTCTGTCTCTGTCTCTGTCCTGTCTCTGTCTCTGTCTCTGCCTCTGTCTGTGTCTTTGTCTCCGTCTTTGTCTCTGTCTTTGTCTCCGTATTTGTCTCCGTCTTTGTCTCCATCTTTGTCTCCGCCTTTGTCTCCGTCATTGTCTCCGTCGCCGTCTTCCTCTTCGTGTCCGTCTTTGTCTCCGTCTTTGTCACCGTCTTTGTCTCCGTCTTTGTCTCCATCCGTGTTTCCTGCCCCTCTGTCTCGGTCGTTGTCTCATGCCCGTCTGTCTCTGTCTCTGTCTCTGTCTGTGTCTCTGTCTCTGTCTCTGCCTCTGTATCGGTCTCTGTCTTTGGCTCTGTCTCTGTCTCTGTCTCTGTCCCTGTCTCTGTCTCTGTCTCTGTCTCTGTCCCTGTCTCAGTCTCTGTCTCTGTCTCTGTCTCTGTCTCTGTCTGTGTCTCGGCCTCTGTCTCCGTCTCTGCCGCTGTCTGTGTCTCTGTCGCTGTCTCTGTCTCTGTCTCTGTCTCTGTCTCTGTCTCTGTCTCCATCTCTGTCTCTGTCTCTGTCTCTGTCTCTGTCTCTGTCTCTGTCTCTGTCTCTGTCCCTGTCTCTGTCTCTGTCTGTGTCTGTGTCTCTGTCTCTGTCTCTGTCTCTGTCTCTGTCTCTGTCTGTGTCTGTGTCTCTGTCTCTGTCTCTGTCTCTGTCTCTGTCCTGTCTCTGTCTCTGTCTCTGTCTCTGTCTCTGTCACTGCCTCTGTCTCTGTCTGTGGCTCTGTCTTTGTCTCATGCGCCTCTGTCTTTGTCTCTGTCTATGTCTCTGTCTGTGCCTCTGTCTCTGTCTCTGTTTCCATCTCTGTTGCTGCCTCTGTCCCTGACTCCGTCTCTCTCTCTTTTCCTGTCTCTGTCTCTGTCTCTGTCTCTGTCCTGTCTCTGTCTCTGTCGCTGCCTCTGTCTCTGCCTCCGTCTCTCTCTCTTTTCCTGTCTCTGTCCCTGTCTCTGTCTCTGTCTCTGTCTCTGTCTCTGTCTCTGTCTCTGTCTCTGTCTCTATCTCTGTCTCTGTCTCTGTCTCTGTGTCTGTCTCTGTCTCTGTCTCTGTCTCTGTCTCTGTCTCTGTTTCTGTCTCTGTCTCTGTCTCTGTCTCTGTCCCTGTCTCTGTCTCTGTCTCTGTCTCTGTCCTGTCTCTGTCTCTGTCTCTGCCTCTGTCTGTGTCTTTGTCTCCGTCTTTGTCTCTGTCTTTGTCTCCGTATTTGTCTCCGTCTTTGTCTCCATCTTTGTCTCCGCCTTTGTCTCCGTCATTGTCTCCGTCGCCGTCTTCCTCTTCGTGTCCGTCTTTGTCTCCGTCTTTGTCACCGTCTTTGTCTCCGTCTTTGTCTCCATCCGTGTTTCCTGCCCCTCTGTCTCGGTCGTTGTCTCATGCGCGTCTGTCTCTGTCTCTGTCTCTGTCTGTGTCTCTGTCTCTGTCTCTGCCTCTGTATCGGTCTCTGTCTTTGGCTCTGTCTCTGTCTCTGTCTCTGTCCCTGTCTCTGTCTCTGTCTCTGTCTCTGTCTGTGTCTCTGTCTCTGTCTCTGTCTCTGTCTCTGTCCCTGTCTCTGTCTCCGTATCCGCCACTGTCTCTGTATCTGTGTCCATCTCTGTCTCTGTCTCAGTCTCTGTCTCTGTCTCTGTCTCTGTCTCTGTCTGTGTCTCTGCCTCTGTCTCCGTCTCTGCCGCTGTCTGTGTCTCTGTCGCTGTCTCTGTCTCCGTCTCCGTCTCTGTCTCTGTCTCTGTCTCTGTCTCTGTCTCCATCTCTGTCTCTGTGTCTGTCTCTGTCTCTGTCTCTGTCTCTGTCTCTGTCTCTGTCTCTGTCTCTGTCTCTGTCTCTGTTTCTGTCCCTGTCTCTGTCTCTGTCTCCATCTCTGTCTCTGTCTCTGTCTCTGTCTCTGTCTCTGTCTCTGTCTCTGCCTCTGCCTCTGTCTGTGGCTCTGTCTTTGTCTCATGCGCCTCTGTCTTTGTCTCTGTCTGTGTCTCTGTCTGTGCCTCTGTCTCTGTCTCTGTTTCCGTCTCTGTCGCTGCCTCTGTCTCTGTCTCCGTCTTTCTCTCTTTTCCTGTCTCTGTCTCCGTCTCTGTCTCTGTCTCTGTCTCTGTCTCTGTTTCTGTCTCTGTCTCTGTCGCTGTCCCTGTCTCTGTCTCTGTCTCTGTCTCTGTCTCTGTCTCTGTCTGTGGCTCTGTCTTTGTCTCATGCGCCTCTGTCTTTGTCTCTGTCTGTGTCTCTGTCTGTGTCAGTGTCTCTGTCTCTGTCTCTGTATCGGACTCTGTCTCCGTCTCTGTCTTCGTCTTTGTCTCCGTCTTTGTCTCTGACTTTGTCTCTGTCTCTGTCTCTGTCTCTGTCCCTGTCTCTGTCTCTGTCTCTGTCTCTGTCTCTGTCTCTGTCTCTGTCTCTGTCTCTGTCTCTGTCTCTGTCTCTGTCTCTGTCTCTGTCTCTGTCCCTGTCCCTGTCTGTGTCTGTGTCTCCGTCCCTGTCTCTGTCTCTGCCTCTGTCTCTGTCTCTGTCTCTGTCTGTGTATCGGACTCTGTCTCCGTCTTTGTCTTCGTCGTCGTCTTCCTCTTTGTCTCCATCTTTGTCTCTGTCTTTGTCTCCATCTTTATCTCCGTCTTTGTCTCCGTCTTTGTCACCGTCTTTGTCTCCGTCGTAGTCTTCCTCTTCGTCTCCGTCTTTGCCTCCGCCTTTGTCACCATCTTTGTCTCCGTCTTTGTCTCCGTCTTTGTCTCCGTCTTTGCCTCCGGCTTTGTCTCCGTCTGTGTCCCCATCCTTGTCTCCGCCTTTGTCTCCGTCTTTGTCTTCGTCGTCGTCTTCCTCTTCGTCTCCGTCTTTGTCTCCGCCTTTGTCACCGTCTTTGTCTCCGTCTTTGTCTCCGTCCACGTCTCCTGCCCCTCTGTCTCTGTCTCTGTCTCAGTCTCTGTCTCTGTCACTGTCTCGGTCTCTGTCTCTGTCTCTGTCTCTGTCTCTGTCTGTGGCTCTGTCTTTGTCTCATGCGCCTCTGTCTTTGTCTCTGTCTGTGTCTCTGTCTGTGCCTCTGTCTCTGTCTCGGTTCCTGTCTCTGTCGCTGACTCTGTCTCTGTCTCTGTCTCTGTCTCTGTCTGTGTCTCTGCCTCTGTCTCCGACTCTGCAGCTGACTGTGCCTCTGTCGTTGTCTCTGTCTATGTCTATGTCTGTTTCTCTGCCACTGTCTCCATCTCTGCCGCTGTCTGTGTCTCTGTCTCCGTCTCCATCTCTGTCTCTGTCTCTGTCATTGGCTCCATCTCTGTCTCTGTCTCAGTCTCTGTCTCTGTCTCTGTCTCTGTCTCTGTCTCTGTCTCTGTCTCTGTCTCTGTCCCTGTCTCTGTCTCCGTCTACGTCTCTGTCTCTGTCTCTGTCATTGGCTCCATCTCTGTCTCTGTCTCAGTCTCTGTCTCCGTCTCTGTCTCTGTCTCTGTATCTGTCTCTGTCTCTGTTTCTGTTTCTGTCTCTGTCTCTGTCGCTGTCCCTGTCTCTGTCTATGTCTATGTCTCTGTCTGTGTCTCTGTCTCTGTCTCCGTCTCTGTCTCTGTCTCTGTCTCTGTCTCTGTCCGTGTCTCTGTCTTTGTCGCCGTATTTGTCTCCGTCTGTGTCTCCATCTTTTGTCTCCGTCTTTGTCTCCGTCTTTGCCTTCGTCTTTGTCTCCGTATTTGTCTCCGTCTGTGTCGCCATCTTTGCCTCCGCCTTTGTCTCCGTCATTGTCTCCGTCGCCGTCTTCCTCTTCGTGTCCGTCTTTGTTTCCGTCTTTGTCACCGTCTTTGTCTCCGTCTTTGTCTCCATCCGTGTTTCCTGCCCCTCTGTCTCGGTCGTTGTCTCATGCGCGTCTGTCTCTGTCTTTGGCTCTGTCTCTGTCTCTGTCTCTGTCCCTGTCTCTGTCTCTGTCTCTCTCTCTGTCTCTGTCTCTGTCCCTGTCCCTGTCGCCGTATCCGCCGCTGTCTCTGTATCTGTGTCCATCTCTGTCTCTGTCTCAGTCTCTGTCTCTGTCTCTGTCTCCGTCTCTGCCGCTGTCTTTGTCTCTGTCGCTGTCTCTGTCTCTGTCTATGTCTCTGTCTGTGTCTCTGTCTCCGTCTCCGTCTCTGTCTCTGTCTCTGTCTCTGTCTCTGTCTCCATCTCTGTCTCTGTTTCTGTCTCTGTCTCTGTCTCTGTCTCTGTCATTGGCTCCATCTCGGTCTCTGTCTCAGTCTCTGTCTCTGTCATTGGCTCCATCTCTGTCTCTGTCTCAGTCTCTGTCTCTGTCTCTGTCTCTGTCTCTGTCTCTGTCCCTGTCTCTGTCCCTGTCTCTGCCTCCGTTTACGTCTCTGTCTCTGTCTCTGTCATTGGCTCCATCTCTGTCTCTGTCTCAGTCTCTGTCTCCGTCTCTGTCTCTGTCTCTGTATCTGTCTCTGTCTCTGTCTCTGTTTCTGTTTCTGTCTCTGTCTCTGTCTCTGTCGCTGTCCCTGTCTCTGTCTCTGTCTATGTCTCTGTCTGTGTCTCTGTCTCCGTCTCCGTCTCCGTCTCTGTCTCTGTCTCTGTCTCTGTCCGTGTCTCTGTCTTTGTCGCCGTATTTGTCTCCGTCTGTGTCTCCATCTTTTGTCTCCGTCTTTGTCTCCGTCCACGTCTCCTGCCCCTCTGTCTCTGTCTCTGTCTCTGTCTCTGCCTCTGTCTCTGTCTCTGTCTCTGCCTCTGTCTCTGTCTCTGTCTCTGTCTCTGTCTCTGTCTCTGTCTCTGTCTCTGTCTCTGTCTCCGTCTCTGTCTCTGTCTCTGTCTCTGTCTCTGTATCGGACTCTGTCTCCGTCTTTGTCTTCGTCGTCGTCTTCCTCTTTGTCTCCGTCTTTGTCTCTGTCTTTGTCTCCATCTTTGTCTCCGTCTTTGTCTCCGTCTTTGCCTCCGTCTTTGTCTCCGTCTTTGTCTCCGTCCGTGTTTCTTGCCCCTCTGTCTCGGTCGTTGTCTCATGCGCGTCTGTCTCTGTCTCTGTCTCTGTCTCTGTCTCTGTCTCTGCCTCTGCCTCTGTCCCTGTCTCTGTCTCCGTCTCCGTCTGTGTCTCTGTCTCTGTCATTGGCTCCATCTCGGTCTCTGTCTCAGTCTCTGTCTCTGTCTCTGTCTCTGTCTCTGTCTCTGTCTCTGTCTCTGCCTCTGTCTCTGTCACCCTGTCTCTGTCTCTGTCTCTGTCTCTGCCTCTGTCTCTGCTCCTGTCTCTGTCTCTGTCTCTGTCTCTGTCCTGTCTCTGTCTCTGTCTCCGTCACTGCCTCTGTCTCTGTCCTGTCTCTGTCTCTGTCGCTGCCTCTGTCTCTGTCTCCGTCTCTCTCTCTTTTCCTGTCTCTGTCCCTGTCTCTGTCTCTGTCTCTGTTTCTGTCTCTGTCTCTGTCTCTATCTCTGTCTCTGTCTCTGTCTCTGTGTCTGTCTCTGTCTCTGTCTCTGTCTCTGTCTCTGTCTCTGTTTCTGTCTCTGTCTCTGTCTCTGTCTCTGTCCCTGTCTCTGTCTCTGTCTCTGTCTCTGTCCTGTCTCTGTCTCTGTCTCTGCCTCTGTCTGTGTCTTTGTCTCCGTCTTTGTCTCTGTCTTTGTCTCCGTATTTGTCTCCGTCTTTGTCTCCATCTTTGTCTCCGCCTTTGTCTCCGTCATTGTCTCCGTCGCCGTCTTCCTCTTCGTGTCCGTCTTTGTCTCCGTCTTTGTCACCGTCTTTGTCTCCGTCTTTGTCTCCATCCGTGTTTCCTGCCCCTCTGTCTCGGTCGTAGTCTCATGCGCGTCTGTCTCTGTCTCTGTCTCTGTCTGTGTCTCTGTCCCTGTCTCTGTCTCCGTCTACGTCTCTGTCTCTGTCTCTGTCTCTGTCTCTGTCTCTGTCTCTGTCTCTGTCTCTGCCTCTGCCTCTGTCTGTGGCTCTGTCTTTGTCTCATGCGCCTCTGTCTTTGTCTCTGTCTGTGTCTCTGTCTGTGCCTCTGTCTCTGTCTCTGTTTCCGTCTCTGTCGCTGCCTCTGTCTCTGTCTCCGTCTCTCTCTCTTTTCCTGTCTCTGTCTCCGTCTCTGTCTCTGTCTCTGTCTCTGTCTCTGTTTCTGTTTCTGTCTCTGTCTCTGTCGCTGTCCCTGTCTCTGTCTCTGTCTATGTCTCTGTCTGTGTCTCTGCCTCCGTCTCCGTCTCTGCCTCTGTCTCTGTCTCTGTCTCTGTCTCTGTCTGTGTCAGTGTCTCTGTCTCTGTCTCTGTATCGGACTCTGTCTCTGTCTCTGTCTCTGTCTCTGTCTCTGTCTCTGTCTCTGTCTCTGTCTCTGTCTCTGTCTCTGTCCCTGTCCCTGTCTGTGTCTGTGTCTCCGTCCCTGTCTCTGTCTCTGCCTCTGTCTCTGTCTCTGTCTCTGTCTGTGTATCGGACTCTGTCTCCGTCTTTGTCTTCGTCGTCGTCTTCCTCTTTGTCTCCATCTTTGTCTCTGTCTTTGTCTCCATCTTTATCTCCGTCTTTGTCTCCGTCTTTGTCACCGTCTTTGTCTCCGTCGTCGTCTTCCTCTTCGTCTCCGTCTTTGCCTCCGCCTTTGTCACCATCTTTGTCTCCGTCTTTGTCTCCGTCTTTGTCTCCGTCTTTGCCTCCGGCTTTGTCTCCGTATTTGTCTCCGTCTGTGTCCCCATCTTTGTCTCCGCCTTTGTCTCCGTCTTTGTCTTCGTCGTCGTCTTCCTCTTCGTCTCCGTCTTTGTCTCCGTCTTTGTCACCGGCTTTGTCTCCGTCTTTGTCTCCGTCCACGTCTCCTGCCCCTCTGTCTCTGTCTCTGTCTCAGTCTCTGTCTCTGTCACTGTCTCGGTCTCTGTCTCTGTCTCTGTCTCTGTCTCTGCCTCTGTCTCTGTCTGTGGCTCTGTCTTTGTCTCATGCGCCTCTGTCTTTGTCTCTGTCTGAGTCTCTGTCTGTGCCTCTGTCTCTGTCTCGGTTCCTGTCTCTGTCGCTGACTCTGTCTCTGTCTCTGTCTCTGTCTGTGTCTCTGCCTCTGTCTCCGACTCTGCAGCTGACTGTGCCTCTGTCGTTGTCTCTGTCTATGTCTATGTCTGTTTCTCTGCCACTGTCTCCATCTCTGCCGCTGTCTGAGTCTCTGTCTCCGTCTCCATCTCTGTCTCTGTCTCTGTCATTGGCTCCATCTCTGTCTCTGTCTCAGTCTCTGTCTCTGTCTCTGTCTCTGTCTCTGTCTCTGTCTCTGTCTCTGTCCCTGTCTCTGTCTCCGTCTACGTCTCTGTCTCTGTCTCCGTCATTGGCTCCATCTCTGTCTCTGTCTCAGTCTCTGTCTCCGTCTCTGTCTCTGTATCTGTCTCTGTCTCTGTTTCTGTTTCTGTCTCTGTCTCTGTCGCTGTCCCTGTCTCTGTCTCTGTCTATGTCTCTGTCTGTGTCTCTGTCTCCGTCTCCGTCTCTGTCTCTGTCTCTGTCTCTGTCTCTGTCCGTGTCTCTGTCTTTGTCGCCGTATTTGTCTCCGTCTGTGTCTCCATCTTTTGTCTCCGTCTTTGTCTCCGTCTTTGCCTCCGTCTTTGTCTCCGTATTTGTCTCCGTCTGTGTCGCCATCTTTGCCTCCGCCTTTGTCTCCGTCATTGTCTCCGTCGCCGTCTTCCTCTTCGTGTCCGTCTTTGTTTCCGTCTTTGTCACCGTCTTTGTCTCCGTCTTTGTCTCCATCCGTGTTTCCTGCCCCTCTGTCTCGGTCGTTGTCTCATGCGCGTCTGTCTCTGTCTCTGTCTCTGTCTGTGTCTCTGCCTCTGTCTCTGTCTCTATCTCTGTCTCTCTTTCTGTCTCAGTCTCTGTCTCTGCCTCTGTCTCTGTCTCTGTCTCTGTCTCTGTCTCTGTCTCTGTCTCTGTTTCTGTCTCTGTCTCTGTCTCTGTCTCTGTCTCTGTCTCTGTCTCTGTCTCTGTCCTGTCTCTGTCTCTGTCTCTGCCTCTGTCTCTGTCTCTGTCTCTGTCTCTGTCTCTGTATCTGTCTCCGTCTCCGTCTCCGTCTCTGTCTCTGTCTCTGTCATTGGCTCCATCTCAGTCTCTGTCTCAGTCTCTGTCTCTGTCTCTGTCTCTGTCTCTGTCTCTGCCTCTGTCTCCGTCTCTGCCGCTGTCTGTGTCTCTGTCGCTGTCTATGTCTCTGTCTGTGTCTCTGTCTCTGTCTCCGTCTCCGTCTCTGTCTCTGTCTCCATCTCTGTCTCTGTCTCTGTCTCTGTCTCTGTCTCTCTCTCTGTCTCTGTCTCTGCCTCTGTCTCTGTCCCTGTCTCTGTCTCCGTCTCCGTCTCTGTCTCTGTCTCTGTCATTGGCTCCATCTCTGGCTCTGTCTCAGTCTCTGTCTCTGTCTCTGTCTCTGCCTCTGTCTCTGTCTCTATCTCTGTCTCTCTTTCTGTCTCAGTCTCTGTCTCTGCCTCTGTCTCTGTCTCTGTCCCTGTCTCTGTCGCTGTCGCTGTCTCTGTCTCTGTCTCTGTCTCTGTCTCTGTCTCTGTCTCTGTCTGTGTCTCTGCCTCTGTCACCGTCTCTGCCGCTGTCTGTGTCTCTGTCGCTGTCTTTGTCTCTGTCTCTGTCTGTGTCTCTGTCTGTGTCTCTGTCTCCGTCTCTGTCTCTGTCTCTGTCTCTGTCTCTGTCTCTGTCTCTGTCTCTGTCTCTGTCTCTGTCTCTGTCTCTGTCTCTGTCTCTGTCTCTGTCTCTGTCTCTGTCTCTGTCTCTGTCCCTCTCTGTCTCCGTCCCCGTCTCTGTCTCTGTCTCTGTCATTGGCTCCATCTCTGTCTCTGTCTCAGTCTCTGTCTCTGTCTCTGTCTCTGTCTCTGTATCGGACTCTGTCTCCGTCTCTGTCTTCGTCTTTGTCTCCGTCTTTGTCTCTGTCTTTGTCTCCGTATTTGTCTCATTATTTGTCTCCGTCTGTGTCGCCACCTTTGTCTCCGCCTTTGTCTCCGTCTTTGTCTCCGTCGCCGTCTGCCTCTTCGTGTCCGTCTTTGTCTCCGTCTATGTCACCGTCTTTGTCTCCGTCTTTGTCTCCGTCCGTGTCTCCTGTCCCTCTGTTTCTGTCGCTCTCTCTGTCTCTGTCTGTGTCTCTGTCTCCGTCTCTATCTCTGTCTCTGTCCCTGTCTCTATCTCTGTCTCTGTCTCTGTCTCTGTCTCTGTCCCTGTCTCTGTCTCTGTATCAGCCGCTGTCTCTGTCTCTGTGTCCATCTCTGTCTCTGTCTCAGTCTCTGTCTCTGTCTCTGTCTCTGTCTCTGTCTGTGTCTCTGCCTCTGTCTCCGTCTCTGCCGCTGTCTGTGCCTCTGTCGTTGTCTCTGTCTACGTCTATGTCTGTTTCTCTGCCTCTGTCTCCGTCTCTGCCGCTGTCTGTGTCTCTGTCTCCGTCTCCATCTCTGTCTCTGTCTCTGTCATTAGCTCCATCTCTGTCTCTGTCTCAGTCTCTGTCTCTGCCTCTGTCTCTGTCTCTGTCTCTGTCTCTGTCTCTGTCTCTGTCTCTGTCTCTGTCTCTGTCTCTGTCTCTGTCTCTGTCTCTGTCTCTGTTTCTGTCTCTGTCTCTGTCTCTGTCTCTGTCTCTGTCTCTGTCTCTGTCTCTGTCTCTGTCTCTGTCTCTGTCTCTGTCTCTGTCTGTGTCTCTGCCTCTGTCGCCGTCTCTGCCGCTGTCTGTGTCTCTGTCGCTGCCTCTGTCTCTGTCTCTGTCTGTGCCTCTGTCTGTGTCTCTGTCTCCGTCTCTGTCTCTGTCTCTGTCTCTGTCTCTGTCTCTGTCTCTGTCTCTGTCTCTGTCTCTGTCTCTCTCTCTGTCTCTGCCTCTGTCTCTGTCTGTGGCTCTGTCTATGTCTCATGCGCCTCTGACTCTGTCTCTGTTCCTGTCACTGTCGCTGCCTCTGTCTCTGTCTCTGTCTCTCTCTCTTTTCCTGTCTCTGTCTCTGCCTCTGTCTCTGTCCCTTACTCTGTCTTTGTCTCTGTTCCCTTCTCTGTCTCCGCCTCTGCCTCTGTCTCCGTCTTCGTCTCCATCTTTGTCTCCGTCTTTGTCTCCGTCTTTGTCACCGTCTTTGTCTCCGTCGTCGTCTTCCTCTTCGTCTCCGTCTTTGTCACCGTCGTTGTCTCCGTCTTTGTTTCCGTCTTTGTCTACGTCTTTGTCTGCGTCTTTGTCTCCGACTTTGTCTCCGTCTTTGTCTCTGTCTCTGTCTCTGTCTCTGTCTCTGTCTCTGTCCGTGTCTCTGTCTTTGTCGCCGTATTTGTCTCCGTCTGTGTCTCCATCTTTTGTCTCCGTCTTTGTCTCCGTCTTTGCCTCCGTCTTTGTCTCCGTATTTGTCTCCGTCTGTGTCGCCATCTTTGCCTCCGCCTTTGTCTCCGTCATTGTCTCCGTCGCCGTCTTCCTCTTCGTGTCCGTCTTTGTTTCCGTCTTTGTCACCGTCTTTGTCTCCGTCTTTGTCTCCATCCGTGTTTCCTGCCCCTCTGTCTCGGTCGTTGTCTCATGCGCGTCTGTCTCTGTCTCTGTCTCTGTCTGTGTCTCTGCCTCTGTCTCTGTCTCTATCTCTGTCTCTCTTTCTGTCTCAGTCTCTGTCTCTGCCTCTGTCTCTGTCTCTGTCTCTGTCTCTGTCTCTGTCTCTGTCTCTGTTTCTGTCTCTGTCTCTGTCTCTGTCTCTGTCTCTGTCTCTGTCTCTGTCTCTGTCCTGTCTCTGTCTCTGTCTCTGCCTCTGTCTCTGTCTCTGTCTCTGTCTCTGTCTCTGTATCTGTCTCCGTCTCCGTCTCCGTCTCTGTCTCTGTCTCTGTCATTGGCTCCATCTCAGTCTCTGTCTCAGTCTCTGTCTCTGTCTCTGTCTCTGTCTCTGTCTCTGTCTCTGCCTCTGTCTCCGTCTCTGCCGCTGTCTGTGTCTCTGTCGCTGTCTATGTCTCTGTCTGTGTCTCTGTCTCTGTCTCCGTCTCCGTCTCTGTCTCTGTCTCCATCTCTGTCTCTGTCTCTGTCTCTGTCTCTGTCTCTCTCTCTGTCTCTGTCTCTGCCTCTGTCTCTGTCCCTGTCTCTGTCTCCGTCTCCGTCTCTGTCTCTGTCTCTGTCATTGGCTCCATCTCTGGCTCTGTCTCAGTCTCTGTCTCTGTCTCTGTCTCTGCCTCTGTCTCTGTCTCTATCTCTGTCTCTCTTTCTGTCTCAGTCTCTGTCTCTGCCTCTGTCTCTGTCTCTGTCCCTGTCTCTGTCGCTGTCGCTGTCTCTGTCTCTGTCTCTGTCTCTGTCTCTGTCTCTGTCTCTGTCTGTGTCTCTGCCTCTGTCACCGTCTCTGCCGCTGTCTGTGTCTCTGTCGCTGTCTTTGTCTCTGTCTCTGTCTGTGTCTCTGTCTGTGTCTCTGTCTCCGTCTCTGTCTCTGTCTCTGTCTCTGTCTCTGTCTCTGTCTCTGTCTCTGTCTCTGTCTCTGTCTCTGTCTCTGTCTCTGTCTCTGTCTCTGTCTCTGTCTCTGTCTCTGTCTCTGTCTCTGTCCCTCTCTGTCTCCGTCCCCGTCTCTGTCTCTGTCTCTGTCATTGGCTCCATCTCTGTCTCTGTCTCAGTCTCTGTCTCTGTCTCTGTCTCTGTCTCTGTATCGGACTCTGTCTCCGTCTCTGTCTTCGTCTTTGTCTCCGTCTTTGTCTCTGTCTTTGTCTCCGTATTTGTCTCATTATTTGTCTCCGTCTGTGTCGCCACCTTTGTCTCCGCCTTTGTCTCCGTCTTTGTCTCCGTCGCCGTCTGCCTCTTCGTGTCCGTCTTTGTCTCCGTCTATGTCACCGTCTTTGTCTCCGTCTTTGTCTCCGTCCGTGTCTCCTGTCCCTCTGTTTCTGTCGCTCTCTCTGTCTCTGTCTGTGTCTCTGTCTCCGTCTCTATCTCTGTCTCTGTCCCTGTCTCTATCTCTGTCTCTGTCTCTGTCTCTGTCTCTGTCCCTGTCTCTGTCTCTGTATCAGCCGCTGTCTCTGTCTCTGTGTCCATCTCTGTCTCTGTCTCAGTCTCTGTCTCTGTCTCTGTCTCTGTCTCTGTCTGTGTCTCTGCCTCTGTCTCCGTCTCTGCCGCTGTCTGTGCCTCTGTCGTTGTCTCTGTCTACGTCTATGTCTGTTTCTCTGCCTCTGTCTCCGTCTCTGCCGCTGTCTGTGTCTCTGTCTCCGTCTCCATCTCTGTCTCTGTCTCTGTCATTAGCTCCATCTCTGTCTCTGTCTCAGTCTCTGTCTCTGCCTCTGTCTCTGTCTCTGTCTCTGTCTCTGTCTCTGTCTCTGTCTCTGTCTCTGTCTCTGTCTCTGTCTCTGTCTCTGTCTCTGTCTCTGTTTCTGTCTCTGTCTCTGTCTCTGTCTCTGTCTCTGTCTCTGTCTCTGTCTCTGTCTCTGTCTCTGTCTCTGTCTCTGTCTCTGTCTCTGTCTGTGTCTCTGCCTCTGTCGCCGTCTCTGCCGCTGTCTGTGTCTCTGTCGCTGCCTCTGTCTCTGTCTCTGTCTGTGCCTCTGTCTGTGTCTCTGTCTCCGTCTCTGTCTCTGTCTCTGTCTCTGTCTCTGTCTCTGTCTCTGTCTCTGTCTCTGTCTCTGTCTCTCTCTCTGTCTCTGCCTCTGTCTCTGTCTGTGGCTCTGTCTATGTCTCATGCGCCTCTGACTCTGTCTCTGTTCCTGTCACTGTCGCTGCCTTTGTCTCTGTCTCTGTCTCTCTCTCTTTTCCTGTCTCTGTCTCTGCCTCTGTCTCTGTCCCTTACTCTGTCTTTGTCTCTGTTCCCTTCTCTGTCTCCGCCTCTGCCTCTGTCTCCGTCTTCGTCTCCATCTTTGTCTCCGTCTTTGTCTCCGTCTTTGTCACCGTCTTTGTCTCCGTCGTCGTCTTCCTCTTCGTCTCCGTCTTTGTCACCGTCGTTGTCTCCGTCTTTGTTTCCGTCTTTGTCTACGTCTTTGTCTGCGTCTTTGTCTCCGACTTTGTCTCCGTCTTTGTCTCTGTCTCTGTCTCTGTCTCTGTCTATGTCTCTGTCTCTGTCTCTGTCTCTGTCTCTGTCTCTGTCTCTGTCTCTGTCTCTGTCTCTGTCTCTGTCTCTGTCTCTGTCTCTGTCTCTGTCTCTGTCCCTGTCCCTGTCTGTGTCTGTGTCTCCGTCCCTGTCTCTGTCTCTGCCTCTGTCTCTGTCTCTGTCTCTGTCTGTGTATCGGACTCTGTCTCCATCTTTGTCTTCGTCGTCGTCTTCCTCTTTGTCTCCATCTTTGTCTCTGTCTTTGTCTCCATCTTTATCCCCGTCTTTGTCTCCGTCTTTGTCACCGTCTTTGTCTCCGTCGTCGTCTTCCTCTTCGTCTCCGTCTTTGCCTCCGCCTTTGTCACCATCTTTGTCTCCGTCTTTGTCTCCGTCTTTGTCTCCGTCTTTGCCTCCGGCTTTGTCTCCGTATTTGTCTCCGTCTGTGTCCCCATCTTTGTCTCCGCCTTTGTCTCCGTCTTTGTCTTCGTCGTCGTCTTCCTCTTCGTCTCCGTCTTTGTCTCCGTCTTTGTCACCGTCTTTGTCTCCGTCTTTGTCTCCGTCCACGTCTCCTGCCCCTCTGTCTCTGTCTCTGTCTCAGTCTCTGTCTCTGTCACTGTCTCGGTCTCTGTCTCTGTCTCTGTCTCTGTCTCTGCCTCTGTCTCTGTCTGTGGCTCTGTCTTTGTCTCATGCGCCTCTGTCTTTGTCTCTGTCTGTGTCTCTGTCTGTGCCTCTGTCTCTGTCTCGGTTCCTGTCTCTGTCGCTGACTCTGTCTCTGTCTCTGTCTCTGTCTGTGTCTCTGCCTCTGTCTCCGACTCTGCAGCTGACTGTGCCTCTGTCGTTGTCTCTGTCTATGTCTATGTCTGTTTCTCTGCCACTGTCTCCATCTCTGCCGCTGTCTGTGTCTCTGTCTCCGTCTCCATCTCTGTCTCTGTCTCTGTCATTGGCTCCATCTCTGTCTCTGTCTCAGTCTCTGTCTCTGTCTCTGTCTCTGTCTCTGTCTCTGTCTCTGTCTCTGTCTCTGTCCCTGTCTCTGTCTCCGTCTACGTCTCTGTCTCTGTCTCTGTCATTGGCTCCATCTCTGTCTCTGTCTCAGTCTCTGTCTCCGTCTCTGTCTCTGTCTCTGTATCTGTCTCTGTCTCTGTTTCTGTTTCTGTCTCTGTCTCTGTCGCTGTCCCTGTCTCTGTCTCTGTCTATGTCTCTGTCTGTGTCTCCGTCTCCGTCTCTGTCTCTGTCTCTGTCTCTGTCTCTGTCCGTGTCTCTGTCTTTGTCGCCGTATTTGTCTCCGTCTGTGTCTCCATCTTTTGTCTCCGTCTTTGTCTCCGTCTTTGCCTCCGTCTTTGTCTCCGTATTTGTCTCCGTCTGTGTCGCCATCTTTGCCTCCGCCTTTGTCTCCGTCATTGTCTCCGTCGCCGTCTTCCTCTTCGTGTCCGTCTTTGTTTCCGTCTTTGTCACCGTCTTTGTCTCCGTCTTTGTCTCCATCCGTGTTTCCTGCCCCTCTGTCTCGGTCGTTGTCTCATGCGCGTCTGTCTCTGTCTCTGTCTCTGTCTGTGTCTCTGCCTCTGTCTCTGTCTCTATCTCTGTCTCTCTTTCTGTCTCAGTCTCTGTCTCTGCCTCTGTCTCTGTCTCTGTCTCTGTCTCTGTCTCTGTCTCTGTCTCTGTCTCTGTCTCTGTCCTGTCTCTGTCTCTGTCTCCGCCTCTGTCTCTGTCTGTGGCTCTGTCTTTGTCTCTTGCGCCTCTGTCTTTGTCTCTGTCCGTGTCTCTGTCTGTGCCTCTGTCTCTGTCTCTGTTTCCGTCTCTGTCGCTGCCTCCGTCTCTGTCTCCGTCTCTCTCTCTTTTCCTGTCTCTGTCTCTGTCTCTGTCTCTGTCTCTGTCTCTGTCTCTGTCTCTGTTTCTGTCTCTGTCTCTGTCTCTGCCTCTGTCTGTGTCTATGTCTCCGGCTTTGTGTCTGTCTTTGTCTCATTATTTGTCTCCGTCTGTGTCGCCACCTTTGTCTCCGCCTTTGTCTCCGTCTTTGTCTCCGTCGCCGTCTGCCTCTTCGTGTCCGTCTTTGTCTCCGTCTATGTCACCGTCTTTGTCTCCGTCTTTGTCTCCGTCCGTGTCTCCTGTCCCTCTGTTTCTGTCGCTCTCTCTGTCTCTGTCTGTGTCTCTGTCTCCGTCTCTATCTCTGTCTCTGTCTCAGTCTCTGTCTCCGTCTCTGTCTCTGTCTCTGTATCTGTCTCTGTCTCTGTTTCTGTTTCTGTCTCTGTCTCTGTCGCTGTCCCTGTCTCTGCCTCTGTCCCTGTCCCTGTCTCTGCCTCTGTCTCTGTCCCTTACTCTGTCTTTGTCTCTGTTCCCTTCTCTGTCTCCGCCTCTGCCTCTGTCTCCGTCTTCGTCTCCATCTTTGTCTCCGTCTTTGTCTCCGTCTTTGTCACCGTCTTTGTCTCCGTCGTCGTCTTCCTCTTCGTCTCCGTCTTTGTCACCGTCGTTGTCTCCGTCTTTGTTTCCGTCTTTGTCTACGTCTTTGTCTGCGTCTTTGTCTCCGACTTTGTCTCCGTCTTTGTCTCTGTCTCTGTCTCTGTCTCTGTCTCTGTCTCTGTCCGTGTCTCTGTCTTTGTCGCCGTATTTGTCTCCGTCTGTGTCTCCATCTTTTGTCTCCGTCTTTGTCTCCGTCTTTGCCTCCGTCTTTGTCTCCGTATTTGTCTCCGTCTGTGTCGCCATCTTTGCCTCCGCCTTTGTCTCCGTCATTGTCTCCGTCGCCGTCTTCCTCTTCGTGTCCGTCTTTGTTTCCGTCTTTGTCACCGTCTTTGTCTCCGTCTTTGTCTCCATCCGTGTTTCCTGCCCCTCTGTCTCGGTCGTTGTCTCATGCGCGTCTGTCTCTGTCTCTGTCTCTGTCTGTGTCTCTGCCTCTGTCTCTGTCTCTATCTCTGTCTCTCTTTCTGTCTCAGTCTCTGTCTCTGCCTCTGTCTCTGTCTCTGTCTCTGTCTCTGTCTCTGTCTCTGTCTCTGTTTCTGTCTCTGTCTCTGTCTCTGTCTCTGTCTCTGTCTCTGTCTCTGTCTCTGTCCTGTCTCTGTCTCTGTCTCTGCCTCTGTCTCTGTCTCTGTCTCTGTCTCTGTCTCTGTATCTGTCTCCGTCTCCGTCTCCGTCTCTGTCTCTGTCTCTGTCATTGGCTCCATCTCAGTCTCTGTCTCAGTCTCTGTCTCTGTCTCTGTCTCTGTCTCTGTCTCTGCCTCTGTCTCCGTCTCTGCCGCTGTCTGTGTCTCTGTCGCTGTCTATGTCTCTGTCTGTGTCTCTGTCTCTGTCTCCGTCTCCGTCTCTGTCTCTGTCTCCATCTCTGTCTCTGTCTCTGTCTCTGTCTCTGTCTCTCTCTCTGTCTCTGTCTCTGCCTCTGTCTCTGTCCCTGTCTCTGTCTCCGTCTCCGTCTCTGTCTCTGTCTCTGTCATTGGCTCCATCTCTGGCTCTGTCTCAGTCTCTGTCTCTGTCTCTGTCTCTGTCTCTGTATCGGACTCTGTCTCCGTCTCTGTCTTCGTCTTTGTCTCCGTCTTTGTCTCTGTCTTTGTCTCCGTATTTGTCTCATTATTTGTCTCCGTCTGTGTCGCCACCTTTGTCTCCGCCTTTGTCTCCGTCTTTGTCTCCGTCGCCGTCTGCCTCTTCGTGTCCGTCTTTGTCTCCGTCTATGTCACCGTCTTTGTCTCCGTCTTTGTCTCCGTCCGTGTCTCCTGTCCCTCTGTTTCTGTCGCTCTCTCTGTCTCTGTCTGTGTCTCTGTCTCCGTCTCTATCTCTGTCTCTGTCCCTGTCTCTATCTCTGTCTCTGTCTCTGTCTCTGTCTCTGTCCCTGTCTCTGTCTCTGTATCAGCCGCTGTCTCTGTCTCTGTGTCCATCTCTGTCTCTGTCTCAGTCTCTGTCTCTGTCTCTGTCTCTGTCTCTGTCTGTGTCTCTGCCTCTGTCTCCGTCTCTGCCGCTGTCTGTGCCTCTGTCGTTGTCTCTGTCTACGTCTATGTCTGTTTCTCTGCCTCTGTCTCCGTCTCTGCCGCTGTCTGTGTCTCTGTCTCCGTCTCCATCTCTGTCTCTGTCTCTGTCATTAGCTCCATCTCTGTCTCTGTCTCAGTCTCTGTCTCTGCCTCTGTCTCTGTCTCTGTCTCTGTCTCTGTCTCTGTCTCTGTCTCTGTCTCTGTCTCTGTCTCTGTCTCTGTCTCTGTCTCTGTCTCTGTTTCTGTCTCTGTCTCTGTCTCTGTCTCTGTCTCTGTCTCTGTCTCTGTCTCTGTCTCTGTCTCTGTCTCTGTCTCTGTCTCTGTCTCTGTCTCTGTCTGTGTCTCTGCCTCTGTCGCCGTCTCTGCCGCTGTCTGTGTCTCTGTCGCTGCCTCTGTCTCTGTCTCTGTCTGTGCCTCTGTCTGTGTCTCTGTCTCCGTCTCTGTCTCTGTCTCTGTCTCTGTCTCTGTCTCTGTCTCTGTCTCTGTCTCTGTCTCTGTCTCTCTCTCTGTCTCTGCCTCTGTCTCTGTCTGTGGCTCTGTCTATGTCTCATGCGCCTCTGACTCTGTCTCTGTTCCTGTCACTGTCGCTGCCTCTGTCTCTGTCTCTGTCTCTCTCTCTTTTCCTGTCTCTGTCTCTGCCTCTGTCTCTGTCCCTTACTCTGTCTTTGTCTCTGTTCCCTTCTCTGTCTCCGCCTCTGCCTCTGTCTCCGTCTTCGTCTCCATCTTTGTCTCCGTCTTTGTCTCCGTCTTTGTCACCGTCTTTGTCTCCGTCGTCGTCTTCCTCTTCGTCTCCGTCTTTGTCACCGTCGTTGTCTCCGTCTTTGTTTCCGTCTTTGTCTACGTCTTTGTCTGCGTCTTTGTCTCCGACTTTGTCTCCGTCTTTGTCTCTGTCTCTGTCTCTGTCTCTGTCTATGTCTCTGTCTCTGTCTCTGTCTCTGTCTCTGTCTCTGTCTCTGTCTCTGTCTCTGTCTCTGTCTCTGTCTCTGTCTCTGTCTCTGTCTCTGTCTCTGTCCCTGTCCCTGTCTGTGTCTGTGTCTCCGTCCCTGTCTCTGTCTCTGCCTCTGTCTCTGTCTCTGTCTCTGTCTGTGTATCGGACTCTGTCTCCATCTTTGTCTTCGTCGTCGTCTTCCTCTTTGTCTCCATCTTTGTCTCTGTCTTTGTCTCCATCTTTATCCCCGTCTTTGTCTCCGTCTTTGTCACCGTCTTTGTCTCCGTCGTCGTCTTCCTCTTCGTCTCCGTCTTTGCCTCCGCCTTTGTCACCATCTTTGTCTCCGTCTTTGTCTCCGTCTTTGTCTCCGTCTTTGCCTCCGGCTTTGTCTCCGTATTTGTCTCCGTCTGTGTCCCCATCTTTGTCTCCGCCTTTGTCTCCGTCTTTGTCTTCGTCGTCGTCTTCCTCTTCGTCTCCGTCTTTGTCTCCGTCTTTGTCACCGTCTTTGTCTCCGTCTTTGTCTCCGTCCACGTCTCCTGCCCCTCTGTCTCTGTCTCTGTCTCAGTCTCTGTCTCTGTCACTGTCTCGGTCTCTGTCTCTGTCTCTGTCTCTGTCTCTGCCTCTGTCTCTGTCTGTGGCTCTGTCTTTGTCTCATGCGCCTCTGTCTTTGTCTCTGTCTGTGTCTCTGTCTGTGCCTCTGTCTCTGTCTCGGTTCCTGTCTCTGTCGCTGACTCTGTCTCTGTCTCTGTCTCTGTCTGTGTCTCTGCCTCTGTCTCCGACTCTGCAGCTGACTGTGCCTCTGTCGTTGTCTCTGTCTATGTCTATGTCTGTTTCTCTGCCACTGTCTCCATCTCTGCCGCTGTCTGTGTCTCTGTCTCCGTCTCCATCTCTGTCTCTGTCTCTGTCATTGGCTCCATCTCTGTCTCTGTCTCAGTCTCTGTCTCTGTCTCTGTCTCTGTCTCTGTCTCTGTCTCTGTCTCTGTCTCTGTCCCTGTCTCTGTCTCCGTCTACGTCTCTGTCTCTGTCTCTGTCATTGGCTCCATCTCTGTCTCTGTCTCAGTCTCTGTCTCCGTCTCTGTCTCTGTCTCTGTATCTGTCTCTGTCTCTGTTTCTGTTTCTGTCTCTGTCTCTGTCGCTGTCCCTGTCTCTGTCTCTGTCTATGTCTCTGTCTGTGTCTCCGTCTCCGTCTCTGTCTCTGTCTCTGTCTCTGTCTCTGTCCGTGTCTCTGTCTTTGTCGCCGTATTTGTCTCCGTCTGTGTCTCCATCTTTTGTCTCCGTCTTTGTCTCCGTCTTTGCCTCCGTCTTTGTCTCCGTATTTGTCTCCGTCTGTGTCGCCATCTTTGCCTCCGCCTTTGTCTCCGTCATTGTCTCCGTCGCCGTCTTCCTCTTCGTGTCCGTCTTTGTTTCCGTCTTTGTCACCGTCTTTGTCTCCGTCTTTGTCTCCATCCGTGTTTCCTGCCCCTCTGTCTCGGTCGTTGTCTCATGCGCGTCTGTCTCTGTCTCTGTCTCTGTCTGTGTCTCTGCCTCTGTCTCTGTCTCTATCTCTGTCTCTCTTTCTGTCTCAGTCTCTGTCTCTGCCTCTGTCTCTGTCTCTGTCTCTGTCTCTGTCTCTGTCTCTGTCTCTGTCTCTGTCTCTGTCCTGTCTCTGTCTCTGTCTCCGCCTCTGTCTCTGTCTGTGGCTCTGTCTTTGTCTCTTGCGCCTCTGTCTTTGTCTCTGTCCGTGTCTCTGTCTGTGCCTCTGTCTCTGTCTCTGTTTCCGTCTCTGTCGCTGCCTCCGTCTCTGTCTCCGTCTCTCTCTCTTTTCCTGTCTCTGTCTCTGTCTCTGTCTCTGTCTCTGTCTCTGTCTCTGTCTCTGTTTCTGTCTCTGTCTCTGTCTCTGCCTCTGTCTGTGTCTATGTCTCCGGCTTTGTGTCTGTCTTTGTCTCATTATTTGTCTCCGTCTGTGTCGCCACCTTTGTCTCCGCCTTTGTCTCCGTCTTTGTCTCCGTCGCCGTCTGCCTCTTCGTGTCCGTCTTTGTCTCCGTCTATGTCACCGTCTTTGTCTCCGTCTTTGTCTCCGTCCGTGTCTCCTGTCCCTCTGTTTCTGTCGCTCTCTCTGTCTCTGTCTGTGTCTCTGTCTCCGTCTCTATCTCTGTCTCTGTCTCAGTCTCTGTCTCCGTCTCTGTCTCTGTCTCTGTATCTGTCTCTGTCTCTGTTTCTGTTTCTGTCTCTGTCTCTGTCGCTGTCCCTGTCTCTGCCTCTGTCCCTGTCCCTGTCTCTGTCTCTGTCTCTGTCTCTGTCTCTGTCTCTGTCTCTGTCCCTGTCTCTGTCTCCGTACCCGCCGCTGCCTCTGTCTCTGTCTCTGTCTTTGTATCCGTCTTTGTCACCGTCTTTGTCTCCGTCTTTGTCTCCGTCCACGTCTCCTGCCCCTCTGTCTCTGTCTCTGTCCCTGTCTCTGTCTCCGTCTACGTCTCTGTCTCTGTCTCTGTCATTGGCTCCATCTCGGTCTCTGTCTCTGTCCCTGTCTCTGTCTCTGCCTCTGTCTGTGTCTCTGTCTCTGTCTCTGTCTCTGTCTCTGTCCCTGTCTCTATCTCCGTATCCGCCGCTGTCTCTGTCTCTGTGTCCATCTCTGTCTCTGTCTCAGTCTCTGTCTCTGTCTCTGTCTCTGTCTGTGTCTCTGCCTCTGTCCCCGTCTATGCCGCTGTCTGTGTCTCTGTCGCTGTCTCTGTCTCTGTCTCTGTCTCTGTCTATGTCTCTGTCTGTGTCTCTGTCTCTGTCTCTGTCTCTGTCTCTGTCCTGTCTCTGCCTCTGTCTCTGCCTCTGTCTCTGTCTGTGGCTCTGTCTCTGTCTCTGTCTCTGTCTCTGTCTCCATCTCTATCTCTGTCTCAGTCTCTGTCTCTGTCTCTGTCTGTGTCTCTGTCTCCGTCTCTTTCTCTGTCTCTGTCTCTGTCCCTGTCTCTGTCTCTGTCTCTGTCTCTGTTCCTGTCTCTGTCTCTGTATCCGCCGCTGTCTCTGTCTCTGTGTCCATCTCTGTCTCTGTCTCAGTCTATGTCTCTGTCTCTGTCTCTGTCTGTGTCTCTGCCTCTGTCTCCGTCTCTAGCGCTGTCCGTGTCTCTGTCGCTGTCTCTGTCTCTGTCTCTGTCTATGTCTCTGTCTGTGTCTCTGTCTCCGTCTCCGTCTCTGTCTCTGTCTCTGTTTCTGTCTCTGTCTCCATCTCTGTCTCTGTCTCCGTCTCTGTCTCTGTCTCTATCTCTGTCTCTGTCTCTGCCTCTGTCTCTGTCCCTGTCTCTGTCTCCGTCTCCGTCTCTGTCTCTGTCTCTGTCCCTGTCTCTGTCTCCGTATCCGCCGCTGCCTCTGTCTCTGTCTCTGTCTTTGTATCCGTCTTTGTCTCCGTCTTTGTCACCGTCTTTGTCTCCGCCGTCGTCTTCCTCTTCGTCTCCGACTTTGTCTCCGCCTTTGTCACCGTCTTTGTCTCCGTGTTTGTCTCCGCCTTTGTCTACGTCTTTGTCTCCGTCTTTGCCTCCGTCTTTGCCTCCCTCTTTGTCTCCGTATTTGTCTCTGTCTGTGTCTCTGTCTCTGTCTCTGCCTCTGTCTCTGTCTCTGTCTCTGTCTCTGTCCCTGTCTCTGTCTCCGTATCCGCCGCTGTCTCTGTCTCTGTGTCCATCTCTGTTTCTGTCTCAGTCTCTGTCTCTGTCTCTGTCTCTGTCTCTGTCTGTGTCTCTGCCTCTGTCTACGTCTCTGCCGCTGTCTGTGCCTCTGTCGTTATCTCTGTCTATGTCTATGTCTGTGTCTCTGCCTCTGTCTCCGTCTCTGCCGTTGTCTGTGCCTCTGTCTCCGTCTCCATCTCTGTCTCTGTCTCTGTCATTGGCTCCATCTCTGTCTCTGTCTCAGTCTCTGTCTCTGTCTCTGTCTCTGTCTCTTTCTCTGTCTCTGCCTCTGTCTCTGTTTCTGTCACTGTCTCTGTCTCTGTCTCTGTCTCTGTCTCTGCCTCTGTCTCTGTCTGTGGCTCTGTCTTTGTCTCATGCGCCTCTGTCGTTGTCTCTGTCTCTGTCTCTGTCTCTGTCTCTGCCTCTGCCTCTGTCCCTGTCTCTGTCTCCGTCTCCGTCTCTGTCTCTGTCTCTGTCATTGGCTCCATCTCGGTCTCTGTCTCAGTCTCTGTCTCTGTCTCTGTCTCTGTCTCTGTCTCTGTCTCTGTCTCTGTCTCTGTCTCTGTCTCTGTCTCTGTCTCTGTTCCTGTCTCTGTCTCTGTCTCTGTCTCTGTCTCTGTCTCTGTCTCTGTCTCTGTCTCTGTCCTGTCTCTGTCTCTGTCTCGGCCTCTGTCTCTGTCTGTGGCTCTGTCTTTGTCTCTTGCGCCTCTGTCTTTGTCTCTGTCCGTGTCTCTGTCTGTGCCTCTGTCTCTGTCTCTGTTTCCGTCTCTGTTTCCGTCTCTGTTGCTGCCTCTGTCCCTGACTCTGTCTCTCTCTCTTTTCCTGTCTCTGTCTCTGTCTCTGTCTCTGTCCCTGTCTCTGTCTCTGTCATTGGCTCCATCTCTGTCTCTCTCTCAGTCTCTGTCTCTGTCTCTGTCTCTGTCTCTGTCTCTGTCTCTGTCTCTGTCTCTGTCTCTGTCTCTGCCTCTGTCTCTGCTCCTGTCTCTGTCTCTGTCTCTGTCTCTGTCTCTGTCTCTGTCTCTGTCTCTGTCTCTGTCCTGTCTCTGTCTCTGTCTCCGTCACTGCCTCTGTCTCTGTCTGTGGCTCTGTCTTTGTCTCATGCGCCTCTGCCTTTGTCTCTGTCTGTGTCTCTGTCTGTGCCTCTGTCTCTGTCTCTGTTTCCGTCTCTGTTGCTGCCTCTGTCCCTGACTCCGTCTCTCTCTCTGTTCCTGTCTCGGTCTCTGTCTCTGTCTCTGTCCTGTCTCTGTCTCTGTCTCTGTCTCTGTACTGTCTCTGTCTCTGTCTCTGCCTCTGTCTCTGTCTCTGTCTGTGGCTCTGTCTTTGTCTCATGCGCCGCTGTATTTGTCTCTGTCTCTGTCTCTGTCTCTGTCTCTGCCTCTGCCTCTGTCCCTGTCTCTGTCTCCGTCTCCGCCTCTGTCTCTGTCTCTGTCATTGGCTCCATCTCGGTCTCTGTCTCAGTCTCTGTCTCTGTCTCTGTCTCTGTCTCTGTCTCTGTCTCTGTCTCTGTCTCTGTCTCTGTCTCTGTCTCTGTCTCTGTCTCTGCCTCTGCCTCTGTCCCTGTCTCTGTCTCCGTCTCCGTCTCTGTCTCTGTCTGTGTCATTGGCTCCATCTCTGTCTCTGTCTCAGTCTCTGTCTCTGTCTCTGTCTCTGTCTCTGTCTCTGTCTCTGTCTCTGTTTCTGTCTCTGTCTCTGTCTTTGTCTCTGTCTCTGTCTCTGTCTCTGTTCCTGTCTCTGTCTCTGTCTCTGTCCTGTCTCTGTCTCTGTCTATGCCTCTGTCTCTGTCTGTGGCTCTGTCTTTGTCTCATGCGCCTCTGTCTTTGTCTCTGTCTCTGTCTCTGTCTCTGTCTCTGCCTCTGCCTCTGTCCCTGTCTCTGTCTCCGTCTCCGTCTCTGTCTCTGTCTCTGTCATTGGCTCCATCTCGGTCTCTGTCTCAGTCTCTGTCTCTGTCTCTGTCTCTGTCTCTGTCTCTGTCTCTGTCTCTGTCTCTGTCTCTGTCTCTGTCTCTGTCTCTGTCTCTGTCTCTGTCTCTGTTCCTGTCTCTGTCTCTGTCTCTGTCTCTGTCTCTGTCTCTGTCTCTGTCTCTGTCCCTGTCTCTGTCTCTGTATCAGCCGCTGTCTCTGTCTCTGTCTCTGTCTCTGTCTCTGTCTCTGTCTCTGTCTCTGTCCTGTCTCTGTCTCTGTCTCTGCCTCTGTCTCTGTCTGTGGCTCTGTCTTTGTCTCATGCGCCTCTGTCTTTGTCTCTGTCTCTGTCTCTGTCTCTGTCTCTGTCTCTGCCTCTGCCTCTGTCCCTGTCTCTGTCTCCGTCTCCGTTTCTGTCTCTGTCTGTGTCATTGGCTCCATCTCTGTCTCTGTCTCAGTCTCTGTCTCTGTCTCTGTCTCTGTCTCTGTCTCTGTCTCTGTCTCTGTCTCTGTCTCTGTTTCTGTCTCTGTCTCTGTCTCTGTCTCTGTCTCTGTCTCTGTCTCTGTCTCTGTACTGTCTCTGTCTCTGTCTCTGCCTCTGTCTCTGTCTGTGGCTCTGTCTTTGTCTCATGCGCCTCTGTCTTTGTCTCTGTCTCTGTCTCTGTCTCTGTCTCTGCCTCTGCCTCTGTCCCTGTCTCTGTCTCCGTCTCCGCCTCTGTCTCTGTCTCTGTCATTGGCTCCATCTCGGTCTCTGTCTCAGTCTCTGTCTCTGTCTCTGTCTCTGTCTCTGTCTCTGTCTCTGTCTCTGTCTCTGTCTCTGTCTCTGTCTCTGCCTCTGCCTCTGTCCCTGTCTCTGTCTCCGTCTCCGTCTCTGTCTCTGTCTGTGTCATTGGCTCCATCTCTGTCTCTGTCTCAGTCTCTGTCTCTGTCTCTGTCTCTGTCTCTGTCTCTGTCTCTGTCTCTGTTTCTGTCTCTGTCTCTGTCTTTGTCTCTGTCTCTGTCTCTGTCTCTGTTCCTGTCTCTGTCTCTGTCTCTGTCTCTGTCTCTGTCTCTGTCCTGTCTCTGTCTCTGTCTATGCCTCTGTCTCTGTCTGTGGCTCTGTCTTTGTCTCATGCGCCTCTGTCTTTGTCTCTGTCTCTGTCTCTGTCTCTGTCTCTGCCTCTGCCTCTGTCCCTGTCTCTGTCTCCGTCTCCGTCTCTGTCTCTGTCTCTGTCATTGGCTCCATCTCGGTCTCTGTCTCAGTCTCTGTCTCTGTCTCTGTCTCTGTCTCTGTCTCTGTCTCTGTCTCTGTCTCTGTCTCTGTCTCTGTCTCTGTCTCTGTCTCTGTCTCTGTCTCTGTTCCTGTCTCTGTCTCTGTCTCTGTCTCTGTCTCTGTCTCTGTCTCTGTCCTGTCTCTGTCTCTGTCTCCGCCTCTGTCTCTGTCTGTGGCTCTGTCTTTGTCTCTTGCGCCTCTGTCTTTGTCTCTGTCCGTGTCTCTGTCTGTGCCTCTGTCTCTGTCTCTGTCTCTGTCTCTGTCATTGGCTCCATCTCGGTCTCTGTCTCAGTCTCTGTCTCTGTCTCTGTCTCTGTCTCTGTCTCTGTCTCTGTCTCTGTTCCTGTCTCTGTCTCTGTCTCTGTCTCTGTCTCTGTCTCTGTCTCTGTCTCTGTCCTGTCTCTGTCTCTGTCTCGGCCTCTGTCTCTGTCTGTGGCTCTGTCTTTGTCTCTTGCGCCTCTGTCTTTGTCTCTGTCCGTGTCACTGTCTGTGCCTCTGTCTCTGTCTCTGTTTCCGTCTCTGTTTCCGTCTCTGTTGCTGCCTCTGTCCCTGACTCCGTCTCTCTCTCTTTTCCTGTCTCTGTCTCTGTCTCTGTCTCTGTCCCTGTCTCTGTCTCTGTCATTGGCTCCATCTCTGTCTCTCTCTCAGTCTCTGTCTCTGTCTCTGTCTCTGTCTCTGTCTCTGTCTCTGTCTCTGTCTCTGTCTCTGTCTCTGTCTCTGCCTCTGTCTCTGCTCCTGTCTCTGTCTCTGTCTCTGTCTCTGTCTCTGTCTCTGTCTCTGTCCTGTCTCTGTCTCTGTCTCCGTCACTGCCTCTGTCTCTGTCTGTGGCTCTGTCTTTGTCTCATGCGCCTCTGTCTTTGTCTCTGTCTGTGTCTCTGTCTGTGCCTCTGTCTCTGTCTCTGTTTCCGTCTCTGTTGCTGCCTCTGTCCCTGACTCCGTCTCTCTCTCTTTTCCTGTCTCGGTCTCTGTCTCTGTCTCTGTCCTGTCTCTGTCTCTGTCGCTGCCTCTGTCTCTGTCTCCGTCTCTCTCTCTTTTCCTGTCTCTGTCCCTGTCTCTGTCTCTGTCTCTGTCTCTGTCTCTGTCTCTGTCTCTGTCTCTATCTCTGTCTCTGTGTCTGTCTCTGTGTCTGTCTCCGTCTCTGTCTCTGTCTCTGTCTCTGTTTCTGTCTCTGTCTCTGTCTCTGTCTCTGTCCCTGTCTCTGTCTCTGTCTCTGTCTCTGTCCTGTCTCTGTCTCTGTCTCTGCCTCTGTCTGTGTCTTTGTCTCCGTCTTTGTCTCTGTCTTTGTCTCCGTATTTGTCTCCGTCTTTGTCTCCATCTTTGTCTCCGCCTTTGTCTCCGTCATTGTCTCCGTCGCCGTCTTCCTCTTCGTGTCCGTCTTTGTCTCCGTCTTTGTCACCGTCTTTGTCTCCGTCTTTGTCTCCATCCGTGTTTCCTGCCCCTCTGTCTCGGTCGTTGTCTCATGCGCGTCTGTCTCTGTCTCTGTCTCTGTCTGTGTCTCTGTCTCTGTCTCTGCCTCTGTATCGGTCTCTGTCTTTGGCTCTGTCTCTGTCTCTGTCTCTGTCCCTGTCTCTGTCTCTGTCTCTGTCTCTGTCCCTGTCTCAGTCTCTGTCTCTGTCTCTGTCTCTGTCTCTGTCTGTGTCTCGGCCTCTGTCTCCGTCTCTGCCGCTGTCTGTGTCTCTGTCGCTGTCTCTGTCTCTGTCTCTGTCTCTGTCTCTGTCTCTGTCTCTGTCTCTGTCTCCATCTCTGTCTCTGTCTCTGTCTCTGTCTCTGTCTCTGTCTCTGTCTCTGTCCCTGTCTCTGTCTCTGTCTGTGTCTGTGTCTCTGTCTCTGTCTCTGTCTCTGTCTCTGTCTCTGTCTGTGTCTGTGTCTCTGTCTCTGTCTCTGTCTCTGTCTCTGTCCTGTCTCTGTCTCTGTCTCTGTCTCTGTCACTGCCTCTGTCTCTGTCTGTGGCTCTGTCTTTGTCTCATGCGCCTCTGTCTTTGTCTCTGTCTATGTCTCTGTCTGTGCCTCTGTCTCTGTCTCTGTTTCCATCTCTGTTGCTGCCTCTGTCCCTGACTCCGTCTCTCTCTCTTTTCCTGTCTCTGTCTCTGTCTCTGTCTCTGTCCTGTCTCTGTCTCTGTCGCTGCCTCTGTCTCTGCCTCCGTCTCTCTCTCTTTTCCTGTCTCTGTCCCTGTCTCTGTCTCTGTCTCTGTCTCTGTCTCTGTCTCTGTCTCTGTCTCTATCTCTGTCTCTGTCTCTGTCTCTGTGTCTGTCTCTGTCTCTGTCTCTGTCTCTGTCTCTGTCTCTGTTTCTGTCTCTGTCTCTGTCTCTGTCTCTGTCCCTGTCTCTGTCTCTGTCTCTGTCTCTGTCCTGTCTCTGTCTCTGTCTCTGCCTCTGTCTGTGTCTTTGTCTCCGTCTTTGTCTCTGTCTTTGTCTCCGTATTTGTCTCCGTCTTTGTCTCCATCTTTGTCTCCGCCTTTGTCTCCGTCATTGTCTCCGTCGCCGTCTTCCTCTTCGTGTCCGTCTTTGTCTCCGTCTTTGTCACCGTCTTTGTCTCCGTCTTTGTCTCCATCCGTGTTTCCTGCCCCTCTGTCTCGGTCGTTGTCTCATGCGCGTCTGTCTCTGTCTCTGTCTCTGTCTGTGTCTCTGTCTCTGTCTCTGCCTCTGTATCGGTCTCTGTCTTTGGCTCTGTCTCTGTCTCTGTCTCTGTCCCTGTCTCTGTCTCTGTCTCTGTCTCTGTCCCTGTCTCAGTCTCTGTCTCTGTCTCTGTCTCTGTCTCTGTCTGTGTCTCGGCCTCTGTCTCCGTCTCTGCCGCTGTCTGTGTCTCTGTCGCTGTCTCTGTCTCTGTCTCTGTCTCTGTCTCTGTCTCTGTCTCTGTCTCCATCTCTGTCTCTGTCTCTGTCTCTGTCTCTGTCTCTGTCTCTGTCTCTGTCCCTGTCTCTGTCTCTGTCTGTGTCTGTGTCTCTGTCTCTGTCTCTGTCTCTGTCTCTGTCTGTGTCTGTGTCTCTGTCTCTGTCTCTGTCTCTGTCTCTGTCCTGTCTCTGTCTCTGTCTCTGTCTCTGTCACTGCCTCTGTCTCTGTCTGTGGCTCTGTCTTTGTCTCATGCGCCTCTGTCTTTGTCTCTGTCTATGTCTCTGTCTGTGCCTCTGTCTCTGTCTCTGTTTCCATCTCTGTTGCTGCCTCTGTCCCTGACTCCGTCTCTCTCTCTTTTCCTGTCTCTGTCTCTGTCTCTGTCTCTGTCCTGTCTCTGTCTCTGTCGCTGCCTCTGTCTCTGCCTCCGTCTCTCTCTCTTTTCCTGTCTCTGTCCCTGTCTCTGTCTCTGTCTCTGTCTCTGTCTCTGTCTCTGTCTCTGTCTCTGTCTCTATCTCTGTCTCTGTCTCTGTCTCTGTGTCTGTCTCTGTCTCTGTCTCTGTCTCTGTCTCTGTCTCTGTTTCTGTCTCTGTCTCTGTCTCTGTCTCTGTCCCTGTCTCTGTCTCTGTCTCTGTCTCTGTCCTGTCTCTGTCTCTGTCTCTGCCTCTGTCTGTGTCTTTGTCTCCGTCTTTGTCTCTGTCTTTGTCTCCGTATTTGTCTCCGTCTTTGTCTCCATCTTTGTCTCCGCCTTTGTCTCCGTCATTGTCTCCGTCGCCGTCTTCCTCTTCGTGTCCGTCTTTGTCTCCGTCTTTGTCACCGTCTTTGTCTCCGTCTTTGTCTCCATCCGTGTTTCCTGCCCCTCTGTCTCGGTCGTTGTCTCATGCGCGTCTGTCTCTGTCTCTGTCTCTGTCTGTGTCTCTGTCTCTGTCTCTGCCTCTGTATCGGTCTCTGTCTTTGGCTCTGTCTCTGTCTCTGTCTCTGTCCCTGTCTCTGTCTCTGTCTCTGTCTCTGTCTGTGTCTCTGTCTCTGTCTCTGTCTCTGTCCCTGTCTCTGTCTCCGTATCCGCCACTGTCACTGTATCTGTGTCCATCTCTGTCTCTGTCTCAGTCTCTGTCTCTGTCTCTGTCTCTGTCTCTGTCTGTGTCTCTGCCTCTGTCTCCGTCTCTGCCGCTGTCTGTGTCTCTGTCGCTGTCTCTGTCTCCGTCTCCGTCTCTGTCTCTGTCTCTGTCTCTGTCTCTGTCTCCATCTCTGTCTCTGTGTCTGTCTCTGTCTCTGTCTCTGTCTCTGTCTCTGTCTCTGTCTCTGTCTCTGTCTCTGTCCCTGCCTCTGTCTCTGTCTCCATCTCTGTCTCTGTCTCTGTCTCTGTCTCTGTCTCTGTCTCTGTCTCTGTCTCTGCCTCTGCCTCTGTCTGTGGCTCTGTCTTTGTCTCATGCGCCTCTGTCTTTGTCTCTGTCTGTGTCTCTGTCTGTGCCTCTGTCTCTGTCTCTGTTTCCATCTCTGTCGCTGCCTCTGTCTCTGTCTCCGTCTTTCTCTCTTTTCCTGTCTCTGTCTCCGTCTCTGTCTCTGTCTCTGTCTCTGTCTCTGTTTCTGTCTCTGTCTCTGTCGCTGTCCCTGTCTCTGTCTCTGTCTCTGTCTCTGTCTCTGTCTCTGTCTGTGGCTCTGTCTTTGTCTCATGCGCCTCTGTCTTTGTCTCTGTCTGTGTCTCTGTCTGTGTCAGTGTCTCTGTCTCTGTCTCTGTATCGGACTCTGTCTCCGTCTCTGTCTTCGTCTTTGTCTCCGTCTTTGTCTCTGACTTTGTCTCTGTCTCTGTCTCTGTCTCTGTCCCTGTCTCTGTCTCTGTCTCTGTCTCTGTCTCTGTCTCTGTCTCTGTCTCTGTCTCTGTCTCTGTCTCTGTCTCTGTCTCTGTCTCTGTCTCTGTCTCTGTCCCTGTCCCTGTCTGTGTCTGTGTCTCCGTCCCTGTCTCTGTCTCTGCCTCTGTCTCTGTCTCTGTCTCTGTCTGTGTATCGGACTCTGTCTCCGTCTTTGTCTTCGTCGTCGTCTTCCTCTTTGTCTCCATCTTTGTCTCTGTCTTTGTCTCCATCTTTATCTCCGTCTTTGTCTCCGTCTTTGTCACCGTCTTTGTCTCCGTCGTAGTCTTCCTCTTCGTCTCCGTCTTTGCCTCCGCCTTTGTCACCATCTTTGTCTCCGTCTTTGTCTCCGTCTTTGTCTCCGTCTTTGCCTCCGGCTTTGTCTCCGTATTTGTCTCCGTCTGTGTCCCCATCCTTGTCTCCGCCTTTGTCTCCGTCTTTGTCTTCGTCGTCGTCTTCCTCTTCGTCTCCGTCTGTGTCTCCGCCTTTGTCACCGTCTTTGTCTCCGTCTTTGTCTCCGTCCACGTCTCCTGCCCCTCTGTCTCTGTCTCTGTCTCAGTCTCTGTCTCTGTCACTGTCTCGGTCTCTGTCTCTGTCTCTGTCTCTGTCTCTGTCTGTGGCTCTGTCTTTGTCTCATGCGCCTCTGTCTTTGTCTCTGTCTGTGTCTCTGTCTGTGCCTCTGTCTCTGTCTCGGTTCCTGTCTCTGTCGCTGACTCTGTCTCTGTCTCTGTCTCTGTCTCTGTCTGTGTCTCTGCCTCTGTCTCCGACTCTGCAGCTGACTGTGCCTCTGTCGTTGTCTCTGTCTATGTCTATGTCTGTTTCTCTGCCACTGTCTCCATCTCTGCCGCTGTCTGTGTCTCTGTCTCCGTCTCCATCTCTGTCTCTGTCTCTGTCATTGGCTCCATCTCTGTCTCTGTCTCAGTCTCTGTCTCTGTCTCTGTCTCTGTCTCTGTCTCTGTCTCTGTCTCTGTCTCTGTCCCTGTCTCTGTCTCCGTCTACGTCTCTGTCTCTGTCTCTGTCATTGGCTCCATCTCTGTCTCTGTCTCAGTCTCTGTCTCCGTCTCTGTCTCTGTCTCTGTATCTGTCTCTGTCTCTGTTTCTGTTTCTGTCTCTGTCTCTGTCGCTGTCCCTGTCTCTGTCTCTGTCTATGTCTCTGTCTGTGTCTCTGTCTCCGTCTCCGTCTCTGTCTCTGTCTCTGTCTCTGTCTCTGTCCGTGTCTCTGTCTTTGTCGCCGTATTTGTCTCCGTCTGTGTCTCCATCTTTTGTCTCCGTCTTTGTCTCCGTCTTTGCCTTCGTCTTTGTCTCCGTATTTGTCTCCGTCTGTGTCGCCATCTTTGCCTCCGCCTTTGTCTCCGTCATTGTCTCCGTCGCCGTCTTCCTCTTCGTGTCCGTCTTTGTTTCCGTCTTTGTCACCGTCTTTGTCTCCGTCTTTGTCTCCATCCGTGTTTCCTGCCCCTCTGTCTCGGTCGTTGTCTCATGCGCGTCTGTCTCTGTCTTTGGCTCTGTCTCTGTCTCTGTCTCTGTCCCTGTCTCTGTCTCTGTCTCTCTCTCTGTCTCTGTCTCTGTCCCTGTCTCTGTCGCCGTATCCGCCGCTGTCTCTGTATCTGTGTCCATCTCTGTCTCTGTCTCAGTCTCTGTCTCTGTCTCTGTCTCCGTCTCTGCCGCTGTCTGTGTCTCTGTCGCTGTCTCTGTCTCTGTCTATGTCTCTGTCTGTGTCTCTGTCTCCGTCTCCGTCTCTGTCTCTGTCTCTGTATCTGTCTCTGTCTCCATCTCTGTCTCTGTTTCTGTCTCTGTCTCTGTCTCTGTCTCTGTCTCTGTCTCTGTCTCTGTCTCTGTCTCTGTCTCTGTCTCTGTCCCTGTCTCTGTCTCTGTCTCTGTCTGTGTCTGTGTCTCTGTCTCTGTCTCTGTCTCTGTCTCTGTCTCCGTCTCTGTCTCTGTCTCTGTCATTGGCTCCATCTCGGTCTCTGTCTCAGTCTCTGTCTCTGTCATTGGCTCCATCTCTGTCTCTGTCTCAGTCTCTGTCTCTGTCTCTGTCTCTGTCTCTGTCTCTGTCCCTGTCTCTGTCCCTGTCTCTGCCTCCGTTTACGTCTCTGTCTCTGTCTCTGTCATTGGCTCCATCTCTGTCTCTGTCTCAGTCTCTGTCTCCGTCTCTGTCTCTGTCTCTGTATCTGTCTCTGTCTCTGTTTCTGTTTCTGTCTCTGTCTCTGTCGCTGTCCCTGTCTCTGTCTCTGTCTATGTCTCTGTCTGTGTCTCTGTCTCCGTCTCCGTCTCCGTCTCTGTCTCTGTCTCTGTCTCTGTCCGTGTCTCTGTCTTTGTCGCCGTATTTGTCTCCGTCTGTGTCTCCATCTTTTGTCTCCGTCTTTGTCTCCGTCCACGTCTCCTGCCCCTCTGTCTCTGTCTCTGTCTCTGTCTCTGCCTCTGTCTCTGTCTCTGTCTCTGCCTCTGTCTCTGTCTCTGTCTCTGTCTCTGTCTCTGTCTCTGTCTCTGTCTCTGTCTCCGTCTCTGTCTCTGTCTCTGTCTCTGTCTCTGTATCGGACTCTGTCTCCGTCTTTGTCTTCGTCGTCGTCTTCCTCTTTGTCTCCGTCTTTGTCTCTGTCTTTGTCTCCATCTTTGTCTCCGTCTTTGTCTCCGTCTTTGCCTCCGTCTTTGTCTCCGTCTTTGTCTCCGTCCGTGTTTCTTGCCCCTCTGTCTCGGTCGTTGTCTCATGCGCGTCTGTCTCTGTCTCTGTCTCTGTCTCTGTCTCTGTCTCTGCCTCTGCCTCTGTCCCTGTCTCTGTCTCCGTCTCCGTCTCTGTCTCTGTCTCTGTCATTGGCTCCATCTCGGTCTCTGTCTCAGTCTCTGTCTCTGTCTCTGTCTCTGTCTCTGTCTCTGTCTATGTCTCTGTCTCTGTCTCTGTCTCTGTCCCTGTCCCTGTCTGTGTCTGTGTCTCCGTCCCTGTCTCTGTATCTGCCTCTGTCTCTGTCTCTGTCTCTGTCTGTGTATCGGACTCTGTCTCCGTCTTTGTCTTCGTCGTCGTCTTCCTCTTTGTCTCCATCTTTGTCTCTGTCTTTGTCTCCATCTTTATCTCCGTCTTTGTCTCCGTCTTTGTCACCGTCTTTGTCTCCGTCGTCGTCTTCCTCTTCGTCTCCGTCTTTGCCTCCGCCTTTGTCACCATCTTTGTCTCCGTCTTTGTCTCCGTCTTTGTCTCGGTCTTTGCCTCCGGCTTTGTCTCCGTATTTGTCTCCGTCTGTGTCCCCATCTTTGTCTCCGCCTTTGTCTCCGTCTTTGTCTTCGTCGTCGTCTTCCTCTTCGTCTCCGTCTTTGTCTCCGTCTTTGTCACCGGCTTTGTCTCCGTCTTTGTCTCCGTCCACGTCTCCTGCCCCTCTGTCTCTGTCTCTGTCTCAGTCTCTGTCTCTGTCACTGTCTCGGTCTCTGTCTCTGTCTCTGTCTCTGTCTCTGCCTCTGTCTCTGTCTGTGGCTCTGTCTTTGTCTCATGCGCCTCTGTCTTTGTCTCTGTCTGTGTCTCTGTCTGTGCCTCTGTGTCTGTCTCGGTTCCTGTCTCTGTCGCTGACTCTGTCTCTGTCTCTGTCTCTGTCTGTGTCTCTGCCTCTGTCTCCGACTCTGCAGCTGACTGTGCCTCTGTCGTTGTCTCTGTCTATGTCTATGTCTGTTTCTCTGCCACTGTCTCCATCTCTGCCGCTGTCTGAGTCTCTGTCTCCGTCTCCATCTCTGTCTCTGTCTCTGTCATTGGCTCCATCTCTGTCTCTGTCTCAGTCTCTGTCTCTGTCTCTGTCTCTGTCTCTGTCTCTGTCTCTGTCTCTGTCTCTGTCTCTGTCCCTGTCTCTGTCTCCGTCTACGTCTCTGTCTCTGTCTCCGTCATTGGCTCCATCTCTGTCTCTGTCTCAGTCTCTGTCTCCGTCTCTGTCTCTGTATCTGTCTCTGTCTCTGTTTCTGTTTCTGTCTCTGTCTCTGTCGCTGTCCCTGTCTCTGTCTCTGTCTATGTCTCTGTCTGTGTCTCTGTCTCCGTCTCCGTCTCTGTCTCTGTCTCTGTCTCTGTCTCTGTCCGTGTCTCTGTCTTTGTCGCCGTATTTGTCTCCGTCTGTGTCTCCATCTTTTGTCTCCGTCTTTGTCTCCGTCTTTGCCTCCGTCTTTGTCTCCGTATTTGTCTCCGTCTGTGTCGCCATCTTTGCCTCCGCCTTTGTCTCCGTCATTGTCTCCGTCGCCGTCTTCCTCTTCGTGTCCGTCTTTGTTTCCGTCTTTGTCACCGTCTTTGTCTCCGTCTTTGTCTCCATCCGTGTTTCCTGCCCCTCTGTCTCGGTCGTTGTCTCATGCGCGTCTGTCTCTGTCTCTGTCTCTGTCTGTGTCTCTGCCTCTGTCTCTGTCTCTATCTCTGTCTCTCTTTCTGTCTCAGTCTCTGTCTCTGCCTCTGTCTCTGTCTCTGTCCCTGTCTCTGTCTCCGTATCCGCCACTGTCACTGTATCTGTGTCCATCTCTGTCTCTGTCTCAGTCTCTGTCTCTGTCTCTGTCTCTGTCTCTGTCTGTGTCTCTGCCTCTGTCTCCGTCTCTGCCGCTGTCTGTGTCTCTGTCGCTGTCTCTGTCTCCGTCTCCGTCTCTGTCTCTGTCTCTGTCTCTGTCTCTGTCTCCATCTCTGTCTCTGTGTCTGTCTCTGTCTCTGTCTCTGTCTCTGTCTCTGTCTCTGTCTCTGTCTCTGTCTCTGTCCCTGCCTCTGTCTCTGTCTCCATCTCTGTCTCTGTCTCTGTCTCTGTCTCTGTCTCTGTCTCTGTCTCTGTCTCTGCCTCTGCCTCTGTCTGTGGCTCTGTCTTTGTCTCATGCGCCTCTGTCTTTGTCTCTGTCTGTGTCTCTGTCTGTGCCTCTGTCTCTGTCTCTGTTTCCATCTCTGTCGCTGCCTCTGTCTCTGTCTCCGTCTTTCTCTCTTTTCCTGTCTCTGTCTCCGTCTCTGTCTCTGTCTCTGTCTCTGTCTCTGTTTCTGTCTCTGTCTCTGTCGCTGTCCCTGTCTCTGTCTCTGTCTCTGTCTCTGTCTCTGTCTCTGTCTGTGGCTCTGTCTTTGTCTCATGCGCCTCTGTCTTTGTCTCTGTCTGTGTCTCTGTCTGTGTCAGTGTCTCTGTCTCTGTCTCTGTATCGGACTCTGTCTCCGTCTCTGTCTTCGTCTTTGTCTCCGTCTTTGTCTCTGACTTTGTCTCTGTCTCTGTCTCTGTCTCTGTCCCTGTCTCTGTCTCTGTCTCTGTCTCTGTCTCTGTCTCTGTCTCTGTCTCTGTCTCTGTCTCTGTCTCTGTCTCTGTCTCTGTCTCTGTCTCTGTCTCTGTCCCTGTCCCTGTCTGTGTCTGTGTCTCCGTCCCTGTCTCTGTCTCTGCCTCTGTCTCTGTCTCTGTCTCTGTCTGTGTATCGGACTCTGTCTCCGTCTTTGTCTTCGTCGTCGTCTTCCTCTTTGTCTCCATCTTTGTCTCTGTCTTTGTCTCCATCTTTATCTCCGTCTTTGTCTCCGTCTTTGTCACCGTCTTTGTCTCCGTCGTAGTCTTCCTCTTCGTCTCCGTCTTTGCCTCCGCCTTTGTCACCATCTTTGTCTCCGTCTTTGTCTCCGTCTTTGTCTCCGTCTTTGCCTCCGGCTTTGTCTCCGTATTTGTCTCCGTCTGTGTCCCCATCCTTGTCTCCGCCTTTGTCTCCGTCTTTGTCTTCGTCGTCGTCTTCCTCTTCGTCTCCGTCTGTGTCTCCGCCTTTGTCACCGTCTTTGTCTCCGTCTTTGTCTCCGTCCACGTCTCCTGCCCCTCTGTCTCTGTCTCTGTCTCAGTCTCTGTCTCTGTCACTGTCTCGGTCTCTGTCTCTGTCTCTGTCTCTGTCTCTGTCTGTGGCTCTGTCTTTGTCTCATGCGCCTCTGTCTTTGTCTCTGTCTGTGTCTCTGTCTGTGCCTCTGTCTCTGTCTCGGTTCCTGTCTCTGTCGCTGACTCTGTCTCTGTCTCTGTCTCTGTCTCTGTCTGTGTCTCTGCCTCTGTCTCCGACTCTGCAGCTGACTGTGCCTCTGTCGTTGTCTCTGTCTATGTCTATGTCTGTTTCTCTGCCACTGTCTCCATCTCTGCCGCTGTCTGTGTCTCTGTCTCCGTCTCCATCTCTGTCTCTGTCTCTGTCATTGGCTCCATCTCTGTCTCTGTCTCAGTCTCTGTCTCTGTCTCTGTCTCTGTCTCTGTCTCTGTCTCTGTCTCTGTCTCTGTCCCTGTCTCTGTCTCCGTCTACGTCTCTGTCTCTGTCTCTGTCATTGGCTCCATCTCTGTCTCTGTCTCAGTCTCTGTCTCCGTCTCTGTCTCTGTCTCTGTATCTGTCTCTGTCTCTGTTTCTGTTTCTGTCTCTGTCTCTGTCGCTGTCCCTGTCTCTGTCTCTGTCTATGTCTCTGTCTGTGTCTCTGTCTCCGTCTCCGTCTCTGTCTCTGTCTCTGTCTCTGTCTCTGTCCGTGTCTCTGTCTTTGTCGCCGTATTTGTCTCCGTCTGTGTCTCCATCTTTTGTCTCCGTCTTTGTCTCCGTCTTTGCCTTCGTCTTTGTCTCCGTATTTGTCTCCGTCTGTGTCGCCATCTTTGCCTCCGCCTTTGTCTCCGTCATTGTCTCCGTCGCCGTCTTCCTCTTCGTGTCCGTCTTTGTTTCCGTCTTTGTCACCGTCTTTGTCTCCGTCTTTGTCTCCATCCGTGTTTCCTGCCCCTCTGTCTCGGTCGTTGTCTCATGCGCGTCTGTCTCTGTCTTTGGCTCTGTCTCTGTCTCTGTCTCTGTCCCTGTCTCTGTCTCTGTCTCTCTCTCTGTCTCTGTCTCTGTCCCTGTCTCTGTCGCCGTATCCGCCGCTGTCTCTGTATCTGTGTCCATCTCTGTCTCTGTCTCAGTCTCTGTCTCTGTCTCTGTCTCCGTCTCTGCCGCTGTCTGTGTCTCTGTCGCTGTCTCTGTCTCTGTCTATGTCTCTGTCTGTGTCTCTGTCTCCGTCTCCGTCTCTGTCTCTGTCTCTGTATCTGTCTCTGTCTCCATCTCTGTCTCTGTTTCTGTCTCTGTCTCTGTCTCTGTCTCTGTCTCTGTCTCTGTCTCTGTCTCTGTCTCTGTCTCTGTCTCTGTCCCTGTCTCTGTCTCTGTCTCTGTCTGTGTCTGTGTCTCTGTCTCTGTCTCTGTCTCTGTCTCTGTCTCCGTCTCTGTCTCTGTCTCTGTCATTGGCTCCATCTCGGTCTCTGTCTCAGTCTCTGTCTCTGTCATTGGCTCCATCTCTGTCTCTGTCTCAGTCTCTGTCTCTGTCTCTGTCTCTGTCTCTGTCTCTGTCCCTGTCTCTGTCCCTGTCTCTGCCTCCGTTTACGTCTCTGTCTCTGTCTCTGTCATTGGCTCCATCTCTGTCTCTGTCTCAGTCTCTGTCTCCGTCTCTGTCTCTGTCTCTGTATCTGTCTCTGTCTCTGTTTCTGTTTCTGTCTCTGTCTCTGTCGCTGTCCCTGTCTCTGTCTCTGTCTATGTCTCTGTCTGTGTCTCTGTCTCCGTCTCCGTCTCCGTCTCTGTCTCTGTCTCTGTCTCTGTCCGTGTCTCTGTCTTTGTCGCCGTATTTGTCTCCGTCTGTGTCTCCATCTTTTGTCTCCGTCTTTGTCTCCGTCCACGTCTCCTGCCCCTCTGTCTCTGTCTCTGTCTCTGTCTCTGCCTCTGTCTCTGTCTCTGTCTCTGCCTCTGTCTCTGTCTCTGTCTCTGTCTCTGTCTCTGTCTCTGTCTCTGTCTCTGTCTCCGTCTCTGTCTCTGTCTCTGTCTCTGTCTCTGTATCGGACTCTGTCTCCGTCTTTGTCTTCGTCGTCGTCTTCCTCTTTGTCTCCGTCTTTGTCTCTGTCTTTGTCTCCATCTTTGTCTCCGTCTTTGTCTCCGTCTTTGCCTCCGTCTTTGTCTCCGTCTTTGTCTCCGTCCGTGTTTCTTGCCCCTCTGTCTCGGTCGTTGTCTCATGCGCGTCTGTCTCTGTCTCTGTCTCTGTCTCTGTCTCTGTCTCTGCCTCTGCCTCTGTCCCTGTCTCTGTCTCCGTCTCCGTCTCTGTCTCTGTCTCTGTCATTGGCTCCATCTCGGTCTCTGTCTCAGTCTCTGTCTCTGTCTCTGTCTCTGTCTCTGTCTCTGTCTATGTCTCTGTCTCTGTCTCTGTCTCTGTCCCTGTCCCTGTCTGTGTCTGTGTCTCCGTCCCTGTCTCTGTATCTGCCTCTGTCTCTGTCTCTGTCTCTGTCTGTGTATCGGACTCTGTCTCCGTCTTTGTCTTCGTCGTCGTCTTCCTCTTTGTCTCCATCTTTGTCTCTGTCTTTGTCTCCATCTTTATCTCCGTCTTTGTCTCCGTCTTTGTCACCGTCTTTGTCTCCGTCGTCGTCTTCCTCTTCGTCTCCGTCTTTGCCTCCGCCTTTGTCACCATCTTTGTCTCCGTCTTTGTCTCCGTCTTTGTCTCGGTCTTTGCCTCCGGCTTTGTCTCCGTATTTGTCTCCGTCTGTGTCCCCATCTTTGTCTCCGCCTTTGTCTCCGTCTTTGTCTTCGTCGTCGTCTTCCTCTTCGTCTCCGTCTTTGTCTCCGTCTTTGTCACCGGCTTTGTCTCCGTCTTTGTCTCCGTCCACGTCTCCTGCCCCTCTGTCTCTGTCTCTGTCTCAGTCTCTGTCTCTGTCACTGTCTCGGTCTCTGTCTCTGTCTCTGTCTCTGTCTCTGCCTCTGTCTCTGTCTGTGGCTCTGTCTTTGTCTCATGCGCCTCTGTCTTTGTCTCTGTCTGTGTCTCTGTCTGTGCCTCTGTGTCTGTCTCGGTTCCTGTCTCTGTCGCTGACTCTGTCTCTGTCTCTGTCTCTGTCTGTGTCTCTGCCTCTGTCTCCGACTCTGCAGCTGACTGTGCCTCTGTCGTTGTCTCTGTCTATGTCTATGTCTGTTTCTCTGCCACTGTCTCCATCTCTGCCGCTGTCTGAGTCTCTGTCTCCGTCTCCATCTCTGTCTCTGTCTCTGTCATTGGCTCCATCTCTGTCTCTGTCTCAGTCTCTGTCTCTGTCTCTGTCTCTGTCTCTGTCTCTGTCTCTGTCTCTGTCTCTGTCTCTGTCCCTGTCTCTGTCTCCGTCTACGTCTCTGTCTCTGTCTCCGTCATTGGCTCCATCTCTGTCTCTGTCTCAGTCTCTGTCTCCGTCTCTGTCTCTGTATCTGTCTCTGTCTCTGTTTCTGTTTCTGTCTCTGTCTCTGTCGCTGTCCCTGTCTCTGTCTCTGTCTATGTCTCTGTCTGTGTCTCTGTCTCCGTCTCCGTCTCTGTCTCTGTCTCTGTCTCTGTCTCTGTCCGTGTCTCTGTCTTTGTCGCCGTATTTGTCTCCGTCTGTGTCTCCATCTTTTGTCTCCGTCTTTGTCTCCGTCTTTGCCTCCGTCTTTGTCTCCGTATTTGTCTCCGTCTGTGTCGCCATCTTTGCCTCCGCCTTTGTCTCCGTCATTGTCTCCGTCGCCGTCTTCCTCTTCGTGTCCGTCTTTGTTTCCGTCTTTGTCACCGTCTTTGTCTCCGTCTTTGTCTCCATCCGTGTTTCCTGCCCCTCTGTCTCGGTCGTTGTCTCATGCGCGTCTGTCTCTGTCTCTGTCTCTGTCTGTGTCTCTGCCTCTGTCTCTGTCTCTATCTCTGTCTCTCTTTCTGTCTCAGTCTCTGTCTCTGCCTCTGTCTCTGTCTCTGTCCCTGTCTCTGTCTCTGTCTCTGTCTCTGTTTCTGTCTCTGTCTCTGTCTCTGTCTCTGTCTCTGTCTCTGTCTCTGTCCTGTCTCTGTCTCTGTCTCTGCCTCTGTCTCTGTCTCTGTCTCTGTCTCTGTCTCTGTATCTGTCTCTGTCTCCGTCTCCGTCTCTGTCTCTGTCTCTGTCATTGGCTCCATCTCAGTCTCTGTCTCAGTCTCTGTCTCTGTCTCTGTCTCTGTCTCTGTCTCTGCCTCTGTCTGTGTCTTTGTCTCCGTCTTTGTCTCTGTCTTTGTCTCCGTATTTGTCTCCGTCTTTGTCTCCATCTTTGTCTCCGCCTTTGTCTCCGTCATTGTCTCCGTCGCCGTCTTCCTCTTCGTGTCCGTCTTTGTCTCCGTCTTTGTCACCGTCTTTGTCTCCGTCTTTGTCTCCATCCGTGTTTCCTGCCCCTCTGTCTCGGTCGTTGTCTCATGCGCGTCTGTCTCTGTCTCTGTCTCTGTCTGTGTCTCTGTCTCTGTCTCTGCCTCTGTATCGGTCTCTGTCTTTGGCTCTGTCTCTGTCTCTGTCTCTGTCCCTGTCTCTGTCTCTGTCTCTGTCTCTGTCCCTGTCTCAGTCTCTGTCTCTGTCTCTGTCTCTGTCTCTGTCTGTGTCTCGGCCTCTGTCTCCGTCTCTGCCGCTGTCTGTGTCTCTGTCGCTGTCTCTGTCTCTGTCTCTGTCTCTGTCTCTGTCTCTGTCTCTGTCTCCATCTCTGTCTCTGTCTCTGTCTCTGTCTCTGTCTCTGTCTCTGTCTCTGTCCCTGTCTCTGTCTCTGTCTGTGTCTGTGTCTCTGTCTCTGTCTCTGTCTCTGTCTCTGTCTGTGTCTGTGTCTCTGTCTCTGTCTCTGTCTCTGTCTCTGTCCTGTCTCTGTCTCTGTCTCTGTCTCTGTCACTGCCTCTGTCTCTGTCTGTGGCTCTGTCTTTGTCTCATGCGCCTCTGTCTTTGTCTCTGTCTATGTCTCTGTCTGTGCCTCTGTCTCTGTCTCTGTTTCCATCTCTGTTGCTGCCTCTGTCCCTGACTCCGTCTCTCTCTCTTTTCCTGTCTCTGTCTCTGTCTCTGTCTCTGTCCTGTCTCTGTCTCTGTCGCTGCCTCTGTCTCTGCCTCCGTCTCTCTCTCTTTTCCTGTCTCTGTCCCTGTCTCTGTCTCTGTCTCTGTCTCTGTCTCTGTCTCTGTCTCTGTCTCTGTCTCTGTCTCTGTCTCTATCTCTGTCTCTGTCTCTGTCTCTGTGTCTGTCTCTGTCTCTGTCTCTGTCTCTGTCTCTGTCTCTGTTTCTGTCTCTGTCTCTGTCTCTGTCTCTGTCCCTGTCTCTGTCTCTGTCTCTGTCTCTGTCCTGTCTCTGTCTCTGTCTCTGCCTCTGTCTGTGTCTTTGTCTCCGTCTTTGTCTCTGTCTTTGTCTCCGTATTTGTCTCCGTCTTTGTCTCCATCTTTGTCTCCGCCTTTGTCTCCGTCATTGTCTCCGTCGCCGTCTTCCTCTTCGTGTCCGTCTTTGTCTCCGTCTTTGTCACCGTCTTTGTCTCCGTCTTTGTCTCCATCCGTGTTTCCTGCCCCTCTGTCTCGGTCGTTGTCTCATGCGCGTCTGTCTCTGTCTCTGTCTCTGTCTGTGTCTCTGTCTCTGTCTCTGCCTCTGTATCGGTCTCTGTCTTTGGCTCTGTCTCTGTCTCTGTCTCTGTCCCTGTCTCTGTCTCTGTCTCTGTCTCTGTCTGTGTCTCTGTCTCTGTCTCTGTCTCTGTCCCTGTCTCTGTCTCCGTATCCGCCACTGTCACTGTATCTGTGTCCATCTCTGTCTCTGTCTCAGTCTCTGTCTCTGTCTCTGTCTCTGTCTCTGTCTGTGTCTCTGCCTCTGTCTCCGTCTCTGCCGCTGTCTGTGTCTCTGTCGCTGTCTCTGTCTCCGTCTCCGTCTCTGTCTCTGTCTCTGTCTCTGTCTCTGTCTCCATCTCTGTCTCTGTGTCTGTCTCTGTCTCTGTCTCTGTCTCTGTCTCTGTCTCTGTCTCTGTCTCTGTCTCTGTCCCTGTCTCTGTCTCTGTCTCCATCTCTGTCTCTGTCTCTGTCTCTGTCTCTGTCTCTGTCTCTGTCTCTGTCTCTGCCTCTGCCTCTGTCTGTGGCTCTGTCTTTGTCTCATGCGCCTCTGTCTTTGTCTCTGTCTGTGTCTCTGTCTGTGCCTCTGTCTCTGTCTCTGTTTCCGTCTCTGTCGCTGCCTCTGTCTCTGTCTCCGTCTTTCTCTCTTTTCCTGTCTCTGTCTCCGTCTCTGTCTCTGTCTCTGTCTCTGTCTCTGTTTCTGTCTCTGTCTCTGTCGCTGTCCCTGTCTCTGTCTCTGTCTCTGTCTCTGTCTCTGTCTCTGTCTGTGGCTCTGTCTTTGTCTCATGCGCCTCTGTCTTTGTCTCTGTCTGTGTCTCTGTCTGTGTCAGTGTCTCTGTCTCTGTCTCTGTATCGGACTCTGTCTCCGTCTCTGTCTTCGTCTTTGTCTCCGTCTTTGTCTCTGACTTTGTCTCTGTCTCTGTCTCTGTCTCTGTCCCTGTCTCTGTCTCTGTCTCTGTCTCTGTCTCTGTCTCTGTCTCTGTCTCTGTCTCTGTCTCTGTCTCTGTCTCTGTCTCTGTCTCTGTCTCTGTCTCTGTCTCTGTCTCTGTCTCTGTCCCTGTCCCTGTCTGTGTCTGTGTCTCCGTCCCTGTCTCTGTCTCTGCCTCTGTCTCTGTCTCTGTCTCTGTCTGTGTATCGGACTCTGTCTCCGTCTTTGTCTTCGTCGTCGTCTTCCTCTTTGTCTCCATCTTTGTCTCTGTCTTTGTCTCCATCTTTATCTCCGTCTTTGTCTCCGTCTTTGTCACCGTCTTTGTCTCCGTCGTAGTCTTCCTCTTCGTCTCCGTCTTTGCCTCCGCCTTTGTCACCATCTTTGTCTCCGTCTTTGTCTCCGTCTTTGTCTCCGTCTTTGCCTCCGGCTTTGTCTCCGTATTTGTCTCCGTCTGTGTCCCCATCCTTGTCTCCGCCTTTGTCTCCGTCTTTGTCTTCGTCGTCGTCTTCCTCTTCGTCTCCGTCTTTGTCTCCGCCTTTGTCACCGTCTTTGTCTCCGTCTTTGTCTCCGTCCACGTCTCCTGCCCCTCTGTCTCTGTCTCTGTCTCAGTCTCTGTCTCTGTCACTGTCTCGGTCTCTGTCTCTGTCTCTGTCTCTGTCTCTGTCTGTGGCTCTGTCTTTGTCTCATGCGCCTCTGTCTTTGTCTCTGTCTGTGTCTCTGTCTGTGCCTCTGTCTCTGTCTCGGTTCCTGTCTCTGTCGCTGACTCTGTCTCTGTCTCTGTCTCTGTCTCTGTCTGTGTCTCTGCCTCTGTCTCCGACTCTGCAGCTGACTGTGCCTCTGTCGTTGTCTCTGTCTATGTCTATGTCTGTTTCTCTGCCACTGTCTCCATCTCTGCCGCTGTCTGTGTCTCTGTCTCCGTCTCCATCTCTGTCTCTGTCTCTGTCATTGGCTCCATCTCTGTCTCTGTCTCAGTCTCTGTCTCTGTCTCTGTCTCTGTCTCTGTCTCTGTCTCTGTCTCTGTCTCTGTCCCTGTCTCTGTCTCCGTCTACGTCTCTGTCTCTGTCTCTGTCATTGGCTCCATCTCTGTCTCTGTCTCAGTCTCTGTCTCCGTCTCTGTCTCTGTCTCTGTATCTGTCTCTGTCTCTGTTTCTGTTTCTGTCTCTGTCTCTGTCGCTGTCCCTGTCTCTGTCTCTGTCTATGTCTCTGTCTGTGTCTCTGTCTCCGTCTCCGTCTCTGTCTCTGTCTCTGTCTCTGTCTCTGTCCGTGTCTCTGTCTTTGTCGCCGTATTTGTCTCCGTCTGTGTCTCCATCTTTTGTCTCCGTCTTTGTCTCCGTCTTTGCCTTCGTCTTTGTCTCCGTATTTGTCTCCGTCTGTGTCGCCATCTTTGCCTCCGCCTTTGTCTCCGTCATTGTCTCCGTCGCCGTCTTCCTCTTCGTGTCCGTCTTTGTTTCCGTCTTTGTCACCGTCTTTGTCTCCGTCTTTGTCTCCATCCGTGTTTCCTGCCCCTCTGTCTCGGTCGTTGTCTCATGCGCGTCTGTCTCTGTCTTTGGCTCTGTCTCTGTCTCTGTCTCTGTCCCTGTCTCTGTCTCTGTCTCTCTCTCTGTCTCTGTCTCTGTCCCTGTCTCTGTCGCCGTATCCGCCGCTGTCTCTGTATCTGTGTCCATCTCTGTCTCTGTCTCAGTCTCTGTCTCTGTCTCTGTCTCCGTCTCTGCCGCTGTCTGTGTCTCTGTCGCTGTCTCTGTCTCTGTCTATGTCTCTGTCTGTGTCTCTGTCTCCGTCTCCGTCTCTGTCTCTGTCTCTGTATCTGTCTCTGTCTCCATCTCTGTCTCTGTTTCTGTCTCTGTCTCTGTCTCTGTCTCTGTCTCTGTCTCTGTCTCTGTCTCTGTCTCTGTCTCTGTCTCTGTCCCTGTCTCTGTCTCTGTCTCTGTCTGTGTCTGTGTCTCTGTCTCTGTCTCTGTCTCTGTCTCTGTCTCCGTCTCTGTCTCTGTCTCTGTCATTGGCTCCATCTCGGTCTCTGTCTCAGTCTCTGTCTCTGTCATTGGCTCCATCTCTGTCTCTGTCTCAGTCTCTGTCTCTGTCTCTGTCTCTGTCTCTGTCTCTGTCCCTGTCTCTGTCCCTGTCTCTGCCTCCGTTTACGTCTCTGTCTCTGTCTCTGTCATTGGCTCCATCTCTGTCTCTGTCTCAGTCTCTGTCTCCGTCTCTGTCTCTGTCTCTGTATCTGTCTCTGTCTCTGTTTCTGTTTCTGTCTCTGTCTCTGTCGCTGTCCCTGTCTCTGTCTCTGTCTATGTCTCTGTCTGTGTCTCTGTCTCCGTCTCCGTCTCCGTCTCTGTCTCTGTCTCTGTCTCTGTCCGTGTCTCTGTCTTTGTCGCCGTATTTGTCTCCGTCTGTGTCTCCATCTTTTGTCTCCGTCTTTGTCTCCGTCCACGTCTCCTGCCCCTCTGTCTCTGTCTCTGTCTCTGTCTCTGCCTCTGTCTCTGTCTCTGTCTCTGCCTCTGTCTCTGTCTCTGTCTCTGTCTCTGTCTCTGTCTCTGTCTCTGTCTCTGTCTCCGTCTCTGTCTCTGTCTCTGTCTCTGTCTCTGTATCGGACTCTGTCTCCGTCTTTGTCTTCGTCGTCGTCTTCCTCTTTGTCTCCGTCTTTGTCTCTGTCTTTGTCTCCATCTTTGTCTCCGTCTTTGTCTCCGTCTTTGCCTCCGTCTTTGTCTCCGTCTTTGTCTCCGTCCGTGTTTCTTGCCCCTCTGTCTCGGTCGTTGTCTCATGCGCGTCTGTCTCTGTCTCTGTCTCTGTCTCTGTCTCTGTCTCTGCCTCTGCCTCTGTCCCTGTCTCTGTCTCCGTCTCCGTCTCTGTCTCTGTCTCTGTCATTGGCTCCATCTCGGTCTCTGTCTCAGTCTCTGTCTCTGTCTCTGTCTCTGTCTCTGTCTCTGTCTATGTCTCTGTCTCTGTCTCTGTCTCTGTCCCTGTCCCTGTCTGTGTCTGTGTCTCCGTCCCTGTCTCTGTATCTGCCTCTGTCTCTGTCTCTGTCTCTGTCTGTGTATCGGACTCTGTCTCCGTCTTTGTCTTCGTCGTCGTCTTCCTCTTTGTCTCCATCTTTGTCTCTGTCTTTGTCTCCATCTTTATCTCCGTCTTTGTCTCCGTCTTTGTCACCGTCTTTGTCTCCGTCGTCGTCTTCCTCTTCGTCTCCGTCTTTGCCTCCGCCTTTGTCACCATCTTTGTCTCCGTCTTTGTCTCCGTCTTTGTCTCGGTCTTTGCCTCCGGCTTTGTCTCCGTATTTGTCTCCGTCTGTGTCCCCATCTTTGTCTCCGCCTTTGTCTCCGTCTTTGTCTTCGTCGTCGTCTTCCTCTTCGTCTCCGTCTTTGTCTCCGTCTTTGTCACCGGCTTTGTCTCCGTCTTTGTCTCCGTCCACGTCTCCTGCCCCTCTGTCTCTGTCTCTGTCTCAGTCTCTGTCTCTGTCACTGTCTCGGTCTCTGTCTCTGTCTCTGTCTCTGTCTCTGCCTCTGTCTCTGTCTGTGGCTCTGTCTTTGTCTCATGCGCCTCTGTCTTTGTCTCTGTCTGTGTCTCTGTCTGTGCCTCTGTGTCTGTCTCGGTTCCTGTCTCTGTCGCTGACTCTGTCTCTGTCTCTGTCTCTGTCTGTGTCTCTGCCTCTGTCTCCGACTCTGCAGCTGACTGTGCCTCTGTCGTTGTCTCTGTCTATGTCTATGTCTGTTTCTCTGCCACTGTCTCCATCTCTGCCGCTGTCTGAGTCTCTGTCTCCGTCTCCATCTCTGTCTCTGTCTCTGTCATTGGCTCCATCTCTGTCTCTGTCTCAGTCTCTGTCTCTGTCTCTGTCTCTGTCTCTGTCTCTGTCTCTGTCTCTGTCTCTGTCTCTGTCCCTGTCTCTGTCTCCGTCTACGTCTCTGTCTCTGTCTCCGTCATTGGCTCCATCTCTGTCTCTGTCTCAGTCTCTGTCTCCGTCTCTGTCTCTGTATCTGTCTCTGTCTCTGTTTCTGTTTCTGTCTCTGTCTCTGTCGCTGTCCCTGTCTCTGTCTCTGTCTATGTCTCTGTCTGTGTCTCTGTCTCCGTCTCCGTCTCTGTCTCTGTCTCTGTCTCTGTCTCTGTCCGTGTCTCTGTCTTTGTCGCCGTATTTGTCTCCGTCTGTGTCTCCATCTTTTGTCTCCGTCTTTGTCTCCGTCTTTGCCTCCGTCTTTGTCTCCGTATTTGTCTCCGTCTGTGTCGCCATCTTTGCCTCCGCCTTTGTCTCCGTCATTGTCTCCGTCGCCGTCTTCCTCTTCGTGTCCGTCTTTGTTTCCGTCTTTGTCACCGTCTTTGTCTCCGTCTTTGTCTCCATCCGTGTTTCCTGCCCCTCTGTCTCGGTCGTTGTCTCATGCGCGTCTGTCTCTGTCTCTGTCTCTGTCTGTGTCTCTGCCTCTGTCTCTGTCTCTATCTCTGTCTCTCTTTCTGTCTCAGTCTCTGTCTCTGCCTCTGTCTCTGTCTCTGTCCCTGTCTCTGTCTCTGTCTCTGTCTCTGTTTCTGTCTCTGTCTCTGTCTCTGTCTCTGTCTCTGTCTCTGTCTCTGTCTCTGTCCTGTCTCTGTCTCTGTCTCTGCCTCTGTCTCTGTCTCTGTCTCTGTCTCTGTCTCTGTATCTGTCTCTGTCTCCGTCTCCGTCTCTGTCTCTGTCTCTGTCATTGGCTCCATCTCAGTCTCTGTCTCAGTCTCTGTCTCTGTCTCTGTCTCTGTCTCTGTCTCTGCCTCTGTCTCCGTCTCTGCCGCTGTCTGTGTCTCTGTCGCTGTCTATGTCTCTGTCTGTGTCTCTGTCTCTGTCTCCGTCTCCGTCTCTGTCTCTGTCTCCATCTCTGTCTCTGTCTCTGTCTCTGTCTCTGTCTCTCTCTCTGTCTCTGTCTCTGCCTCTGTCTCTGTCCCTGTCTCTGTCTCCGTCTCCGTCTCTGTCTCTGTCTCTGTCATTGGCTCCATCTCTGGCTCTGTCTCAGTCTCTGTCTCTGTCTCTGTCTCTGCCTCTGTCTCTGTCTCTATCTCTGTCTCTCTTTCTGTCTCAGTCTCTGTCTCTGCCTCTGTCTCTGTCTCTGTCCCTGTCTCTGTCGCTGTCGCTGTCTCTGTCTCTGTCTCTGTCTCTGTCTCTGTCTCTGTCTCTGTCTGTGTCTCTGCCTCTGTCACCGTCTCTGCCGCTGTCTGTGTCTCTGTCGCTGTCTTTGTCTCTGTCTCTGTCTGTGTCTCTGTCTGTGTCTCTGTCTCCGTCTCTGTCTCTGTCTCTGTCTCTGTCTCTGTCTCTGTCTCTGTCTCTGTCTCTGTCTCTGTCTCTGTCTCTGTCTCTGTCTCTGTCTCTGTCTCTGTCCCTCTCTGTCTCCGTCCCCGTCTCTGTCTCTGTCTCTGTCATTGGCTCCATCTCTGTCTCTGTCTCAGTCTCTGTCTCTGTCTCTGTCTCTGTCTCTGTATCGGACTCTGTCTCCGTCTCTGTCTTCGTCTTTGTCTCCGTCTTTGTCTCTGTCTTTGTCTCCGTATTTGTCTCATTATTTGTCTCCGTCTGTGTCGCCACCTTTGTCTCCGCCTTTGTCTCCGTCTTTGTCTCCGTCGCCGTCTGCCTCTTCGTGTCCGTCTTTGTCTCCGTCTATGTCACCGTCTTTGTCTCCGTCTTTGTCTCCGTCCGTGTCTCCTGTCCCTCTGTTTCTGTCGCTCTCTCTGTCTCTGTCTGTGTCTCTGTCTCCGTCTCTATCTCTGTCTCTGTCCCTGTCTCTATCTCTGTCTCTGTCTCTGTCTCTGTCTCTGTCCCTGTCTCTGTCTCTGTATCAGCCGCTGTCTCTGTCTCTGTGTCCATCTCTGTCTCTGTCTCAGTCTCTGTCTCTGTCTCTGTCTCTGTCTCTGTCTGTGTCTCTGCCTCTGTCTCCGTCTCTGCCGCTGTCTGTGCCTCTGTCGTTGTCTCTGTCTACGTCTATGTCTGTTTCTCTGCCTCTGTCTCCGTCTCTGCCGCTGTCTGTGTCTCTGTCTCCGTCTCCATCTCTGTCTCTGTCTCTGTCATTAGCTCCATCTCTGTCTCTGTCTCAGACTCTGTCTCTGCCTCTGTCTCTGTCTCTGTCTCTGTCTCTGTCTCTGTCTCTGTCTCTGTCTCTGTCTCTGTCTCTGTCTCTGTCTCTGTCTCTGTCTCTGTTTCTGTCTCTGTCTCTGTCTCTGTCTCTGTCTCTGTCTCTGTCTCTGTCTCTGTCTCTGTCTCTGTCTCTGTCTGTGTCTCTGCCTCTGTCGCCGTCTCTGCCGCTGTCTGTGTCTCTGTCGCTGCCTCTGTCTCTGTCTCTGTCTGTGCCTCTGTCTGTGTCTCTGTCTCCGTCTCTGTCTCTGTCTCTGTCTCTGTCTCTGTCTCTGTCTCTGTCTCTGTCTCTGTCTCTGTCTCTGTCTCTGTCTCTGCCTCTGTCTCTGTCTGTGGCTCTGTCTATGTCTCATGCGCCTCTGACTCTGTCTCTGTTCCTGTCACTGTCGCTGCCTCTGTCTCTGTCTCTGTCTCTCTCTCTTTTCCTGTCTCTGTCTCTGCCTCTGTCTCTGTCCCTTACTCTGTCTTTGTCTCTGTTCCCTTCTCTGTCTCCGCCTCTGCCTCTGTCTCCGTCTTCGTCTCCATCTTTGTCTCCGTCTTTGTCTCCGTCTTTGTCACCGTCTTTGTCTCCGTCGTCGTCTTCCTCTTCGTCTCCGTCTTTGTCACCGTCGTTGTCTCCGTCTTTGTTTCCGTCTTTGTCTACGTCTTTGTCTGCGTCTTTGTCTCCGACTTTGTCTCCGTCTTTGTCTCTGTCTCTGTCTCTGTCTCTGTCTATGTCTCTGTCTCTGTCTCTGTCTCTGTCTCTGTCTCTGTCTCTGTCTCTGTCTCTGTCTCTGTCTCTGTCTCTGTCTCTGTCTCTGTCTCTGTCTCTGTCCCTGTCCCTGTCTGTGTCTGTGTCTCCGTCCCTGTCTCTGTCTCTGCCTCTGTCTCTGTCTCTGTCTCTGTCTGTGTATCGGACTCTGTCTCCATCTTTGTCTTCGTCGTCGTCTTCCTCTTTGTCTCCATCTTTGTCTCTGTCTTTGTCTCCATCTTTATCTCCGTCTTTGTCTCCGTCTTTGTCACCGTCTTTGTCTCCGTCGTCGTCTTCCTCTTCGTCTCCGTCTTTGCCTCCGCCTTTGTCACCATCTTTGTCTCCGTCTTTGTCTCCGTCTTTGTCTCCGTCTTTGCCTCCGGCTTTGTCTCCGTATTTGTCTCCGTCTGTGTCCCCATCTTTGTCTCCGCCTTTGTCTCCGTCTTTGTCTTCGTCGTCGTCTTCCTCTTCGTCTCCGTCTTTGTCTCCGTCTTTGTCACCGTCTTTGTCTCCGTCTTTGTCTCCGTCCACGTCTCCTGCCCCTCTGTCTCTGTCTCTGTCTCAGTCTCTGTCTCTGTCACTGTCTCGGTCTCTGTCTCTGTCTCTGTCTCTGTCTCTGCCTCTGTCTCTGTCTGTGGCTCTGTCTTTGTCTCATGCGCCTCTGTCTTTGTCTCTGTCTGTGTCTCTGTCTGTGCCTCTGTCTCTGTCTCGGTTCCTGTCTCTGTCGCTGACTCTGTCTCTGTCTCTGTCTCTGTCTGTGTCTCTGCCTCTGTCTCCGACTCTGCAGCTGACTGTGCCTCTGTCGTTGTCTCTGTCTATGTCTATGTCTGTTTCTCTGCCACTGTCTCCATCTCTGCCGCTGTCTGTGTCTCTGTCTCCGTCTCCATCTCTGTCTCTGTCTCTGTCATTGGCTCCATCTCTGTCTCTGTCTCAGTCTCTGTCTCTGTCTCTGTCTCTGTCTCTGTCTCTGTCTCTGTCTCTGTCTCTGTCCCTGTCTCTGTCTCCGTCTACGTCTCTGTCTCTGTCTCTGTCATTGGCTCCATCTCTGTCTCTGTCTCAGTCTCTGTCTCCGTCTCTGTCTCTGTCTCTGTATCTGTCTCTGTCTCTGTTTCTGTTTCTGTCTCTGTCTCTGTCGCTGTCCCTGTCTCTGTCTCTGTCTATGTCTCTGTCTGTGTCTCCGTCTCCGTCTCTGTCTCTGTCTCTGTCTCTGTCTCTGTCCGTGTCTCTGTCTTTGTCGCCGTATTTGTCTCCGTCTGTGTCTCCATCTTTTGTCTCCGTCTTTGTCTCCGTCTTTGCCTCCGTCTTTGTCTCCGTATTTGTCTCCGTCTGTGTCGCCATCTTTGCCTCCGCCTTTGTCTCCGTCATTGTCTCCGTCGCCGTCTTCCTCTTCGTGTCCGTCTTTGTTTCCGTCTTTGTCACCGTCTTTGTCTCCGTCTTTGTCTCCATCCGTGTTTCCTGCCCCTCTGTCTCGGTCGTTGTCTCATGCGCGTCTGTCTCTGTCTCTGTCTCTGTCTGTGTCTCTGCCTCTGTCTCTGTCTCTATCTCTGTCTCTCTTTCTGTCTCAGTCTCTGTCTCTGCCTCTGTCTCTGTCTCTGTCTCTGTCTCTGTCTCTGTCTCTGTCTCTGTCTCTGTCTCTGTCTCTGTCCTGTCTCTGTCTCTGTCTCCGCCTCTGTCTCTGTCTGTGGCTCTGTCTTTGTCTCTTGCGCCTCTGTCTTTGTCTCTGTCCGTGTCTCTGTCTGTGCCTCTGTCTCTGTCTCTGTTTCCGTCTCTGTCGCTGCCTCCGTCTCTGTCTCCGTCTCTCTCTCTTTTCCTGTCTCTGTCTCTGTCTCTGTCTCTGTCTCTGTCTCTGTCTCTGTCTCTGTCTCTGTCTCTGTCTCTGTTTCTGTCTCTGTCTCTGTCTCTGTCTCTGTCCCCTGTCTCTGTCCCTGTCTCTGTCTCTGTCCTGTCTCTGTCTCTGTCTCTGCCTCTGTCTGTGTCTATGTCTCCGTCTTTGTGTCTGTCTTTGTCTCCGTATTTGTCTCCGTCTTTGTCTCCATCTTTGTCTCCGTCTTTGTCACCGTCTTTGTCTCCGTCTTTGTCTCCGTCCGTGTCTCCTGCCCCTCTGTTTCTGTCGCTCTCTCTGTCTCTGTCTCCGTCTCTGTCTCTGTCTCTGTCTCTGTCTCTGTTTCTGTCTCTGTCTCTGTCTCTGTCTCTGTCTCTGTCTCTGTCTCTGTCTCTGTCTGTGTCTCTGCCTCTGTCGCCGTCTCTGCCGCTGTCTGTGTCTCTGTCGCTGCCTCTGTCTCTGTCTCTGTCTGTGCCTCTGTCTGTGTCTCTGTCTCCGTCTCTGTCTCTGTCTCTGTCTCTGTCTCTGTCTCTGTCTCTGTCTCTGTCTCTGTCTCTGTCTCCATCTCTGTCTCTGTCTCTGTCTCTGTCTCTGTCTCTGTCTCTGTCTCTGTCTCTGTCCTGCCTCTGTCTCTGTCTCTGCCTCTGTCTCTGTCTGTGGCTCTGTCTTTGTCTCATGCGCCTCCGTCTTTGTCTCTGTCTCTGTCTCTGTCTCTGCCTCTGTCTCTGTCCCTGTCTCTGTCTCCGTCTCCGTCTCTGTCTCTGTCTGTGTCATTGGCTCCATCTCTGTCTCTGTCTCAGTCTCTGTCTCTGTCTCTGTCTCTGTCTCTGTCTCTGTCTCTGTCTCTGTTTCTGTCTCTGTCTCTGTCTCTGTCTCTGTCTCTGTCTCTGTCTCTGCCTCTGTCTCTGTTTCTGTCTCTGTCTCTGTCTCTGTCTCTGTCTCTGTCTCTGTCTCTGTCTCTGTCTCTGTCCTGTCTCTGTCTCTGTCTCTGCCTCTGTCTCTGTCTGTGGCTCTGTCTTTGTCTCATGCGCCTCTGTCTTTGTCTCTGTCTCTGTCTCTGTCTCTGTCTCTGCCTCTGCCTCTGTCCCTGTCTCTGTCTCCGTCTCCGTCTCTGTCTCTGTCTCTGTCATTGGCTCCATCTCGGTCTCTGTCTCAGTCTCTGTCTCTGTCTCTGTCTCTGTCTCTGTCTCTGTCTCTGTCTCTGTTCCTGTCTCTGTCTCTGTCTCTGTCTCTGTCTCTGTCCTGTCTCTGTCTCTGTCTCCGCCTCTGTCTCTGTCTGTGGCTCTGTCTTTGTCTCTTGCGCCTCTGTCTTTGTCTCTGTCCGTGTCTCTGTCTGTGCCTCTGTCTCTGTCTCTGTTTCCGTCTCTGTCGCTGCCTCCGTCTCTGTCTCCGTCTCTCTCTCTTTTCCTGTCTCTGTCTCTGTCTCTGTCTCTGTCTCTGTCTCTGTCTCTGTCTCTGTTTCTGTCTCTGTCTCTGTCTCTGTCTCTGTCCCTGTCTCTGTCCCTGTCTCTGTCTCTGTCCTGTCTCTGTCTCTGTCTCTGCCTCTGTCTGTGTCTATGTCTCCGGCTTTGTGTCTGTCTTTGTCTCCGTATTTGTCTCCGTCTTTGTCTCCATCTTTGTCTCCGTCTTTGTCACCGTCTTTGTCTCCGTCTTTGTCTCCGTCCGTGTCTCCTGCCCCTCTGTTTCTGTCGCTCTCTCTGTCTCTGTATGTGTCTCTGTCTCCGTCTCTGCCTCTGTCCCTGTCCCTGTCTCTGTCTCTGTCTCTGTCTCTGTCTCTGTCTCTGTCTCTGTCCCTGTCTCTGTCTCCGTACCCGCCGCTGCCTCTGTCTCTGTCTCTGTCTTTGTATCCGTCTTTGTCTCCGTCTTTGTCACCGTCTTTGTCTCCGCCGTCGTCTTCCTCTTCGTCTCCGTCTTTGTCTCCGTCTTTGTCACCGTCTTTGTCTCCGTGTTTGTCTCCGCCTTTGTCTACGTCTTTGCCTCCGTCTTTGCCTCCGTCTTTGCCTCCCTCTTTGTCTCCGTATTTGTCTCTGTCTGTGTCTCTGTCTCTGTCTCTGTCTCTGTCTCTGTCTCTGTCTCTGTCCCTGTCTCTGTCTCCGTATCCGCCGCTGTCTCTGTCTCTGTGTCCATCTCTGTTTCTGTCTCAGTCTCTGTCTCTGTCTCTGTCTCTGTCTCTGTCTGTGTCTCTGCCTCTGTCTACGTCTCTGCCGCTGTCTGTGCCTCTGTCGTTATCTCTGTCTATGTCTATGTCTGTGTCTCTGCCTCTGTCTCCGTCTCTGCCGTTGTCTGTGCCTCTGTCTCCGTCTCCATCTCTGTCTCTGTCTCTGTCATTGGCTCCATCTCTGTCTCTGTCTCAGTCTCTGTCTCTGTCTCTGTCTCTGTCTCTTTCTCTGTCTCTGCCTCTGTCTCTGTTTCTGTCACTGTCTCTGTCTCTGTCTCTGTCTCTGTCCTGCCTCTGTCTCTGTCTCTGCCTCTGTCTCTGTCTGTGGCTCTGTCTTTGTCTCATGCGCCTCTGTCGTTGTCTCTGTCTCTGTCTCTGTCTCTGTCTCTGCCTCTGCCTCTGTCCCTGTCTCTGTCTCCGTCTCCGTCTCTGTCTCTGTCTCTGTCATTGGCTCCATCTCGGTCTCTGTCTCAGTCTCTGTCTCTGTCTCTGTCTCTGTCTCTGTCTCTGTCTCGGCCTCTGTCTCTGTCTGTGGCTCTGTCTTTGTCTCTTGCGCCTCTGTCTTTGTCTCTGTCCGTGTCTCTGTCTGTGCCTCTGTCTCTGTCTCTGTTTCCGTCTCTGTTTCCGTCTCTGTTGCTGCCTCTGTCCCTGACTCCGTCTCTCTCTCTTTTCCTGTCTCTGTCTCTGTCTCTGTCTCTGTCCCTGTCTCTGTCTCTGTCATTGGCTCCATCTCTGTCTCTCTCTCAGTCTCTGTCTCTGTCTCTGTCTCTGTCTCTGTCTCTGTTCCTGTCTCTGTCTCTGTCTCTGTCTCTGTCTCCGTCTCTCTCTCTTTTCCTGTCTCTGTCCCTGTCTCTGTCTCTGTCTCTGTCCCTGTCTCTGTCTCTGTCTGTGTCTGTGTCTCTGTCTCTGTCTCTGTCTCTGTCTCTGTCTCTGTCTCTGTCTCTGTCTCTGTCTCTGTATCGGACTCTGTCTCCGTCTCTGTCTTCGTCTTTGTCTCCGTCTTTGTCTCTGTCTTTGTCTCCGTATTTGTCTCCGTCTGTGTCTCCATCTTTGTCTCCGTCTTTGTCTCCGTCTTTGCCACCCTCTTTGTCTCCGTATTTGTCTCCGTCTCTGTCGCCATCTTTGCCTCCGCCTTTGTCTCCGTCTTTGTCTCCGTCGCCGTCTTCCTCTTCGTGTCCGTCTTTGTCTCCGTCTTTGTCTCCGTCCGTGTCTCCTGCCCCTTTGTTTCTGTCGCTCTCTCTGTCTCTGTCTGTGTCTGTGTCTCCGTCTCTGTCTCTGTCTCTGTCCCTGTCTCTGTCTCTGCCTCTGTCTGTGTCTCTGTCTCTGTCTCTGTCTCTGTCTCTGTCCCTGTCTCTATCTCCGTATCCGCCGCTGTCTCTGTCTCTGTGTCCATCTCTGTCTCTGTCTCAGTCTCTATCTCTGTCTCTGTCTCTGTCTGTGTCTCTGCCTCTGTCCCCGTCTATGCCGCTGTCTGTGTCTCTGTCGCTGTCTCTGTCTCTGTCTCTGTCTATGTCTCTGTCTGTGTCTCTGTCTCTGTCTCTGTCTCTGTCTCTGTCCTGTCTCTGCCTCTGTCTCTGCCTCTGTCTCTGTCTGTGGCTCTGTCTCTGTCTCTGTCTCTGTCTCTGTCTCCGTCTCTATCTCTGTCTCAGTCTCTGTCTCTGTCTCTGTCTGTGTCTCTGTCTCCGTCTCTTTCTCTGTCTCTGTCTCTGTCCCTGTCTCTGTCTCTGTCTCTGTCTCTGTTCCTGTCTCTGTCTCTGTATCCGCCGCTGTCTCTGTCTCTGTGTCCATCTCTGTCTCTGTCTCAGTCTATGTCTCTGTCTCTGTCTCTGTCTGTGTCTCTGCCTCTGTCTCCGTCTCTAGCGCTGTCCGTGTCTCTGTCGCTGTCTCTGTCTCTGTCTCTGTCTATGTCTCTGTCTGTGTCTCTGTCTCCGTCTCCGTCTCTGTCTCTGTCTCTGTTTCTGTCTCTGTCTCCATCTCTGTCTCTGTCTCCGTCTCTGTCTCTGTCTCTATCTCTGTCTCTGTCTCTGCCTCTGTCTCTGTCCCTGTCTCTGTCTCCGTCTCCGTCTCTGTCTCTGTCTCTGTCCCTGTCTCTGTCTCCGTATCCGCCGCTGCCTCTGTCTCTGTCTCTGTCTTTGTATCCGTCTTTGTCTCCGTCTTTGTCACCGTCTTTGTCTCCGCCGTCGTCTTCCTCTTCGTCTCCGACTTTGTCTCCGCCTTTGTCACCGTCTTTGTCTCCGTGTTTGTCTCCGCCTTTGTCTACGTCTTTGTCTCCGTCTTTGCCTCCGTCTTTGCCTCCCTCTTTGTCTCCGTATTTGTCTCTGTCTGTGTCTCTGTCTCTGTCTCTGCCTCTGTCTCTGTCTCTGTCTCTGTCTCTGTCCCTGTCTCTGTCTCCGTATCCGCCGCTGTCTCTGTCTCTGTGTCCATCTCTGTTTCTGTCTCAGTCTCTGTCTCTGTCTCTGTCTCTGTCTCTGTCTGTGTCTCTGCCTCTGTCTACGTCTCTGCCGCTGTCTGTGCCTCTGTCGTTATCTCTGTCTATGTCTATGTCTGTGTCTCTGCCTCTGTCTCCGTCTCTGCCGTTGTCTGTGCCTCTGTCTCCGTCTCCATCTCTGTCTCTGTCTCTGTCATTGGCTCCATCTCTGTCTCTGTCTCAGTCTCTGTCTCTGTCTCTGTCTCTGTCTCTGTCTCTTTCTCTGTCTCTGCCTCTGTCTCTGTTTCTGTCACTGTCTCTGTCTCTGTCTCTGTCTATGTCCTGTCTCTGTCTCTGTCTCTGCCTCTGTCTCTGTCTGTGGCTCTGTCTTTGTCTCATGCGCCTCTGTCGTTGTCTCTGTCTCTGTCTCTGTCTCTGTCTCTGCCTCTGCCTCTGTCCCTGTCTCTGTCTCCGTCTCCGTCTCTGTCTCTGTCTCTGTCATTGGCTCCATCTCGGTCTCTGTCTCAGTCTCTGTCTCTGTCTCTGTCTCTGTCTCTGTCTCTGTCTCTGTCTCTGTCTCTGTCTCTGTCTCTGTCTCTGTCTCTGTCTCTGTCTCTGTCTCTGTTCCTGTCTCTGTCTCTGTCTCTGTCTCTGTCTCTGTCTCTGTCTCTGTCTCTGTCCTGTCTCTGTCTCTGTCTCGGCCTCTGTCTCTGTCTGTGGCTCTGTCTTTGTCTCTTGCGCCTCTGTCCTTGTCTCTGTCCGTGTCTCTGTCTGTGCCTCTGTCTCTGTCTCTGTTTCCGTCTCTGTTTCCGTCTCTGTTGCTGCCTCTGTCCATGACTCTGTCTCTCTCTCTTTTCCTGTCTCTGTCTCTGTCTCTGTCTCTGTCCCTGTCTCTGTCTCTGTCATTGGCTCCATCTCTGTCTCTCTCTCAGTCTCTGTCTCTGTCTCTGTCTCTGTCTCTGTCTCTGTCTCTGTCTCTGTCTCTGTCTCTGCCTCTGTCTCTGCTCCTGTCTCTGTCTCTGTCTCTGTCTCTGTCTCTGTCTCTGTCTCTGTCCTGTCTCTGTCTCTGTCTCCGTCACTGCCTCTGTCTCTGTCTGTGGCTCTGTCTTTGTCTCATGCGCCTCTGCCTTTGTCTCTGTCTGTGTCTCTGTCTGTGCCTCTGTCTCTGTCTCTGTTTCCGTCTCTGTTGCTGCCTCTGTCCCTGACTCCGTCTCTCTCTCTGTTCCTGTCTCGGTCTCTGTCTCTGTCTCTGTCCTGTCTCTGTCTCTGTCGCTGCCTCTGTCTCTGTCTCCGTCTCTCTCTCTTTTCCTGTCTCTGTCCCTGTCTCTGTCTCTGTCTCTGTCCCTGTCTCTGTCTCTGTCTGTGTCTGTGTCTCTGTCTCTGTCTCTGTCTCTGTCTCTGTCTCTGTCTCTGTCTCTGTCTCTGTCTCTGTCTCTGTCTCTGTCTCTGTCTCTCTCCCTGTCTCTGTCTCTGTCTCTGTCTGTGTCTGTGTCCCTGTCTCTGTCTCTGTATCGGACTCTGTCTCCGTCTCTGTCTTCGTCTTTGTCTCCGTCTTTGTCTCTGTCTTTGTCTCCGTATTTGTCTCCGTCTGTGTCTCCATCTTTGTCTCCGTCTTTGTCTCCGTCTTTGCCACCCTCTTTGTCTCCGTATTTGTCTCCGTCTCTGTCGCCATCTTTGCCTCCGCCTTTGTCTCCGTCTTTGTGTCCGTCGCCGTCTTCCTCTTCGTGTCCGTCTTTGTCTCCGTCTTTGTCTCCGTCCGTGTCTCCTGCCCCTTTGTTTCTGTCGCTCTCTCTGTCTCTGTCTGTGTCTCTGTCTCCGTCTCTGTCTCTGTCTCTGTCCCTGTCTCTGTCTCTGCCTCTGTCTGTGTCTCTGTCTCTGTCTCTGTCTCTGTCTCTGTCCCTGTGTCTATCTCCGTATCCGCCGCTGTCTCTGTCTCTGTGTCTATCTCTGTCTCTGTCTCAGTCTCTGTCTCTGTCTCTGTCTCTGTCTGTGTCTCTGCCTCTGTCCCCGTCTATGCCGCTGTCTGTGTCTCTGTCGCTGTCTCTGTCTCTGTCTCTGTCTATGTCTCTGTCTGTGTCTCTGTCTCTGTCTCTGTCTCTGTCTCTGTCTCTGTCCTGTCTCTGCCTCTGTCTCTGCCTCTGTCTCTGTCTGTGGCTCTGTCTCTGTCTCTGTCTCTGTCTCTGTCTCCGTCTCTATCTCTGTCTCAGTCTCTGTCTCTGTCTCTGTCTGTGTCTCTGTCTCCGTCTCTTTCTCTGTCTCTGTCTCTGTCCCTGTCTCTGTCTCTGTCTCTGTCTCTGTTCCTGTCTCTGTCTCTGTATCCGCCGCTGTCTCTGTCTCTGTGTCCATCTCCGTCTCTGTCTCTGTCTCTGTTTCTGTCTCTGTCTCCATCTCTGTCTCTGTCTCCGTCTCTGTCTCTATCTCTATCTCTGTCTCTGTCTCTGCCTCTGTCTCTGTCCCTGTCTCTGTCTCCGTCTCCGTCTCTGTCTCTGTCTCTGTCATTGGCTCCAAATCTGTCTCTGTCTCCGTCTCTGTCTTCGTCTTTGTCTCCGTCTTTGTCTCTGTCTTTGTCGCCGTATTTGTCTCCGTCTGTGTCTCCATCTTCTGTCTCCGTCTTTGTCTCCGTCCTTGCCTCCGTCTTTGTCTCCGTATTTGTCTCCGTCTGTGTCGCCATCTTTGCCTCCGCCTTTGTCTCCGTCATTGTCTCCGTCGCCGTCTTCCTCTTCGTGTCCGTCTTTGTCTCCGTCTTTGTCTCCATCCGTGTTTCCTGCCCCTCTGTCTCGGTCGTTGTCTCATGCGCGTCTGTCTCTGTCTCTGTCTCTGTCTGTGTCTCTGTCTCTGTCTCTGCCTCTGTATCGGTCTCTGTCTTTGGCTCTGTCTCTGTCTCTGTCTCTGTCCCTGTCTCTGTCTCTGTCTCTGTCTCTGTCTCTGTCTCTGTCTCTGTCTCTGTCTCTGTCTCTGTCTCTGTCTCTGTCCCTGTCTCTGTCTCCGTATCCGCCACTGTCTCTGTATCTGTGTCCATCTCTGTCTCTGTCTCAGTCTCTGTCTCTGTCTCTGTCTCTGTCTCTGTCTCTGTCTCTGTCTCTGTCTCTGTCTCTGTCTCTGTCTCTGTCTCTGTCTCTCTCCCTGTCTCTGTCTCTGTCTCTGTCTGTGTCTGTGTCTCTGTCTCTGTCTCTGTATCGGACTCTGTCTCCGTCTCTGTCTTCGTCTTTGTCTCCGTCTTTGTCTCTGTCTTTGTCTCCGTATTTGTCTCCGTCTGTGTCTCCATCTTTGTCTCCGTCTTTGTCTCCGTCTTTGCCACCCTCTTTGTCTCCGTATTTGTCTCCGTCTCTGTCGCCATCTTTGCCTCCGCCTTTGTCTCCGTCTTTGTCTCCGTCGCCGTCTTCCTCTTCGTGTCCGTCTTTGTCTCCGTTTTTGTCTCCGTCCGTGTCTCCTGCCCCTTTGTTTCTGTCGCTCTCTCTGTCTCTGTCTGTGTCTCTGTCTCCGTCTCTGTCTCTGTCTCTGTCCCTGTCTCTGTCTCTGTGTCTGTCTCTGTCTCTGTCTCTGTCTCTGTCTCTGTCCCTGTCTCTGTCTCCGTATCCGCCGCTGTCTCTGTCTCTGTGTCCATCTCTGTCTCTGTCTCTGTCTCTGTCTCTGTCTCTGTCTCTGTCTGTGTCTCTGCCTCTGTCTACGTCTCTGCCGCTGTCTGTGCCTCTGTCGTTATCTCTGTCTATGTCTATGTCTGTGTCTCTGCCTCTGTCTCCGTCTCTGCCGTTGTCTGTGCCTCTGTCTCCGTCTCCATCTCTGTCTCTGTCTCTGTCATTGGCTCCATCTCTGTCTCTGTCTCAGTCTCTGTCTCTGTCTCTGTCTCTGTCTCTTTCTCTGTCTCTGCCTCTGTCTCTGTTTCTGTCACTGTCTCTGTCTCTGTCTCTGTCTCTGTCCTGCCTCTGTCTCTGTCTCTGCCTCTGTCTCTGTCTGTGGCTCTGTCTTTGTCTCATGCGCCTCTGTCGTTGTCTCTGTCTCTGTCTCTGTCTCTGTCTCTGCCTCTGCCTCTGTCCCTGTCTCTGTCTCCGTCTCCGTCTCTGTCTCTGTCTCTGTCATTGGCTCCATCTCGGTCTCTGTCTCAGTCTCTGTCTCTGTCTCTGTCTCTGTCTCTGTCTCTGTCTCGGCCTCTGTCTCTGTCTGTGGCTCTGTCTTTGTCTCTTGCGCCTCTGTCTTTGTCTCTGTCCGTGTCTCTGTCTGTGCCTCTGTCTCTGTCTCTGTTTCCGTCTCTGTTTCCGTCTCTGTTGCTGCCTCTGTCCCTGACTCCGTCTCTCTCTCTTTTCCTGTCTCTGTCTCTGTCTCTGTCTCTGTCCCTGTCTCTGTCTCTGTCATTGGCTCCATCTCTGTCTCTCTCTCAGTCTCTGTCTCTGTCTCTGTCTCTGTCTCTGTCTCTGTTCCTGTCTCTGTCTCTGTCTCTGCCTCTGTCTCTGCTCCTGTCTCTGTCTCTGTCTCTGTCTCTGTCTCTGTCTCTGTCTCTGTCCTGTCTCTGTCTCTGTCTCCGTCACTGCCTCTGTCTCTGTCTGTGGCTCTGTCTTTGTCTCATGCGCCTCTGCCTTTGTCTCTGTCTGTGTCTCTGTCTGTGCCTCTGTCTCTGTCTCTGTTTCCGTCTCTGTTGCTGCCTCTGTCCCTGACTCCGTCTCTCTCTCTGTTCCTGTTTCGGTCTCTGTCTCTGTCTCTGTCCTGTCTCTGTCTCTGTCGCTGCCTCTGTCTCTGTCTCCGTCTCTCTCTCTTTTCCTGTCTCTGTCCCTGTCTCTGTCTCTGTCTCTGTCCCTGTCTCTGTCTCTGTCTGTGTCTGTGTCTCTGTCTCTGTCTCTGTCTCTGTCTCTGTCTCTGTCTCTGTCTCTGTCTCTGTCTCTGTCTCTGTCTCTGTCTCTGTCTCTGTCTCTCTCCCTGTCTCTGTCTCTGTCTCTGTCTGTGTCTGTGTCCCTGTCTCTGTCTCTGTATCGGACTCTGTCTCCGTCTCTGTCTTCGTCTTTGTCTCCGTCTTTGTCTCTGTCTTTGTCTCCGTATTTGTCTCCGTCTGTGTCTCCATCTTTGTCTCCGTCTTTGTCTCCGTCTTTGCCACCCTCTTTGTCTCCGTATTTGTCTCCGTCTCTGTCGCCATCTTTGCCTCCGCCTTTGTCTCCGTCTTTGTGTCCGTCGCCGTCTTCCTCTTCGTGTCCGTCTTTGTCTCCGTCCGTGTCTCCTGCCCCTTTGTTTCTGTCGCTCTCTCTGTCTCTGTCTGTGTCTCTGTCGCCGTCTCTGTCTCTGTCTCTGTCCCTGTCTCTGTCTCTGCCTCTGTCTGTGTCTCTGTCTCTGTCTCTGTCTCTGTCTCTGTCCCTGTGTCTATCTCCGTATCCGCCGCTGTCTCTGTCTCTGTGTCTATCTCTGTCTCTGTCTCAGTCTCTGTCTCTGTCTCTGTCTCTGTCTGTGTCTCTGCCTCTGTCCCCGTCTATGCCGCTGTCTGTGTCTCTGTCGCTGTCTCTGTCTCTGTCTCTGTCTATGTCTCTGTCTGTGTCTCTGTCTCTGTCTCTGTCTCTGTCTCTGTCCTGTCTCTGCCTCTGTCTCTGCCTCTGTCTCTGTCTGTGGCTCTGTCTCTGTCTCTGTCTCTGTCTCTGTCTCCGTCTCTATCTCTGTCTCAGTCTCTGTCTCTGTCTCTGTCTGTGTCTCTGTCTCCGTCTCTTTCTCTGTCTCTGTCTCTGTCCCTGTCTCTGTCTCTGTCTCTGTCTCTGTTCCTGTCTCTGTCTCTGTATCCGCCGCTGTCTCTGTCTCTGTGTCCATCTCCGTCTCTGTCTCTGTCTCTGTTTCTGTCTCTGTCTCCATCTCTGTCTCTGTCTCTGTCTCCATCTCTGTCTCTGTCTCCGTCTCTGTCTCTATCTCTATCTCTGTCTCTGTCTCTGCCTCTGTCTCTGTCCCTGTCTCTGTCTCCGTCTCCGTCTCTGTCTCTGTCTCTGTCATTGGCTCCAAATCTGTCTCTGTCTCCGTCTCTGTCTTCGTCTTTGTCTCCGTCTTTGTCTCTGTCTTTGTCGCCGTATTTGTCTCCGTCTGTGTCTCCATCTTCTGTCTCCGTCTTTGTCTCCGTCCTTGCCTCCGTCTTTGTCTCCGTATTTGTCTCCGTCTGTGTCGCCATCTTTGCCTCCGCCTTTGTCTCCGTCATTGTCTCCGTCGCCGTCTTCCTCTTCGTGTCCGTCTTTGTCTCCGTCTTTGTCTCCATCCGTGTTTCCTGCCCCTCTGTCTCGGTCGTTGTCTCATGCGCGTCTGTCTCTGTCTCTGTCTCTGTCTGTGTCTCTGTCTCTGTCTCTGCCTCTGTATCGGTCTCTGTCTTTGGCTCTGTCTCTGTCTCTGTCTCTGTCCCTGTCTCTGTCTCTGTCTCTGTCTCTGTCTCTGTCTCTGTCTCTGTCTCTGTCTCTGTCTCTGTCTCTGTCTCTGTCCCTGTCTCTGTCTCTGTCCCTGTCTCTGTCTCCGTATCCGCCACTGTCTCTGTATCTGTGTCCATCTCTGTCTCTGTCTCAGTCTCTGTCTCTGTCTCTGTCTCTGTCTCTGTCTCTATCTCTGTCTCTGTCTCTGTCTCTGTCTCTGTCTCTGTCTCTGTCTCTCTCCCTGTCTCTGTCTCTGTCTCTGTCTGTGTCTGTGTCTCTGTCTCTGTCTCTGTATCGGACTCTGTCTCCGTCTCTGTCTTCGTCTTTGTCTCCGTCTTTGTCTCTGTCTTTGTCTCCGTATTTGTCTCCGTCTGTGTCTCCATCTTTGTCTCCGTCTTTGTCTCCGTCTTTGCCACCCTCTTTGTCCCCGTATTTGTCTCCGTCTCTGTCGCCATCTTTGCCTCCGCCTTTGTCTCCGTCTTTGTCTCCGTCGCCGTCTTCCTCTTCGTGTCCGTCTTTGTCTCCGTTTTTGTCTCCGTCCGTGTCTCCTGCCCCTTTGTTTCTGTCGCTCTCTCTGTCTCTGTCTGTGTCTCTGTCTCCGTCTCTGTCTCTGTCTCTGTCCCTGTCTCTGTCTCTGTGTCTGTCTCTGTCTCTGTCTCTGTCTCTGTCTCTGTCCCTGTCTCTGTCTCCGTATCCGCCGCTGTCTCTGTCTCTGTGTCCATCTCTGTCTCTGTCTCTGTCTCTGTCTCTGTCTCTGTCTCTGTCTGTGTCTCTGCCTCTGTCTACGTCTCTGCCGCTGTCTGTGCCTCTGTCGTTATCTCTGTCTATGTCTATGTCTGTGTCTCTGCCTCTGTCTCCGTCTCTGCCGTTGTCTGTGCCTCTGTCTCCGTCTCCATCTCTGTCTCTGTCTCTGTCATTGGCTCCATCTCTGTCTCTGTCTCAGTCTCTGTCTCTGTCTCTGTCTCTGTCTCTTTCTCTGTCTCTGCCTCTGTCTCTGTTTCTGTCACTGTCTCTGTCTCTGTCTCTGTCTCTGTCCTGCCTCTGTCTCTGTCTCTGCCTCTGTCTCTGTCTGTGGCTCTGTCTTTGTCTCATGCGCCTCTGTCGTTGTCTCTGTCTCTGTCTCTGTCTCTGTCTCTGCCTCTGCCTCTGTCCCTGTCTCTGTCTCCGTCTCCGTCTCTGTCTCTGTCTCTGTCATTGGCTCCATCTCGGTCTCTGTCTCAGTCTCTGTCTCTGTCTCTGTCTCTGTCTCTGTCTCTGTCTCGGCCTCTGTCTCTGTCTGTGGCTCTGTCTTTGTCTCTTGCGCCTCTGTCTTTGTCTCTGTCCGTGTCTCTGTCTGTGCCTCTGTCTCTGTCTCTGTTTCCGTCTCTGTTTCCGTCTCTGTTGCTGCCTCTGTCCCTGACTCCGTCTCTCTCTCTTTTCCTGTCTCTGTCTCTGTCTCTGTCTCTGTCCCTGTCTCTGTCTCTGTCATTGGCTCCATCTCTGTCTCTCTCTCAGTCTCTGTCTCTGTCTCTGTCTCTGTCTCTGTCTCTGTCTCTGTTCCTGTCTCTGTCTCTGTCTCTGTCTCTGTCTCCGTCTCTCTCTCTTTTCCTGTCTCTGTCCCTGTCTCTGTCTCTGTCTCTGTCCCTGTCTCTGTCTCTGTCTGTGTCTGTGTCTCTGTCTCTGTCTCTGTCTCTGTCTCTGTCTCTGTCTCTGTCTCTGTCTCTGTATCGGACTCTGTCTCCGTCTCTGTCTTCGTCTTTGTCTCCGTCTTTGTCTCTGTCTTTGTCTCCGTATTTGTCTCCGTCTGTGTCTCCATCTTTGTCTCCGTCTTTGTCTCCGTCTTTGCCACCCTCTTTGTCTCCGTATTTGTCTCCGTCTCTGTCGCCATCTTTGCCTCCGCCTTTGTCTCCGTCTTTGTCTCCGTCGCCGTCTTCCTCTTCGTGTCCGTCTTTGTCTCCGTCTTTGTCTCCGTCCGTGTCTCCTGCCCCTTTGTTTCTGTCGCTCTCTCTGTCTCTGTCTGTGTCTGTGTCTCCGTCTCTGTCTCTGTCTCTGTCCCTGTCTCTGTCTCTGCCTCTGTCTGTGTCTCTGTCTCTGTCTCTGTCTCTGTCTCTGTCCCTGTCTCTATCTCCGTATCCGCCGCTGTCTCTGTCTCTGTGTCCATCTCTGTCTCTGTCTCAGTCTCTGTCTCTGTCTCTGTCTCTGTCTGTGTCTCTGCCTCTGTCCCCGTCTATGCCGCTGTCTGTGTCTCTGTCGCTGTCTCTGTCTCTGTCTCTGTCTATGTCTCTGTCTGTGTCTCTGTCTCTGTCTCTGTCTCTGTCTCTGTCCTGTCTCTGCCTCTGTCTCTGCCTCTGTCTCTGTCTGTGGCTCTGTCTCTGTCTCTGTCTCTGTCTCTGTCTCCGTCTCTATCTCTGTCTCAGTCTCTGTCTCTGTCTCTGTCTGTGTCTCTGTCTCCGTCTCTTTCTCTGTCTCTGTCTCTGTCCCTGTCTCTGTCTCTGTCTCTGTCTCTGTCTCTGTTCCTGTCTCTGTCTCTGTATCCGCCGCTGTCTCTGTCTCTGTGTCCATCTCTGTCTCTGTCTCAGTCTATGTCTCTGTCTCTGTCTCTGTCTGTGTCTCTGCCTCTGTCTCCGTCTCTAGCGCTGTCCGTGTCTCTGTCGCTGTCTCTGTCTCCGTCTCTGTCTATGTCTCTGTCTGTGTCTCTGTCTCCGTCTCCGTCTCTGTCTCTGTCTCTGTTTCTGTCTCTGTCTCCATCTCTGTCTCTGTCTCCGTCTCTGTCTCTGTCTCTATCTCTGTCTCTGTCTCTGCCTCTGTCTCTGTCCCTGTCTCTGTCTCCGTCTCCGTCTCCGTCTCTGTCTCTGTCCCTGTCTCTGTCTCCGTATCCGCCGCTGCCTCTGTCTCTGTCTCTGTCTTTGTATCCGTCTTTGTCTCCGTCTTTGTCACCGTCTTTGTCTCCGCCGTCGTCTTCCTCTTCGTCTCCGACTTTGTCTCCGCCTTTGTCACCGTCTTTGTCTCCGTGTTTGTCTCCGCCTTTGTCTACGTCTTTGTCTCCGTCTTTGCCTCCGTCTTTGCCTCCCTCTTTGTCTCCGTATTTGTCTCTGTCTGTGTCTCTGTCTCTGTCTCTGCCTCTGTCTCTGTCTCTGTCTCTGTCTCTGTCCCTGTCTCTGTCTCCGTATCCGCCGCTGTCTCTGTCTCTGTGTCCATCTCTGTTTCTGTCTCAGTCTCTGTCTCTGTCTCTGTCTCTGTCTCTGTCTCTGTCTGTGTCTCTGCCTCTGTCTACGTCTCTGCCGCTGTCTGTGCCTCTGTCGTTATCTCTGTCTATGTCTATGTCTGTGTCTCTGCCTCTGTCTCCGTCTCTGCCGTTGTCTGTGCCTCTGTCTCCGTCTCCATCTCTGTCTCTGTCTCTGTCATTGGCTCCATCTCTGTCTCTGTCTCAGTCTCTGTCTCTGTCTCTGTCTCTGTCTCTTTCTCTGTCTCTGCCTCTGTCTCTGTTTCTGTCACTGTCTCTGTCTCTGTCTCTGTCTCTGTCCTGTCTCTGTCTCTGTCTCTGCCTCTGTCTCTGTCTGTGGCTCTGTCTTTGTCTCATGCGCCTCTGTCGTTGTCTCTGTCTCTGTCTCTGTCTCTGTCTCTGCCTCTGCCTCTGTCCCTGTCTCTGTCTCCGTCTCCGTCTCTGTCTCTGTCTCTGTCATTGGCTCCATCTCGGTCTCTGTCTCAGTCTCTGTCTCTGTCTCTGTCTCTGTCTCTGTCTCTGTCTCTGTCTCTGTCTCTGTCTCTGTCTCTGTCTCTGTCTCTGTCTCTGTCTCTGTCTCTGTTCCTGTCTCTGTCTCTGTCTCTGTCTCTGTCTCTGTCTCTGTCTCTGTCTCTGTCTCTGTCTCTGTCCTGTCTCTGTCTCTGTCTCGGCCTCTGTCTCTGTCTGTGGCTCTGCCTTTGTCTCTTGCGCCTCTGTCTTTGTCTCTGTCCGTGTCTCTGTCTGTGCCTCTGTCTCTGTCTCTGTTTCCGTCTCTGTTTCCGTCTCTGTTGCTGCCTCTGTCCCTGACTCTGTCTCTCTCTCTTTTCCTGTCTCTGTCTCTGTCTCTGTCTCTGTCCCTGTCTCTGTCTCTGTCATTGGCTCCATCTCTGTCTCTCTCTCAGTCTCTGTCTCTGTCTCTGTCTCTGTCTCTGTCTCTGTCTCTGTCTCTGTCTCTGTCTCTGCCTCTGTCTCTGCTCCTGTCTCTGTCTCTGTCTCTGTCTCTGTCTCTGTCTCTGTCTCTGTCCTGTCTCTGTCTCTGTCTCCGTCACTGCCTCTGTCTCTGTCTGTGGCTCTGTCTTTGTCTCATGCGCCTCTGCCTTTGTCTCTGTCTGTGTCTCTGTCTGTGCCTCTGTCTCTGTCTCTGTTTCCGTCTCTGTTGCTGCCTCTGTCCCTGACTCCGTCTCTCTCTCTGTTCCTGTCTCGGTCTCTGTCTCTGTCTCTGTCCTGTCTCTGTCTCTGTCGCTGCCTCTGTCTCTGTCTCCGTCTCTCTCTCTTTTCCTGTCTCTGTCCCTGTCTCTGTCTCTGTCTCTGTCCCTGTCTCTGTCTCTGTCTGTGTCTGTGTCTCTGTCTCTGTCTCTGTCTCTGTCTCTGTCTCTGTCTCTGTCTCTGTCTCTGTCTCTGTCTCTGTCTCTGTCTCTGTCTCTGTCTCTCTCCCTGTCTCTGTCTCTGTCTCTGTCTGTGTCTGTGTCCCTGTCTCTGTCTCTGTATCGGACTCTGTCTCCGTCTCTGTCTTCGTCTTTGTCTCCGTCTTTGTCTCTGTCTTTGTCTCCGTATTTGTCTCCGTCTGTGTCTCCATCTTTGTCTCCGTCTTTGTCTCCGTCTTTGCCACCCTCTTTGTCTCCGTATTTGTCTCCGTCTCTGTCGCCATCTTTGCCTCCGCCTTTGTCTCCGTCTTTGTGTCCGTCGCCGTCTTCCTCTTCGTGTCCGTCTTTGTCTCCGTCTTTGTCTCCGTCCGTGTCTCCTGCCCCTTTGTTTCTGTCGCTCTCTCTGTCTCTGTCTGTGTCTCTGTCTCCGTCTCTGTCTCTGTCTCTGTCCCTGTCTCTGTCTCTGCCTCTGTCTGTGTCTCTGTCTCTGTCTCTGTCTCTGTCTCTGTCCCTGTGTCTATCTCCGTATCCGCCGCTGTCTCTGTCTCTGTGTCTATCTCTGTCTCTGTCTCAGTCTCTGTCTCTGTCTCTGTCTCTGTCTGTGTCTCTGCCTCTGTCCCCGTCTATGCCGCTGTCTGTGTCTCTGTCGCTGTCTCTGTCTCTGTCTCTGTCTATGTCTCTGTCTGTGTCTCTGTCTCTGTCTCTGTCTCTGTCTCTGTCCTGTCTCTGCCTCTGTCTCTGCCTCTGTCTCTGTCTGTGGCTCTGTCTCTGTCTCTGTCTCTGTCTCTGTCTCCGTCTCTATCTCTGTCTCAGTCTCTGTCTCTGTCTCTGTCTGTGTCTCTGTCTCCGTCTCTTTCTCTGTCTCTGTCTCTGTCCCTGTCTCTGTCTCTGTCTCTGTCTCTGTTCCTGTCTCTGTCTCTGTATCCGCCGCTGTCTCTGTCTCTGTGTCCATCTCCGTCTCTGTCTCTGTCTCTGTTTCTGTCTCTGTCTCCATCTCTGTCTCTGTCTCCGTCTCTGTCTCTATCTCTATCTCTGTCTCTGTCTCTGCCTCTGTCTCTGTCCCTGTCTCTGTCTCCGTCTCCGTCTCTGTCTCTGTCTCTGTCATTGGCTCCAAATCTGTCTCTGTCTCCGTCTCTGTCTTCGTCTTTGTCTCCGTCTTTGTCTCTGTCTTTGTCGCCGTATTTGTCTCCGTCTGTGTCTCCATCTTCTGTCTCCGTCTTTGTCTCCGTCCTTGCCTCCGTCTTTGTCTCCGTATTTGTCTCCGTCTGTGTCGCCATCTTTGCTTCCGCCTTTGTCTCCGTCATTGTCTCCGTCGCCGTCTTCCTCTTCGTGTCCGTCTTTGTCTCCGTCTTTGTCTCCATCCGTGTTTCCTGCCCCTCTGTCTCGGTCGTTGTCTCATGCGCGTCTGTCTCTGTCTCTGTCTCTGTCTGTGTCTCTGTCTCTGTCTCTGCCTCTGTATCGGTCTCTGTCTTTGGCTCTGTCTCTGTCTCTGTCTCTGTCCCTGTCTCTGTCTCTGTCTCTGTCTCTGTCTCTGTCTCTGTCTCTGTCTCTGTCTCTGTCTCTGTCTCTGTCTCTGTCTCTGTCTCTGTCTCTGTCTCTGTCTCTGTCCCTGTCTCTGTCTCCGTATCCGCCACTGTCTCTGTATCTGTGTCCATCTCTGTCTCTGTCTCAGTCTCTGTCTCTGTCTCTGTCTCTGTCTCTGTCTCTGTCTCTGTCTCTGTCTCTGTCTCTGTCTCTGTCTCTGTCTCTGTCTCTCTCCCTGTCTCTGTCTCTGTCTCTGTCTGTGTCTGTGTCTCTGTCTCTGTCTCTGTATCGGACTCTGTCTCCGTCTCTGTCTTCGTCTTTGTCTCCGTCTTTGTCTCTGTCTTTGTCTCCGTATTTGTCTCCGTCTGTGTCTCCATCTTTGTCTCCGTCTTTGTCTCCGTCTTTGCCACCCTCTTTGTCTCCGTATTTGTCTCCGTCTCTGTCGCCATCTTTGCCTCCGCCTTTGTCTCCGTCTTTGTCTCCATCGCCGTCTTCCTCTTCGTGTCCGTCTTTGTCTCCGTTTTTGTCTCCGTCCGTGTCTCCTGCCCCTTTGTTTCTGTCGCTCTCTCTGTCTCTGTCTGTGTCTCTGTCTCCGTCTCTGTCTCTGTCTCTGTCCCTGTCTCTGTCTCTGTGTCTGTCTCTGTCTCTGTCTCTGTCTCTGTCTCTGTCCCTGTCTCTGTCTCCGTATCCGCCGCTGTCTCTGTCTCTGTGTCCATCTCTGTCTCTGTCTCAGTCTCTGTCTCTGTCTCTGTCTCTGTCTGTGTCTCTGCCTCTGTCCCCGTCTATGCCGCTGTCTGTGTCTCTGTCGCTGTCTCTGTCTCTGTCTCTGTATATGTCTCTGTCTGTGTCTCTGTCTTTGTCTCTGTCTCTGTCTCTGTCTCTGTCCTGTCTCTGCCTCTGTCTCTGCCTCTGTCTCTGTCTGTGGCTCTGTCCTTGTCTCATGCGCCTCTGTCTTTGTCTCTGTCTGTGTCTCTGTCTGTGCCTCTGTCTCTGTCTCTGTCCTGTCTCTGTCTCTGTCTCTGTCTCTGCCTCTGTCTCTGTCTGTGGCTCTGTCCTTGTCTCATGCGCCTCTGTCTTTGTCTCTGTCTGTGTCTCTGTCTGTGCCTCTGTCTCTGTCTCTGTTTCCGTCTCTGTCGCTGCCTCTGTCTCTGTCACCGTCTCTCTCTCTTTTCCTGTCTCTGTCTCTGTCTCTGTCCCTGTCTCTGTCCCCGTCTACGTCTCTGTCTCTGTCTCTGTCATTGGCTCCATCTCTGTCTCTGTCTCAGTCTCTGTCTCCGTCTCTGTCTCTGTCTCTGTATCTGTCTCTGTCTCTGTTTCTGTTTCTGTCTCTGTCTCTGTCGCTGTCCCTGTCTCTGTCTCTGTCTATGTCTCTGTCTGTGTCTCTGTCTCCGTCTCCGTCTCTGTCCCTGTCTCTGTCTCTGTCTCTGTCTGTGTCTCTGTCCTTGTCTCCGTCTGTGTCTCTGTTTCTGTCTCCGTCTCTGCCGCTGTCTGTGTCTCTGTCGCTGTCTCTGTCTCTGTCTCTGTCTATGTCTGTGTCTGTGTCTCTGTCTCCGTCTCCGTCTCTGTCTCTGTCTCTGTCTCTGTCTCTGTCTCCATCTCTGTCTCTGTTTCTGTCTCTGTCTCTGTCTCTGTCTCTGTCTCTGTCTCTGTCTCTGTCTCTGTCTCTGTCTCTGCCTCTGCCTCTGTCTGTGGCTCTGTCTTTGTCTCATGCGCCTCTGTCTTTGTCTCTGTCTGTGTCTCTGTCTGTGCCTCTGTCTCTGTCTCTGTTTCCGTCTCTGTCGCTGCCTCTGTCTCTGTCTCCGTCTCTCTCTCTTTTCCTGTCTCTGTCTCCGTCTCTGTCTCTGTCTCTGTCTCTGTCTCTGTTTCTGTTTCTGTCTCTGTCTCTGTCGCTGTCCCTGTCTCTGTCTCTGTCTATGTCTCTGTCTGTGTCTCTGCCTCCGTCTCCGTCTCTGTCTCTGTCTCTGTCTCTGTCTCTGTCTGTGTCAGTGTCTCTGTCTCTGTCTCTGTATCGGACTCTGTCTCCGTCTCTGTCTTCGTCTTTGTCTCCGTCTTTGTCTCTGACTTTGTCTCTTTCTCTGTCTCTGTCTCTGTCCCTGTCTCTGTCTCTGTCTCTGTCTCTGTCTCTGTCTCTGTCTCTGTCTCTGTCTCTGTCTCTGTCTCTGTCTCTGTCTCTGTCTCTGTCTCTGTCTCTGTCTCTGTCTCTGTCTCTGTCTCTGTCTCTGTCTCTGCCTCTGTCTCTGTCTGTGGCTCTGTCTATGTCTCATGCGCCTCGGACTCTGTCTCTGTTCCTGTCACTGTCGCTGCCTCTGTCTCTGTCTCTGTCTCTCTCTCTTTTCCTGTCTCTGTCTCTGCCTCTGTCTCTGTCCCTTACTCTGTCTTTGTCTCTGTTCCCTTCTCTGTCTCCGCCTCTGCCTCTGTCTCCGTCTTCGTCTCCATCTTTGTCTCCGTCTTTGTCTCCGTCTTTGTCACCGTCTTTGTCTCCGTCGTCGTCTTCCTCTTCGTCTCCGTCTTTGTCACCGTCGTTGTCTCCGTCTTTGTTTCCGTCTTTGTCTACGTCTTTGTCTGCGTCTTTGTCTCCGACTTTGTCTCCGTCTTTGTCTCTGTCTCTGTCTCTGTCTCTGTCTCTGTCTCTGTCTCTGTCTCTGTCTCTGTCTCTGTCTCTGTCTCTGTCTCTGTCTCTGTCTCTGTCTCTGTCTCTGTCTCTGTCTCTGTCTCTGTCTCTGTCTCTGTCTCTGTCTCTGTCCCTGTCCCTGTCTGTGTCTGTGTCTCCGTCCCTGTCTCTGTCTCTGCCTCTGTCTCTGTCTCTGTCTCTGTCTGTGTATCGGACTCTGTCTCCGTCTTTGTCTTCGTCGTCGTCTTCCTCTTTGTCTCCATCTTTGTCTCTATCTTTGTCTCCATCTTTATCTCCGTCTTTGTCTCCGTCTTTGTCACCGTCTTTGTCTCCGTCGTCGTCTTCCTCTTCGTCTCCGTCTTTGCCTCCGCCTTTGTCACCATCTTTGTCTCCGTCTTTGTCTCCGTTTTTGTCTCCGTCTTTGCCTCCGGCTTTGTCTCCGTATTTGTCTCCGTCTGTGTCCCCATCTTTGTCTCCGCCTTTGTCTCCGTCTTTGTCTTCGTCGTCGTCTTCCTCTTCGTCTCCGTCTTTGTCTCCGTCTTTGTCACCGTCTTTGTCTCCGTCTTTGTCTCCGTCCACGTCTCCTGCCCCTCTGTCTCTGTCTCTGTCTCAGTCTCTGTCTCTGTCACTGTCTCGGTCTCTGTCTCTGTCTCTGTCTCTGTCTCTGCCTCTGTCTCTGTCTGTGGCTCTGTCTTTGTCTCATGCGCCTCTGTCTTTGTCTCTGTCTGTGTCTCTGTCTGTGCCTCTGTCTCTGTCTCGGTTCCTGTCTCTGTCGCTGACTCTGTCTCTGTCTCTGTCTCTGTCTGTGTCTCTGCCTCAGTCTCCGACTCTGCAGCTGACTGTGCCTCTGTCGTTGTCTCTGTCTATGTCTATGTCTGTTTCTCTGCCACTGTCTCCATCTCTGCCGCTGTCTGTGTCTCTGTCTCCGTCTCCATCTCTGTCTCTGTCTCTGTCATTGGCTCCATCTCTGTCTCTGTCTCAGTCTCTGTCTCTGTCTCTGTCTCTGTCTCTGTCTCTGTCTCTGTCCCTGTCTCTGTCTCCGTCTACGTCTCTGTCTCTGTCTCTGTCATTGGCTCCATCTCTGTCTCTGTCTCAGTCTCTGTCTCCGTCTCTGTCTCTGTCTCTGTATCTGTCTCTGTCTCTGTTTCTGTTTCTGTCTCTGTCTCTGTCGCTGTCCCTGTCTCTGTCTCTGTCTATGTCTCTGTCTGTGTCTCTGTCTCCGTCTCCGTCTCTGTCTCTGTCTCTGTCTCTGTCTCCGTCTCTGTCTCTGTCTCTGTCATTGGCTCCATCTCGGTCTCTGTCTCAGTCTCTGTCTCTGTCATTGGCTCCATCTCTGTCTCTGTCTCAGTCTCTGTCTCTGTCTCTGTCTCTGTCTCTGTCTCTGTCTCTGTCTCTGTCTCTGTCTCTGTCCCTGTCTCTGTCTCCGTCTACGTCTCTGTCTCTGTCTCTGTCATTGGCTCCATCTCTGTCTCTGTCTCAGTCTCTGTCTCCGTCTCTGTCTCTGTCTCTGTACCTGTCTCTGTCTCTGTTTCTGTTTCTGTCTCTGTCTCTGTCGCTGTCCCTGTCCCTGTCTCTGTCTATGTCTCTGTCTGTGTCTCTGTCTCCGTCTCCGTCTCCGTCTCTGTCTCTGTCTCTGTCTCTGTCCGTGTCTCTGTCTTTGGCGCCGTATTTGTCTCCGTCTGTGTCTCCATTTTTGTCTCCGTCTTTGTCTCCTTCCACGTCTCCTGCCCCTCTGTCTCTGTCTCTGTCTCTGTCTCTGCCTCTGTCTCTGTCTCTGTCTCTGCCTCTGTCTCTGTCTCTGTCTCTGTCTCTGTCTCTGTCTCTGTCTCTGTCTCTGTCTCTGTCTCCGTCTCTGTCTCTGTCTCTGTCTCCGTCTCTGTATCGGACTCTGTCTCCGTCTTTGTCTTCGTCGTCGTCTTCCTCTTTGTCTCCGTCTTTGTCTCTGTCTTTGTCTCCATCTTTGTCTCCGTCTTTGTCTCCGTCTTTGCCTCCGTCTTTGTCTCCGTCTTTGTCTCCGTCCGTGTTTCTTGCCCCTCTGTCTCGGTCGTTGTCTCATGCGCGTCTGTCTCTGTCTCTGTCTCTGTCTCTGTCTCTGTCTCTGTCTCTGTCTCTGTCTCTGTATCTGTCTCTGTCTCCGTCTCCGTCTCTGTCTCTGTCCCCGTCATTGGCTCCATCTCAGTCTCTGTCTCAGTCTCTGTCTCTGTCTCTGTCTCTGTCTCTGTCTCTGTCTCTGTCTCTGTCTCTGTCTCTGTCTCTGTCCCTGTCTCTGTCTCTGTCTCTGTCTCTGTCTCTGCCTCTGTCTCTGTCTCTGTCTCTGTCTTTGTATCCGTCTTTGTCTCCGTCTTTGTCACCGTCTTTGTCTCCGCCGTCGTCTTCCTCTTTGTCTCCGTCTTTGTGTCCGTCTTTGTCCCCGTCTTTGTCTCCGTGTTTGTCTCCGCCTTTGTCTACGTCTTTGTGTCCGTCTTTGTCTCCGTCCATGTCTCCTGCCCCCCTGTCTCGGCCTTTGTCTCATGCGCCTCTGTCTCTGTCTCTGTCTGTGTCTATGTCTCTGTCTCTGACTCTGCATCGGTCTCTGTCCCTGTCCCTGTCTCTGTCTCTGTCTCTGTCCCTGTCTCTGTCTCTGTCTCTGCCTCTGTCTCTGTCCCCGTCTTTGTCTCCGTCTCTGTCCCTGTCTCTGTCTCTGTTTCTGTCTCTGGCTCTGTCTCTGTCTTTGTCTCCATCTTTGTCTCCGTCTTTGTCTCCGTCTTTGTCTCCGTCCTCGTCTTCCTCCTCGTCTCCGTCTTTGTCTCCGTCTATGTCACCGTCTTTGTCTCCGTCTTTTTCTCCGACTTTGTCTCCGTCTTTTTCTCCGTCCACGTCTCCTGCCCCTCTGTCTCTGTCTCTGTCTCAGTCTCTGTCTCTATCTCTGTCTCTGGCTCTGTCTCTGTTTCTGTCGATGCCTCTGTCTCTGTCTCTGTCTCTGTATCGGACTCCGTCTCCGTCTTTGTCTTCGTCTTTGTCTCCGTCTTTGCCTCCGTCTTTGTCCCCGTATTTGTCTCCGTCTGTGTCAACATCTTTGTCTCCGCCTTTGTCTCCGTCTTTGTCTCCGTCGTCGTCGTCCTGTTCGTCTCCGTCTTTGTCTCCGTCTTTGTCTCCGTCTCTGTCTACGTCTTTGTCTACGTCTTTGTCTCCGTCTTTGTCTCCGTCTTTGTCTCTGTCTCTGTCTCTGACTCTGTCTCTGTCTCTGTCTCTGTCTCTGTCTCTGTCTCTGTCTCTGTCCTGTCTCTGTCTCTGTCTCTGTCCCTGTCCCTGTCTCTGTCTCTGTCTCTGTCTCTGTCCCTGTCTCTGTCTCTGCCTCTGTCTCTGTCCCTGTCTCTGTCTCCGTCTCCGCCGCTGTCTCTGTCTCTGTCTCTGTGTCCATCTCTGTCTCTGTCTCTGTCCCTCTCTGTCTCCGTCCCCGTCTCTGTCTCTGTCTCTGTCATTGGCTCCATCTCTGTCTCTGTCTCAGTCTCTGTCTCTGTCTCTGTCTCTGTCTCTGTCTCTGTCTCTGTCTCTGTCTCTGTCTCTGTCCCTGTCTCTGTCTCTGTATCCGCCGCTGTCTCTGTCTCTGTGTCCATCTCTGCCTCTGTCTCAGTCTCTGTCTCGGTCTCTGTCTCTGTCTGTGTCTCTGCCTCTGTCTCCGTCTCTGCCGCTGTCTGTGTCTCTGTCGCTGTCTATGTCTCCGTCTGTGTCTCTGTCTCCGTCTCCGTCTCTGTCTCTGTCCCTGTCTCTGTCTCTGTCTGTGTCTCTGCCTCTGTCACCGTCTCTGCCGCTGTCTGTGTCTCTGTCGCTGTCTTTGTCTCTGTCTCTGTCTGTGTCTCTGTCTGTGTCTCTGTCTCCGTCTCTGTCTCTGTCTCTGTCTCTGTCTCTGCCTCTGTCTCTGTCTCTGTCTCTGTCTCTGTCTCTGTCTCTGTCTCTGTCTCTGTCTCTGTCTCTGTCTCTGTCTCTGTCTCTGTCTCTGTCTCTGTCTCTGTCTCTGTCTCTGTCTCTGTCTCTGTCTCTGTCTCTGTCTCTGTCCCTCTCTGTCTCCGTCCCCGTCTCTGTCTCTGTCTCTGTCATTGGCTCCATCTCTGTCTCTGTCTCAGTCTCTGTCTCTGTCTCTGTCCCTGTCTCTGTCTCTGTCTCTGTCTCTGTCTCTGTCCCTGTCTCTGTCTCTGTCTCTGCCTCTGTCTCTGTCCCCGTCTTTGTCTCCGTCTCTGTCCCTGTCTCTGTCTCTGTTTCTGTCTCTGGCTCTGTCTCTGTCTTTGTCTCCATCTTTGTCTCCGTCTTTGTCTCCGTCTTTGTCTCCGTCCTCGTCTTCCTCCTCGTCTCCGTCTTTGTCTCCGTCTATGTCACCGTCTTTGTCTCCGTCTTTTTCTCCGACTTTGTCTCCGTCTTTTTCTCCGTCCACGTCTCCTGCCCCTCTGTCTCTGTCTCTGTCTCAGTCTCTGTCTCTATCTCTGTCTCTGGCTCTGTCTCTGTTTCTGTCGATGCCTCTGTCTCTGTCTCTGTCTCTGTATCGGACTCCGTCTCCGTCTTTGTCTTCGTCTTTGTCTCCGTCTTTGCCTCCGTCTTTGTCCCCGTATTTGTCTCCGTCTGTGTCAACATCTTTGTCTCCGCCTTTGTCTCCGTCTTTGTCTCCGTCGTCGTCGTCCTGTTCGTCTCCGTCTTTGTCTCCGTCTTTGTCTCCGTCTCTGTCTACGTCTTTGTCTACGTCTTTGTCTCCGTCTTTGTCTCCGTCTTTGTCTCTGTCTCTGTCTCTGACTCTGTCTCTGTCTCTGTCTCTGTCTCTGTCTCTGTCTCTGTCCTGTCTCTGTCTCTGTCTCTGTCCCTGTCCCTGTCTCTGTCTCTGTCTCTGTCTCTGTCCCTGTCTCTGTCTCTGTCTCTGCCTCTGTCTCTGTCCCTGTCTCTGTCTCCGTCTCCGCCGCTGTCTCTGTCTCTGTCTCTGTGTCCATCTCTGTCTCTGTCTCAGTCTCTGTCTCTGTCTCTGTCCCTCTCTGTCTCCGTCCCCGTCTCTGTCTCTGTCTCTGTCATTGGCTCCATCTCTGTCTCTGTCTCAGTCTCTGTCTCTGTCTCTGTCTCTGTCTCTGTCTCTGTCTCTGTCTCTGTCCCTGTCTCTGTCTCTGTATCCGCCGCTGTCTCTGTCTCTGTGTCCATCTCTGCCTCTGTCTCAGTCTCTGTCTCTGTCTCTGTCTCTGTCTGTGTCTCTGCCTCTGTCTCCGTCTCTGCCGCTGTCTGTGTCTCTGTCGCTGTCTATGTCTCCGTCTGTGTCTCTGTCTCCGTCTCCGTCTCTGTCTCTGTCTCTGTCTCTGTCTCTGTCTGTGTCTCTGCCTCTGTCACCGTCTCTGCCGCTGTCTGCGTCTCTGTCGCTGTCTTTGTCTCTGTCTCTGTCTGTGTCTCTGTCTGTGTCTCTGTCTCCGTCTCTGTCTCTGTCTCTGTCTCTGTCTCTGTCTCTGTCTCTGTCTCTGTCTCTGTCTCTGTCTCTGTCTCTGTCTCTGTGTCTGTCTCTGTCTCTGTCTCTGTCTCTGTCTCTGTCTCTGTCTCTGTCTCTGTCTCTGTCTCTGTCTCTGTCTCTGTCTCTGTCTCTGTCTCTGTCTCTGTCTCTGTCTCTGTCTCTGTCTCTGTCTCTGACTCTGTCTCTGTCTCTGTCTCTGTCTCTGTCCCTCTCTGTCTCCGTCCCCGTCTCTGTCTCTGTCTCTGTCATTGGCTCCATCTCTGTCTCTGTCTCAGTCTCTGTCTCTGTCTCTGTCTCTGTCTCTGTCTCTGTCTCTGTCTCTGTCTCTGTCTCTGTATCGGACTCTGTCTCCGTCTCTGTCTTCGTCTTTGTCTCCGTCTTTGTCTCTGTCTTTGTCTCCGTATTTGTCTCATTATTTGTCTCCGTCTGTGTCGCCACCTTTGCCTCCGCCTTTGTCTCCGTCTTTGTCTCCGTCGCCGTCTTCCTCTTCGTGTCCGTCTTTGTCTCCGTCTATGTCACCGTCTTTGTCTCCGTCTTTGTCTCCGTATTTGTCTCCGTCTGTGTCTCCATCTTTGTCTCCGTCTTTGTCTCCGTCTTTGCCACCCTCTTTGTCTCCGTATTTGTCTCCGTCTCTGTCGCCATCTTTGCCTCCGCCTTTGTCTCCGTCTTTGTCTCCGTCGCCGTCTTCCTCTTCGTGTCCGTCTTTGTCTCCGTCTTTGTCTCCGTCCGTGTCTCCTGCCCCTTTGTTTCTGTCGCTCTCTCTGTCTCTGTCTGTGTCTCTGTCTCCGTCTCTGTCTCTGTCTCTGTCCCTGCCTCTGTCTCTGCCTCTGTCTGTGTCTCTGTCTCTGTCTCTGTCTCTGTATCTGTCCCTGTCTCCGTCTCCGTATCCGCCGCTGTCTCTGTCTCTGTGTCCATCTCTGTCTCTGTCTCAGTCTCTGTCTCTGTCTCTGTCTCTGTCTGTGTCTCTGCCTCTGTCCCCGTCTATGCCGCTGTCTGTGTCTCTGTCGCTGTCTCTGTCTCTGTCTCTGTCTATGTCTCTGTCTGTGTCTCTGTCTCTGTCTCTGTCTCTGTCTCTGTCCTGTCTCTGCCTCTGTCTCTGTCCCCGTCTTTGTCTCCGTCTCTGTCCCTGTCTCTGTCTCTGTTTCTGTCTCTGGCTCTGTCTCTGTCTTTGTCTCCATCTTTGTCTCCGTCTTTGTCTCCGTCTTTGTCTCCGTCCTCGTCTTCCTCCTCGTCTCCGTCTTTGTCTCCGTCTATGTCACCGTCTTTGTCTCCGTCTTTTTCTCCGACTTTGTCTCCGTCTTTTTCTCCGTCCACGTCTCCTGCCCCTCTGTCTCCGTCTCTGTCTCAGTCTCTGTCTCTATCTCTGTCTCTGGCTCTGTCTCTGTTTCTGTCGATGCCTCTGTCTCTGTCTCTGTCTCTGTATCGGACTCCGTCTCCGTCTTTGTCTTCGTCTTTGTCTCCGTCTTTGCCTCCGTCTTTGTCCCCGTATTTGTCTCCGTCTGTGTCAACATCTTTGTCTCCGCCTTTGTCTCCGTCTTTGTCTCCGTCGTCGTCGTCCTGTTCGTCTCCGTCTTTGTCTCCGTCTTTGTCTCCGTCTCTGTCTACGTCTTTGTCTACGTCTTTGTCTCCGTCTTTGTCTCCGTCTTTGTCTCTGTCTCTGTCTCTGACTCTGTCTCTGTCTCTGTCTCTGTCTCTGTCTCTGTCTCTGTCCTGTCTCTGTCTCTGTCTCTGTCCCTGTCCCTGTCTCTGTCTCTGTCTCTGTCTCTGTCCCTGTCTCTGTCTCTGCCTCTGTCTCTGTCCCTGTCTCTGTCTCCGTCTCCGCCGCTGTCTCTGTCTCTGTCTCTGTGTCCATCTCTGTCTCTGTCTCCGTATCCGCCACTGTCTCTGTATCTGTGTCCATCTCTGTCTCTGTCTCAGTCTCTGTCTCTGTCTCTGTCTCTGTCTCTGTCTGTGTCTCTGCCTCTGTCTCCGTCTCTGCCGCTGTCTGTGTCTCTGTCGCTGTCTCTGTCTCTGTCTCTGTCTCTGTCTCTGTCTCTGTCTCTGTCTCTGTCTCTGTCTCTGTCTCTGTCTCTGTCTCTGTCTCTGTCTCTGTCTCTGTCTCTGTCTCTGTCTCTGTCTCTGTCTCTGTCTCTGTCTCTGTCTCTGTCTCTGTCTCTGTCTCTGTCTCTGTCTCTGTCTCTGTCTCTGCCTCTGTCTCTGTCTGTGGCTCTGTCTATGTCTCATGCGCCTCTGACTCTGTCTCTGTTCCTGTCACTGTCGCTGCCTCTGTCTCTGTCTCTGTCTCTCTCTCTTTTCCTGTCTCTGTCTCTGCCTCTGTCTCTGTCCCTTACTCTGTCTTTGTCTCTGTTCCCTTCTCTGTCTCCGCCTCTGCCTCTGTCTCCGTCTTCGTCTCCATCTTTGTCTCCGTCTTTGTCTCCGTCTTTGTCACCGTCTTTGTCTCCGTCGTCGTCTTCCTCTTCGTCTCCGTCTTTGTCACCGTCGTTGTCTCCGTCTTTGTTTCCGTCTTTGTCTACGTCTTTGTCTGCGTCTTTGTCTCCGACTTTGTCTCCGTCTTTGTCTCTGTCTCTGTCTCTGTCTCTGTCTCTGTCTCTGTCTCTGTCTCTGTCTCTGTCTCTGTCTCTGTCTCTGTCTCTGTCTCTGTCTCTGTCTCTGTCTCTGTCCCTGTCCCTGTCTGTGTCTGTGTCTCCGTCCCTGTCTCTGTCTCTGCCTCTGTCTCTGTCTCTGTCTCTGTCTGTGTATCGGACTCCGTCTCCGTCTTTGTCTTCGTCGTCGTCTTCCTCTTTGTCTCCATCTTTGTCTCTATCTTTGTCTCCATCTTTATCTCCGTCTTTGTCTCCGTCTTTGTCACCGTCTTTGTCTCCGTCGTCGTCTTCCTCTTCGTCTCCGTCTTTGCCTCCGCCTTTGTCACCATCTTTGTCTCCGTCTTTGTCTCCGTTTTTGTCTCCGTCTTTGCCTCCGGCTTTGTCTCCGTATTTGTCTCCGTCTGTGTCCCCATCTTTGTCTCCGCCTTTGTCTCCGTCTTTGTCTTCGTCGTCGTCTTCCTCTTCGTCTCCGTCTTTGTCTCCGTCTTTGTCACCGTCTTTGTCTCCGTCTTTGTCTCCGTCCACGTCTCCTGCCCCTCTGTCTCTGTCTCTGTCTCAGTCTCTGTCTCTGTCACTGTCTCGGTCTCTGTCTCTGTCTCTGTCTCTGTCTCTGCCTCTGTCTCTGTCTGTGGCTCTGTCTTTGTCTCATGCGCCTCTGTCTTTGTCTCTGTCTGTGTCTCTGTCTGTGCCTCTGTCTCTGTCTCGGTTCCTGTCTCTGTCGCTGACTCTGTCTCTGTCTCTGTCTCTGTCTGTGTCTCTGCCTCAGTCTCCGACTCTGCAGCTGACTGTGCCTCTGTCGTTGTCTCTGTCTATGTCTATGTCTGTTTCTCTGCCACTGTCTCCATCTCTGCCGCTGTCTGTGTCTCTGTCTCCGTCTCCATCTCTGTCTCTGTCTCTGTCATTGGCTCCATCTCTGTCTCTGTCTCAGTCTCTGTCTCTGTCTCTGTCTCTGTCTCTGTCTAAGTCTCTGTCTCTGTCTCTGTCTCTGTCCCTGTCTCTGTCTCCGTCTACGTCTCTGTCTCTGTCTCTGTCATTGGCTCCATCTCTGTCTCTGTCTCAGTCTCTGTCTCCGTCTCTGTCTCTGTCTCTGTATCTGTCTCTGTCTCTGTTTCTGTTTCTGTCTCTGTCTCTGTCGCTGTCCCTGTCTCTGTCTCTGTCTATGTCTCTGTCTGTGTCTCTGTCTCCGTCTCCGTCTCTGTCTCTGTCTCTGTCTCTGTCTCTGTCCGTGTCTCTGTCTTTGTCGCCGTATTTGTCTCCGTCTGTGTCTCCATCTTTTGTCTCCGTCTTTGTCTCCGTCTTTGCCTCCGTCTTTGTCTCCGTATTTGTCTCCGTCTGTGTCGCCATCTTTGCCTCCGCCTTTGTCTCCGTCATTGTCTCCGTCGCCGTCTTCCTCTTCGTGTCCGTCTTTGTTTCCGTCTTTGTCACCGTCTTTGTCTCCGTCTTTGTCTCCATCCGTGTTTCCTGCCCCTCTGTCTCGGTCGTTGTCTCATGCGCGTCTGTCTCTGTCTCTGTCTCTGTCTGTGTCTCTGTCTCTGTCTCTGCTTCTGTATCGGTCTCTGTCTTTGGCTCTGTCTCTGTCTCTGTCTCTGTCCCTGTCTCTGTCTCTGTCTCTCTCTCTGTCTCTGTCTCTGTCCCTGTCTCTGTCTCCGTATCCGCCGCTGTCTCTGTATCTGTGTCCATCTCTGTCTCTGTCTCAGTCTCTGTCTCTGTCTCTGTCTCCGTCTCTGCCGCTGTCTGTGTCTCTGTCGCTGTCTCTGTCTCTGTCTATGTCTCTGTCTGTGTCTCTGTCTCCGTCTCCGTCTCTGTCTCTGTCTCTGTCTCTGTCTCCATCTCTCTCTCTGTTTCTGTCTCTGTCTCTGTCTCTGTCTCTGTCTCTGTCTCTGTCTCTGTCTCTGTCCCTGTCTCTGTCCCTGTCTCTGTCTCTGTCTCTGTCTGTGTCTGTGTCTCTGTCTGTGTCTCTGTCTCTGTCTCTGTCTCCGTCTCTGTCTCTGTCTCTGTCATTGGCTCCATCTCGGTCTCTGTCTCAGTCTCTGTCTCTGTCATTGGCTCCATCTCTGTCTCTGTCTCAGTCTCTGTCTCTGTCTCTGTCTCTGTCTCTGTCTCTGTCTCTGTCTCTGTCTCTGTCTCTGTCCCTGTCTCTGTCTCCGTCTACGTCTCTGTCTCTGTCTCTGTCATTGGCTCCATCTCTGTCTCTGTCTCAGTCTCTGTCTCCGTCTCTGTCTCTGTCTCTGTATCTGTCTCTGTCTCTGTTTCTGTTTCTGTCTCTGTCTCTGTCGCTGTCCCTGTCTCTGTCTCTGTCTATGTCTCTGTCTGTGTCTCTGTCTCCGTCTCCGTCTCCGTCTCTGTCTCTGTCTCTGTCTCTGTCCGTGTCTCTGTCTTTGTCGCCGTATTTGTCTCCGTCTGTGTCTCCATTTTTGTCTCCGTCTTTGTCTCCTTCCACGTCTCCTGCCCCTCTGTCTCTGTCTCTGTCTCTGTCTCTGCCTCTGTCTCTGTCTCTGTCTCTGTCTCTGCCTCTGTCTCTGTCTCTGTCTCTGTCTCTGTCTCTGTCTCTGTCTCTGTCTCTGTCTCCGTCTCTGTCTCTGTCTCTGTCCCCGTCATTGGCTCCATCTCAGTCTCTGTCTCAGTCTCTGTCTCTGTCTCTGTCTCTGTCTCTGTCTCTGTCTCTGTCTCTGTCTCTGTCTCTGTCCCTGTCTCTGTCTCCGTCTACGTCTCTGTCTCTGTCTCTGTCATTGGCTCCATCTCTGTCTCTGTCTCAGTCTCTGTCTCCGTCTCTGTCTCTGTCTCTGTCTCTGTCTCTGTCTCTGTCTCTGTCCCTGTCTCTGTCTCTGTCTCTGTCTCTGTCTCTGCCTCTGTCTCTGTCTCTGTCTCTGTCTTTGTATCCGTCTTTGTCTCCGTCTTTGTCACCGTCTTTGTCTCCGCCGTCGTCTTCCTCTTTGTCTCCGTCTTTGTGTCCGTCTTTGTCCCCGTCTTTGTCTCCGTGTTTGTCTCCGCCTTTGTCTACGTCTTTGTGTCCGTCTTTGTCTCCGTCCATGTCTCCTGCCCCCCTGTCTCGGCCTTTGTCTCATGCGCCTCTGTCTCTGTCTCTGTCTGTGTCTATGTCTCTGTCTCTGCCTCTGCATCGGTCTCTGTCCCTGTCCCTGTCTCTGTCTCTGTCTCTGTCCCTGTCTCTGTCTCTGTCTCTGCCTCTGTCTCTGTCCCCGTCTTTGTCTCCGTCTCTGTCCCTGTCTCTGTCTCTGTTTCTGTCTCTGGCTCTGTCTCTGTCTTTGTCTCCATCTTTGTCTCCGTCTTTGTCTCCGTCTTTGTCTCCGTCCTCGTCTTCCTCCTCGTCTCCGTCTTTGTCTCCGTCTATGTCACCGTCTTTGTCTCCGTCTTTTTCTCCGACTTTGTCTCCGTCTTTTTCTCCGTCCACGTCTCCTGCCCCTCTGTCTCTGTCTCTGTCTCAGTCTCTGTCTCCATCTCTGTCTCTGGCTCTGTCTCTGTTTCTGTCGATGCCTCTGTCTCTGTCTCTGTCTCTGTATCGGACTCCGTCTCCGTCTTTGTCTTCGTCTTTGTCTCCGTCTTTGCCTCCGTCTTTGTCCCCGTATTTGTCTCCGTCTGTGTCAACATCTTTGTCTCCGCCTTTGTCTCCGTCTTTGTCTCCGTCGTCGTCGTCCTGTTCGTCTCCGTCTTTGTCTCCGTCTTTGTCTCCGTCTCTGTCTACGTCTTTGTCTACGTCTTTGTCTCCGTCTTTGTCTCCGTCTTTGTCTCTGTCTCTGTCTCTGACTCTGTCTCTGTCTCTGTCTCTGTCTCTGTCTCTGTCTCTGTCTCTGTCCTGTCTCTGTCTCTGTCTCTGTCCCTGTCCCTGTCCCTGTCTCTGTCTCTGTCTCTGTCCCTGTCTCTGTCTCTGCCTCTGTCTCTGTCCCTGTCTCTGTCTCCGTCTCCGCCGCTGTCTCTGTCTCTGTCTCTGTGTCCATCTCTGTCTCTGTCTCAGTCTCTGTCTCTGTCTCTGTCCCTCTCTGTCTCCGTCCCCGTCTCTGTCTCTGTCTCTGTCATTGGCTCCATCTCTGTCTCTGTCTCAGTCTCTGTCTCTGTCTCTGTCTCTGTCTCTGTCTCTGTCTCTGTCTCTGTCTCTGTCTCTGTCCCTGTCTCTGTCTCTGTATCCGCCGCTGTCTCTGTCTCTGTGTCCATCTCTGCCTCTGTCTCAGTCTCTGTCTCTGTCTCTGTCTCTGTCTGTGTCTCTGCCTCTGTCTCCGTCTCTGCCGCTGTCTGTGTCTCTGTCGCTGTCTATGTCTCCGTCTGTGTCTCTGTCTCCGTCTCCGTCTCTGTCTCTGTCTCTGTCTCTGTCTCTGTCTGTGTCTCTGCCTCTGTCACCGTCTCTGCCGCTGTCTGTGTCTCTGTCGCTGTCTTTGTCTCTGTCTCTGTCTGTGTCTCTGTCTGTGTCTCTGTCTCCGTCTCTGTCTCTGTCTCTGTCTCTGTCTCTGTCTCTGTCTCTGTCTCTGTCTCTGTCTCTGTCTCTGTCTCTGTCTCTGTCTCTGTCTCTGTCTCTGTCTCTGTCTCTGTCTCTGTCTCTGTCTCTGTCTCTGTCTCTGTCTCTGTCTCTGTCTCTGTCTCTGTCTCTGTCTCTGTCTCTGTCTCTGTCTCTGTCTCTGTCCCTCTCTGTCTCCGTCCCCGTCTCTGTCTCTGTCTCTGTCATTGGCTCCATCTCTGTCTCTGTCTCAGTCTCTGTCTCTGTCTCTGTCTCTGTGTCTGTCTCTGTCTCTGTCTCTGTCTCTGTCTCTGTCTCTGTCTCTGTCTCTGTCTCTGTCCCTCTCTGTCTCCGTCCCCGTCTCTGTCTCTGTCTCTGTCATTGGCTCCATCTCTGTCTCTGTCTCAGTCTCTGTCTCTGTCTCTGTCCCTGTCTCTGTCTCTGTCTCTGTCTCTGTCTCTGTCCCTGTCTCTGTCTCTGTCTCTGCCTCTGTCTCTGTCCCCGTCTTTGTCTCCGTCTCTGTCCCTGTCTCTGTCTCTGTTTCTGTCTCTGGCTCTGTCTCTGTCTTTGTCTCCATCTTTGTCTCCGTCTTTGTCTCCGTCTTTGTCTCCGTCCTCGTCTTCCTCCTCGTCTGCGTCTTTGTCTCCGTCTATGTCACCGTCTTTGTCTCCGTCTTTTTCTCCGACTTTGTCTCCGTCTTTTTCTCCGTCCACGTCTCCTGCCCCTCTGTCTCTGTCTCTGTCTCAGTCTCTGTCTCTATCTCTGTCTCTGGCTCTGTCTCTGTTTCTGTCGATGCCTCTGTCTCTGTCTCTGTCTCTGTATCGGACTCCGTCTCCGTCTTTGTCTTCGTCTTTGTCTCCGTCTTTGCCTCCGTCTTTGTCCCCGTATTTGTCTCCGTCTGTGTCAACATCTTTGTCTCCGCCTTTGTCTCCGTCTTTGTCTCCGTCGTCGTCGTCCTGTTCGTCTCCGTCTTTGTCTCCGTCTTTGTCTCCGTCTCTGTCTCCGTCTTTGTCACCGTCTTTGTCTCCGTCTTTGTCTCCGTCCACGTCTCCTGCCCCTCTGTCTCTGTCTCTGTCTCAGTCTCTGTCTCTGTCACTGTCTCGGTCTCTGTCTCTGTCTCTGTCTCTGTCTCTGCCTCTGTCTCTGTCTGTGGCTCTGTCTTTGTCTCATGCGCCTCTGTCTTTGTCTCTGTCTGTGTCTCTGTCTGTGCCTCTGTCTCTGTCTCGGTTCCTGTCTCTGTCGCTGACTCTGTCTCTGTCTCTGTCTCTGTCTGTGTCTCTGCCTCAGTCTCCGACTCTGCAGCTGACTGTGCCTCTGTCGTTGTCTCTGTCTATGTCTATGTCTGTTTCTCTGCCACTGTCTCCATCTCTGCCGCTGTCTGTGTCTCTGTCTCCGTCTCCATCTCTGTCTCTGTCTCTGTCATTGGCTCCATCTCTGTCTCTGTCTCAGTCTCTGTCTCTGTCTCTGTCTCTGTCTCTGTCTAAGTCTCTGTCTCTGTCTCTGTCTCTGTCCCTGTCTCTGTCTCCGTCTACGTCTCTGTCTCTGTCTCTGTCATTGGCTCCATCTCTGTCTCTGTCTCAGTCTCTGTCTCCGTCTCTGTCTCTGTCTCTGTATCTGTCTCTGTCTCTGTTTCTGTTTCTGTCTCTGTCTCTGTCGCTGTCCCTGTCTCTGTCTCTGTCTATGTCTCTGTCTGTGTCTCTGTCTCCGTCTCCGTCTCTGTCTCTGTCTCTGTCTCTGTCTCTGTCCGTGTCTCTGTCTTTGTCGCCGTATTTGTCTCCGTCTGTGTCTCCATCTTTTGTCTCCGTCTTTGTCTCCGTCTTTGCCTCCGTCTTTGTCTCCGTATTTGTCTCCGTCTGTGTCGCCATCTTTGCCTCCGCCTTTGTCTCCGTCATTGTCTCCGTCGCCGTCTTCCTCTTCGTGTCCGTCTTTGTTTCCGTCTTTGTCACCGTCTTTGTCTCCGTCTTTGTCTCCATCCGTGTTTCCTGCCCCTCTGTCTCGGTCGTTGTCTCATGCGCGTCTGTCTCTGTCTCTGTCTCTGTCTGTGTCTCTGTCTCTGTCTCTGCTTCTGTATCGGTCTCTGTCTTTGGCTCTGTCTCTGTCTCTGTCTCTGTCCCTGTCTCTGTCTCTGTCTCTCTCTCTGTCTCTGTCTCTGTCCCTGTCTCTGTCTCCGTATCCGCCGCTGTCTCTGTATCTGTGTCCATCTCTGTCTCTGTCTCAGTCTCTGTCTCTGTCTCTGTCTCCGTCTCTGCCGCTGTCTGTGTCTCTGTCGCTGTCTCTGTCTCTGTCTATGTCTCTGTCTGTGTCTCTGTCTCCGTCTCCGTCTCTGTCTCTGTCTCTGTCTCTGTCTCCATCTCTCTCTCTGTTTCTGTCTCTGTCTCTGTCTCTGTCTCTGTCTCTGTCTCTGTCTCTGTCTCTGTCCCTGTCTCTGTCCCTGTCTCTGTCTCTGTCTCTGTCTGTGTCTGTGTCTCTGTCTCTGTCTCTGTCTCTGTCTCTGTCTCCGTCTCTGTCTCTGTCTCTGTCATTGGCTCCATCTCGGTCTCTGTCTCAGTCTCTGTCTCTGTCATTGGCTCCATCTCTGTCTCTGTCTCAGTCTCTGTCTCTGTCTCTGTCTCTGTCTCTGTCTCTGTCTCTGTCTCTGTCTCTGTCTCTGTCCCTGTCTCTGTCTCCGTCTACGTCTCTGTCTCTGTCTCTGTCATTGGCTCCATCTCTGTCTCTGTCTCAGTCTCTGTCTCCGTCTCTGTCTCTGTCTCTGTATCTGTCTCTGTCTCTGTTTCTGTTTCTGTCTCTGTCTCTGTCGCTGTCCCTGTCTCTGTCTCTGTCTATGTCTCTGTCTGTGTCTCTGTCTCCGTCTCCGTCTCCGTCTCTGTCTCTGTCTCTGTCTCTGTCCGTGTCTCTGTCTTTGTCGCCGTATTTGTCTCCGTCTGTGTCTCCATTTTTGTCTCCGTCTTTGTCTCCTTCCACGTCTCCTGCCCCTCTGTCTCTGTCTCTGTCTCTGTCTCTGCCTCTGTCTCTGTCTCTGTCTCTGTCTCTGCCTCTGTCTCTGTCTCTGTCTCTGTCTCTGTCTCTGTCTCTGTCTCTGTCTCCGTCTCTGTCTCTGTCTCTGTCCCCGTCATTGGCTCCATCTCAGTCTCTGTCTCAGTCTCTGTCTCTGTCTCTGTCTCTGTCTCTGTCTCTGTCTCTGTCTCTGTCTCTGTCTCTGTCCCTGTCTCTGTCTCCGTCTACGTCTCTGTCTCTGTCTCTGTCATTGGCTCCATCTCTGTCTCTGTCTCAGTCTCTGTCTCCGTCTCTGTCTCTGTCTCTGTCTCTGTCTCTGTCTCTGTCTCTGTCCCTGTCTCTGTCTCTGTCTCTGTCTCTGTCTCTGCCTCTGTCTCTGTCTCTGTCTCTGTCTTTGTATCCGTCTTTGTCTCCGTCTTTGTCACCGTCTTTGTCTCCGCCGTCGTCTTCCTCTTTGTCTCCGTCTTTGTGTCCGTCTTTGTCCCCGTCTTTGTCTCCGTGTTTGTCTCCGCCTTTGTCTACGTCTTTGTGTCCGTCTTTGTCTCCGTCCATGTCTCCTGCCCCCCTGTCTCGGCCTTTGTCTCATGCGCCTCTGTCTCTGTCTCTGTCTGTGTCTATGTCTCTGTCTCTGCCTCTGCATCGGTCTCTGTCCCTGTCCCTGTCTCTGTCTCTGTCTCTGTCCCTGTCTCTGTCTCTGTCTCTGCCTCTGTCTCTGTCCCCGTCTTTGTCTCCGTCTCTGTCCCTGTCTCTGTCTCTGTTTCTGTCCCTGTCTCTGTCTCTGTCTCTGTCTCTGTCTCTGCCTCTGTCTCTGTCTCTGTCTCTGTCTTTGTATCCGTCTTTGTCTCCGTCTTTGTCACCGTCTTTGTCTCCGCCGTCGTCTTCCTCTTTGTCTCCGTCTTTGTGTCCGTCTTTGTCCCCGTCTTTGTCTCCGTGTTTGTCTCCGCCTTTGTCTACGTCTTTGTGTCCGTCTTTGTCTCCGTCCATGTCTCCTGCCCCCCTGTCTCGGCCTTTGTCTCATGCGCCTCTGTCTCTGTCTCTGTCTGTGTCTATGTCTCTGTCTCTGCCTCTGCATCGGTCTCTGTCCCTGTCCCTGTCTCTGTCTCTGTCTCTGTCCCTGTCTCTGTCTCTGTCTCTGCCTCTGTCTCTGTCCCCGTCTTTGTCTCCGTCTCTGTCCCTGTCTCTGTCTCTGTTTCTGTCTCTGGCTCTGTCTCTGTCTTTGTCTCCATCTTTGTCTCCGTCTTTGTCTCCGTCTTTGTCTCCGTCCTCGTCTTCCTCCTCGTCTCCGTCTTTGTCTCCGTCTATGTCACCGTCTTTGTCTCCGTCTTTTTCTCCGACTTTGTCTCCGTCTTTTTCTCCGTCCACGTCTCCTGCCCCTCTGTCTCTGTCTCTGTCTCAGTCTCTGTCTCCATCTCTGTCTCTGGCTCTGTCTCTGTTTCTGTCGATGCCTCTGTCTCTGTCTCTGTCTCTGTATCGGACTCCGTCTCCGTCTTTGTCTTCGTCTTTGTCTCCGTCTTTGCCTCCGTCTTTGTCCCCGTATTTGTCTCCGTCTGTGTCAACATCTTTGTCTCCGCCTTTGTCTCCGTCTTTGTCTCCGTCGTCGTCGTCCTGTTCGTCTCCGTCTTTGTCTCCGTCTTTGTCTCCGTCTCTGTCTACGTCTTTGTCTACGTCTTTGTCTCCGTCTTTGTCTCCGTCTTTGTCTCTGTCTCTGTCTCTGACTCTGTCTCTGTCTCTGTCTCTGTCTCTGTCTCTGTCTCTGTCTCTGTCCTGTCTCTGTCTCTGTCTCTGTCCCTGTCCCTGTCTCTGTCTCTGTCTCTGTCTCTGTCCCTGTCTCTGTCTCTGCCTCTGTCTCTGTCCCTGTCTCTGTCTCCGTCTCCGCCGCTGTCTCTGTCTCTGTCTCTGTGTCCATCTCTGTCTCTGTCTCAGTCTCTGTCTCTGTCTCTGTCCCTCTCTGTCTCCGTCCCCGTCTCTGTCTCTGTCTCTGTCATTGGCTCCATCTCTGTCTCTGTCTCAGTCTCTGTCTCTGTCTCTGTCTCTGTCTCTGTCTCTGTCTCTGTCTCTGTCTCTGTCTCTGTCCCTGTCTCTGTCTCTGTATCCGCCGCTGTCTCTGTCTCTGTGTCCATCTCTGCCTCTGTCTCAGTCTCTGTCTCTGTCTCTGTCTCTGTCTGTGTCTCTGCCTCTGTCTCCGTCTCTGCCGCTGTCTGTGTCTCTGTCGCTGTCTATGTCTCCGTCTGTGTCTCTGTCTCCGTCTCCGTCTCTGTCTCTGTCTCTGTCTCTGTCTCTGTCTGTGTCTCTGCCTCTGTCACCGTCTCTGCCGCTGTCTGTGTCTCTGTCGCTGTCTTTGTCTCTGTCTCTGTCTGTGTCTCTGTCTGTGTCTCTGTCTCCGTCTCTGTCTCTGTCTCTGTCTCTGTCTCTGTCTCTGTCTCTGTCTCTGTCTCTGTCTCTGTCTCTGTCTCTGTCTCTGTCTCTGTCTCTGTCTCTGTCTCTGTCTCTGTCTCTGTCTCTGTCTCTGTCTCTGTCTCTGTCTCTGTCTCTGTCTCTGTCTCTGTCTCTGTCTCTGTCTCTGTCTCTGTCTCTGTCTCTGTCTCTGTCTCTGTCCCTCTCTGTCTCCGTCCCCGTCTCTGTCTCTGTCTCTGTCATTGGCTCCATCTCTGTCTCTGTCTCAGTCTCTGTCTCTGTCTCTGTCTCTGTCTCTGTCTCTGTCTCTGTCTCTGTCTCTGTCTCTGTCTCTGTCTCTGTCTCTGTCCCTCTCTGTCTCCGTCCCCGTCTCTGTCTCTGTCTCTGTCATTGGCTCCATCTCTGTCTCTGTCTCAGTCTCTGTCTCTGTCTCTGTCCCTGTCTCTGTCTCTGTCTCTGTCTCTGTCTCTGTCCCTGTCTCTGTCTCTGTCTCTGCCTCTGTCTCTGTCCCCGTCTTTGTCTCCGTCTCTGTCCCTGTCTCTGTCTCTGTTTCTGTCTCTGGCTCTGTCTCTGTCTTTGTCTCCATCTTTGTCTCCGTCTTTGTCTCCGTCTTTGTCTCCGTCCTCGTCTTCCTCCTCGTCTGCGTCTTTGTCTCCGTCTATGTCACCGTCTTTGTCTCCGTCTTTTTCTCCGACTTTGTCTCCGTCTTTTTCTCCGTCCACGTCTCCTGCCCCTCTGTCTCTGTCTCTGTCTCAGTCTCTGTCTCTATCTCTGTCTCTGGCTCTGTCTCTGTTTCTGTCGATGCCTCTGTCTCTGTCTCTGTCTCTGTATCGGACTCCGTCTCCGTCTTTGTCTTCGTCTTTGTCTCCGTCTTTGCCTCCGTCTTTGTCCCCGTATTTGTCTCCGTCTGTGTCAACATCTTTGTCTCCGCCTTTGTCTCCGTCTTTGTCTCCGTCGTCGTCGTCCTGTTCGTCTCCGTCTTTGTCTCCGTCTTTGTCTCCGTCTCTGTCTACGGCTTTGTCTACGTCTTTGTCTCCGTCTTTGTCTCCGTCTTTGTCTCTGTCTCTGTCTCTGACTCTGTCTCTGTCTCTGTCTCTGTCTCTGTCTCTGTCTCTGTCCTGTCTCTGTCTCTGTCTCTGTCCCTGTCCCTGTCTCTGTCTCTGTCTCTGTCTCTGTCCCTGTCTCTGTCTCTGCCTCTGTCTCTGTCCCTGACTCTGTCTCCGTCTCCGCAGCTGTCTCTGTCTCTGTCTCTGTGTCCATCTCTGTCTCTGTCTCAGTCTCTGTCTCTGTCTCTGTCCCTCTCTGTCTCCGTCCCCGTCTCTGTCTCTGTCTCTGTCATTGGCTCCATCTCTGTCTCTGTCTCAGTCTCTGTCTCTGTCTCTGTCTCTGTCTCTGTCTCTGTCTCTGTCTCTGTCTCTGTCTCTGTCTCTGTCCCTGTCTCTGTCTCTGTATCCGCCGCTGTCTCTGTCTCTGTGTCCATCTCTGCCTCTGTCTCAGTCTCTGTCTCTGTCTCTGTCTCTGTCTGTGTCTCTGCCTCTGTCTCCGTCTCTGCCGCTGTCTGTGTCTCTGTCGCTGTCTATGTCTCCGTCTGTGTCTCTGTCTCCGTCTCCGTCTCTGTCTCTGTCTCTGTCTCTGTCTCTGTATGTGTCTCTGCCTCTGTCACCGTCTCTGCCGCTGTCTGTGTCTCTGTCGCTGTCTTTGTCTCTGTCTCTGTCTGTGTCTCTGTCTGTGTCTCTGTCTCCGTCTCTGTCTCTGTCTCTGTCTCTGTCTCTGTCTCTGTCTCTGTCTCTGTCTCTGTCTCTGTCTCTGTCTCTGTCTCTGTCTCTGTCTCTGTCTCTGTCTCTGTCTCTGTCTCTGTCTCTGTCTCTGTCTCTGTCTCTGTCTCTGTCTCTGTCTCTGTCTCTGTCTCTGTCTCTGTCTCTGTCTCTGTCTCTGTCTCTGTCTCTGTCTCTGTCTCTGTCCCTCTCTGTCTCCGTCCCCGTCTCTGTCTCTGTCTCTGTCATTGGCTCCATCTCTGTCTCTGTCTTAGTCTCTGTCTCTGTCTCTGTCTCTGTCTCTGTCTCTGTCTCTGTCTCTGTATCGGACTCTGTCTCCGTCTCTGTCTTCGTCTTTGTCTCCGTCTTTGTCTCTGTCTTTGTCTCCGTATTTGTCTCATTATTTGTCTCCGTCTGTGTCGCCACCTTTGCCTCCGCCTTTGTCTCCGTCTTTGTCTCCGTCGCCGTCTTCCTCTTCGTGTCCGTCTTTGTCTCCGTCTATGTCACCGTCTTTGTCTCCGTCTTTGTCTCCGTATTTGTCTCCGTCTGTGTCTCCATCTTTGTCTCCGTCTTTGTCTCCGTCTTTGCCACCCTCTTTGTCTCCGTATTTGTCTCCGTCTCTGTCGCCATCTTTGCCTCCGCCTTTGTCTCCGTCTTTGTCTCCGTCGCCGTCTTCCTCTTCGTGTCCGTCTTTGTCTCCCTCTTTGTCTCCGTCCGTGTCTCCTGCCCCTTTGTTTCTGTCGCTCTCTCTGTCTCTGTCTGTGTCTCTGTCTCCGTCTCTGTCTCTGTCTCTGTCCCTGTCTCTGTCTCTGCCTCTGTCTGTGTCTCTGTCTCTGTCTCTGTCTCTGTATCTGTCCCTGTCTCCGTCTCCGTATCCGCCGCTGTCTCTGTCTCTGTGTCCATCTCTGTCTCTGTCTCAGTCTCTGTCTCTGTCTCTGTCTCTGTCTGTGTCTCTGCCTCTGTCCCCGTCTATGCCGCTGTCTGTGTCTCTGTCGCTGTCTCTGTCTCTGTCTCTGTCTATGTCTCTGTCTGTGTCTCTGTCTCTGTCTCTGTCTCTGTCTCTGTCCTGTCTCTGCCTCTGTCTCTGCCTCTGTCTCTGTCTGTGGCTCTGTCTCTGTCTCTGTCTCTGTCTCTGTCTCCGTCTCTATCTCTGTCTCAGTCTCTGTCTCTGTCTCTGTCTGTGTCTCTGTCTCCGTCTCTTTCTCTGTCTCTGTCTCTGTCCCTGTCTCTGTCTCTGTCTCTGTCTCTGTCTCTGTTCCTGTCTCTGTCTCTGTCTCAGTCTATGTCTCTGTCTCTGTCTCTGTCTGTGTCTCTGCCTCTGTCTCCGTCTCTAGCGCTGTCCGTGTCTCTGTCGCTGTCTCTGTCTCTGTCTCTGTCTATGTCTCTGTCTGTGTCTCTGTCTCCGTCTCCGTCTCTGTCTCTGTCTCTGTTTCTGTCTCTGTCTCCATCTCTGTCTCTGTCTCCGTCTCTGTCTCTGTCTCTATCTCTGTCTCTGTCTCTGCCTCTGTCTCTGTCCCTGTCTCTATCTCCGTCTCCGTCTCTGTCTCTGTCTCTGTCATTGGCTCCAAATCTGTCTCTGTCTCCGTCTCTGTCTTCGTCTTTGTCTCCGTCTTTGTCTCTGTCTTTGTCGCCGTATTTGTCTCCGTCTGTGTCTCCATCTTTTGTCTCCGTCTTTGTCTCCGTCCTTGCCTCCGTCTTTGTCTCCGTATTTGTCTCCGTCTGTGTCGCCATCTTTGCCTCCGCCTTTGTCTCCGTCATTGTCTCCGTCGCCGTCTTCCTCTTCGTGTCCGTCTTTGTCTCCGTCTTTGTCTCCATCCGTGTTTCCTGCCCCTCTGTCTCGGTCGTTGTCTCATGCGCGTCTGTCTCTGTCTCTGTCTCTGTCTGTGTCTCTGTCTCTGTCTCTGCCTCTGTATCGGTCTCTGTCTTTGGCTCTGTCTCTGTCTCTGTCTCTGTCCCTGTCTCTGTCTCTGTCTCTGTCTCTGTCTCTGTCTCTGTCTCTGTCTCTGTCTCTGTCTCTGTCTCTGTCTCTGTCTCTGTCTCTGTCCCTGTCTCTGTCTCCGTATCCGCCACTGTCTCTGTATCTGTGTCCATCTCTGTCTCTGTCTCAGTCTCTGTCTCTGTCTCTGTCTCTGTCTCTGTCTGTGTCTCTGCCTCTGTCTCCGTCTCTGCCGCTGTCTGTGTCTCTGTCGCTGTCTCTGTCTCTGTCTCTGTCTCTGTCTCTGTCTCTGTCTCTGTCTCTGTCTCTGTCTCTGTCTCTGTCTCTGTCTCTGTCTCTGTCTCTGTCTCTGTCTCTCTCCCTGTCTCTGTCTCTGTCTCTGTCTGTGTCTGTGTCTCTGTCTCTGTCTCTGTATCGGACTCTGTCTCCGTCTCTGTCTTCGTCTTTGTCTCCGTCTTTGTCTCTGTCTTTGTCTCCGTATTTGTCTCCGTCTGTGTCTCCATCTTTGTCTCCGTCTTTGTCTCCGTCTTTGCCACCCTCTTTGTCTCCGTATTTGTCTCCGTCTCTGTCGCCATCTTTGCCTCCGCCTTTGTCTCCGTCTTTGTCTCCGTCGCCGTCTTCCTCTTCGTGTCCGTCTTTGTCAACGTCTTTGTCTCCGTCCGTGTCTCCTGCCCCTTTGTTTCTGTCGCTCTCTCTGTCTCTGTCTGTGTCTCTGTCTCCGTCTCTGTCTCTGTCTCTGTCCCTGTCTCTGTCTCTGTCTCTGTGTCTGTCTCTGTCTCTGTCTCTGTCTCTGTCTCTGTCTCTGTCCCTGTCTCTGTCTCCGTATCCGCCGCTGTCTCTGTCTCTGTGTCCATCTCTGTCTCTGTCTCAGTCTCTGTCTCTGTCTCTGTCTCTGTCTGTGTCTCTGCCTCTGTCCCCGTCTATGCCGCTGTCTGTGTCTCTGTCGCTGTCTCTGTCTCTGTCTCTGTCTATGTCTCTGTCTGTGTCTCTGTCTCTGTCTCTGTCTCTGTCTCTGTCCTGTCTCTGCCTCTGTCTCTGCCTCTGTCTCTGTCTGTGGCTCTGTCCTTGTCTCATGCGCCTCTGTCTTTGTCTCTGTCTGTGTCTCTGTCTGTGCCTCTGTCTCTGTCTCTGTCCTGTCTCTGTCTCTGTCTCTGCCTCTGTCTCTGTCTGTGGCTCTGTCCTTGTCTCATGCGCCTCTGTCTTTGTCTCTATCTGTGTCTCTGTCTGTGCCTCTGTCTCTGTCTCTGTTTCCGTCTCTGTCGCTGCCTCTGTCTCTGTCTCCGTCTCTCTCTCTTTTCCTGTCTCTGTCTCTGTCTCTGTCCCTGTCTCTGTCCCCGTCTACGTCTCTGTCTCTGTCTCTGTCATTGGCTCCATCTCTGTCTCTGTCTCAGTCTCTGTCTCCGTCTCTGTCTCTGTATCTGTCTCTGTCTCTGTTTCTGTTTCTGTTTCTGTCTCTGTCTCTGTCGCTGTCCCTGTCTCTGTCTCTGTCTATGTCTCTGTCTGTGTCTCTGTCTCCGTCTCCGTCTCTGTCCCTGTCTCTGTCTCTGTCTCTGTCTGTGTCTCTGTCTTTGTCTCCGTCTGTGTCTCTGTTTCTGTCTCCGTCTCTGCCGCTGTCTGTGTCTCTGTCGCTGTCTCTGTCTCTGTCTATGTCTCTGTCTGTGTCTCTGTCTCCGTCTCCGTCTCTGTCTCTGTCTCTGTCTCTGTCTCTGTCTCCATCTCTGTCTCTGTTTCTGTCTCTGTCTCTGTCTCTGTCTCTGTCTCTGTCTCTGTCTCTGTCTCTGTCTCTGTCCCTGTCTCTGTCTCTGTCTCTGTCTGTGTCTGTGTCTCTGTCTCTGTCTCTGTCTGTGTCTGTGTCTCTGTCTCTGTCTCTGTCTCTGTCTCTGTCTCTGTCTCTGTCTCTGTCTCTGTCTCTGTCTCTGTCTCTGTCTCTGTCTCTGTCTCTGTCTCTGTCTCTGTCTCTGTCTCTGTATCTGTATCTGTCTCTGTCTCTGTTTCTGTTTCTGTCTCTGTCTCTGTCGCTGTCCCTGTCTCTGTCTCTGTCTATGTGTCTGTCTGTGTCTCTGTCTCCGTCTCCGTCTCCGTCTCTGTCTCTGTCTCTGTCTCTGTCTCCATCTCTGTCTCTGTGTCTGTCTCTGTCTCTGTCTCTGCCTCTGTCTCTGTCTCTGTCTCTGTCTCTGTCTCTGTCTCTGTCCCTGTCTCTGTCTCTGTCTCCATCTCTGTCTCTGTCTCGGTCTCTGTCTCTGTCTCTGTCTCTGTCTCTGTCTCTGTCTCTGCCTCTGCCTCTGTCTGTGGCTCTGTCTTTGTCTCATGCGCCTCTGTCTTTGTCTCTGTCTGTGTCTCTGTCTGTGCCTCTGTCTCTGTCTCTGTTTCCGTCTCTGTCGCTGCCTCTGTCTCTGTCTCCGTCTCTCTCTCTTTTCCTGTCTCTGTCTCCGTCTCTGTCTCTGTCTCTGTCTCTGTCTCTGTCGCTGCCTCTGTCTCTGTCTCCGTCTCTCTCTCTTTTCCTGTCTCTGTCTCCGTCTCTGTCTCTGTCTCTGTCTCTGTCTCTGTTTCTGTTTCTGTCTCTGTCTCTGTCTCTGTCTCTGTCTCTGTCTCTGTCTCTGTCTCTGTCCTGTCTCTGTCTCTGTCTCTGCCTCTGTCTCTGTCTCTGTCTCTGTCTCTGTCTCTGTATCTGTCTCTGTCTCCGTCTCCGTCTCTGTCTCTGTCTCTGTCTCTGTTTCTGTCTCTGTCTCTGTCTCTGTCTCTGTCTCTGTCTCTGTCTCTGTCTCTGTCTCTGTCTCTGTCTCTGTCTCTGTCTGTGTCTCTGCCTCTGTCGCCGTCTCTGCCGCTGTCTGTGTCTCTGTCGCTGTCTCTGTCTCTGTCTCTGTCTGTGCCTCTGCCTGTGTCTCTGTCTCCGTCTCCGTCTCTGTCTCTGTCTCTGTCTCTGTCTCTGTCTCTGTCTCTGTCTCTGTCTCTGTCTCTGTCTCTGTCTCTGTCTCTGTCTCTGTCCTGCCTCTGTCTCTGTCTCTGCCTCTGTCTCTGCCTCTGTCTCTGTTTCTGTCTCTGTCTCTGTCTCTGTCTTTGTCTCCGTATTTGTCTCCGTCTGTGTCTCCATCTTTGTCTCCGTCTTTGTCTCCGTCTTTGCCACCCTCTCTGTCTCCGTATTTGTCTCCGTCTCTGTCGCCATCTTTGCCTCCGCCTTTGTCTCCGTCTTTGTGTCCGTCGCCGTCTTCCTCTTCGTGTCCGTCTTTGTCAACGTCTTTGTCTCCGTCCGTGTCTCCTGCCCCTTTGTTTCTGTCGCTCTCTCTGTCTCTGTCTGTGTCTCTGTCTCCGTCTCTGTCTCTGTCTCTGTCCCTGTCTCTGTCTCTGTGTCTGTCTCTGTCTCTGTCTCTGTCTCTGTCTCTGTCCCTGTCTCTGTCTCCGTATCCGCCGCTGTCTCTGTCTCTGTGTCCATATCTGTCTCTGTCTCAGTCTCTGTCTCTGTCTCTGTCTCTGTCTGTGTCTCTGCCTCTGTCCCCGTCTATGCCGCTGTCTGTGTCTCTGTCGCTGTCTCTGTCTCTGTCTCTGTCTATGTCTCTGTCTGTGTCTCTGTCTCTGTCTCTGTCTCTGTCTCTGTCTCTGTCCTGTCTCTGCCTCTGTCTCTGCCTCTGTCTCTGTCTGTGGCTCTGTCCTTGTCTCATGCGCCTCTGTCTTTGTCTCTGTCTGTGTCTCTGTCTGTGCCCCTGTCTCTGTCTCTGTCCTGTCTCTGTCTCTGTCTCTGCCTCTGTCTCTGTCTGTGGCTCTGTCCTTGTCTCATGCGCCTCTGTCTTTGTCTCTATCTGTGTCTCTGTCTGTGCCTCTGTCTCTGTCTCTGTTTCCGTCTCTGTCGCTGCCTCTGTCTCTGTCTCCGTCTCTCTCTCTTTTCCTGTCTCTGTCTCTGTCTCTGTCCCTGTCTCTGTCCCCGTCTACGTCTCTGTCTCTGTCTCTGTCATTGGCTCCATCTCTGTCTCTGTCTCAGTCTCTGTCTCCGTCTCTGTCTCTGTATCTGTCTCTGTCTCTGTTTCTGTTTCTGTCTCTGTCTCTGTCGCTGTCCCTGTCTCTGTCTCTGTCTATGTCTCTGTCTGTGTCTCTGTCTCCGTCTCCGTCTCTGTCCCTGTCTCTGTCTCTGTCTCTGTCTGTGTCTCTGTCTTTGTCTCCGTCTGTGTCTCTGTTTCTGTCTCCGTCTCTGCCGCTGTCTGTGTCTCTGTCGCTGTCTCTGTCTCTGTCTATGTCTCTGTCTGTGTCTCTGTCTCCGTCTCCGTCTCTGTCTCTGTCTCTGTCTCTGTCTCTGTCTCCATCTCTGTCTCTGTTTCTGTCTCTGTCTCTGTCTCTGTCTCTGTCTCTGTCTCTGTCTCTGTCCCTGTCTCTGTCTCTGTCTCTGTCTGTGTCTGTGTCTGTGTCTCTGTCTCTGTCTCTGTCTGTGTCTGTGTCTCTGTCTCTGTCTCTGTCTCTGTCTCTGTCTCTGTCTCTGTCTCTGTCTCTGTCTCTGTCTCTGTCTCTGTCTCTGTCTCTGTCTCTGTCTCTGTCTCTGTCTCTGTCTCTGTCTCTGTCTCTGTATCTGTCTCTGTCTCTGTTTCTGTTTCTGTCTCTGTCTCTGTCGCTGTCCCTGTCTCTGTCTCTGTCTATGTGTCTGTCTGTGTCTCTGTCTCCGTCTCCGTCTCCGTCTCTGTCTCTGTCTCTGTCTCTGTCTCTGTCTCCATCTCTGTCTCTGTGTCTGTCTCTGTCTCTGTCTCTGCCTCTGTCTCTGTCTCTGTCTCTGTCTCTGTCTCTGTCTCTGTCTCTGTCTCTGTCCCTGTCTCTGTCTCTGTCTCCATCTCTGTCTCTGTCTCTGTCTCTGTCTCTGTCTCTGTCTCTGTCTCTGTCTCTGTCTCTGTCTCTGTCTCTGCCTCTGCCTCTGTCTGTGGCTCTGTCTTTGTCTCATGCGCCTCTGTCTTTGTCTCTGTCTGTGTCTCTGTCTGTGCCTCTGTCTCTGTCTCTGTTTCCGTCTCTGTCGCTGCCTCTGTCTCTGTCTCCGTCTCTCTCTCTTTTCCTGTCTCTGTCTCCGTCTCTGTCTCTGTCTCTGTCTCTGTTTCTGTTTCTGTCTCTGTCTCTGTTTCTGTCTCTGTCTCTGTCTCTGTCTCTGTCTCTGTCTCTGTCTCTGTCTCTGTCTCTGTCTCTGTCTCTGTCCTGTCTCTGTCTCTGTCTCTGTCTCTGTCTATGTCTCTGTCTGTGTCTCTGTCTCTGTCTCTGTCTCTGTCTCTGTCTCTGTCCTGTCTCTGCCTCTGTCTCTGCCTCTGTCTCTGTCTGTGGCTCTGTCCTTGTCTCATGCGCCTCTGTCTTTGTCTCTGTCTGTGTCTCTGTCTGTGCCCCTGTCTCTGTCTCTGTCCTGTCTCTGTCTCTGTCTCTGCCTCTGTCTCTGTCTGTGGCTCTGTCCTTGTCTCATGCGCCTCTGTCTTTGTCTCTATCTGTGTCTCTGTCTGTGCCTCTGTCTCTGTCTCTGTTTCCGTCTCTGTCGCTGCCTCTGTCTCTGTCTCCGTCTCTCTCTCTTTTCCAGTCTCTGTCTCTGTCTCTGTCCCTGTCTCTGTCCCCGTCTACGTCTCTGTCTCTGTCTCTGTCATTGGCTCCATCTCTGTCTCTGTCTCAGTCTCTGTCTCCGTCTCTGTCTCTGTATCTGTCTCTGTCTCTGTTTCTGTTTCTGTCTCTGTCTCTGTCGCTGTCCCTGTCTCTGTCTCTGTCTATGTCTCTGTCTGTGTCTCTGTCTCCGTCTCCGTCTCTGTCCCTGTCTCTGTCTCTGTCTCTGTCTGTGTCTCTGTCTTTGTCTCCGTCTGTGTCTCTGTTTCTGTCTCCGTCTCTGCCGCTGTCTGTGTCTCTGTCGCTGTCTCTGTCTCTGTCTATGTCTCTGTCTGTGTCTCTGTCTCCGTCTCCGTCTCTGTCTCTGTCTCTGTCTCTGTCTCTGTCTCTGTCCTGTCTCTGCCTCTGTCTCTGCCTCTGTCTCTGTCTGTGGCTCTGTCCTTGTCTCATGCGCCTCTGTCTTTGTCTCTGTCTGTGTCTCTGTCTGTGCCTCTGTCTCTGTCTCTGTCCTGTCTCTGTCTCTGTCTCTGCCTCTGTCTCTGTCTGTGGCTCTGTCCTTGTCTCATGCGCCTCTGTCTTTGTCTCTATCTGTGTCTCTGTCTGTGCCTCTGTCTCTGTCTCTGTTTCCGTCTCTGTCGCTGCCTCTGTCTCTGTCTCCGTCTCTCTCTCTTTTCCTGTCTCTGTCTCTGTCTCTGTCCCTGTCTCTGTCCCCGTCTACGTCTCTGTCTCTGTCTCTGTCATTGGCTCCATCTCTGTCTCTGTCTCAGTCTCTGTCTCCGTCTCTGTCTCTGTATCTGTCTCTGTCTCTGTTTCTGTTTCTGTCTCTGTCTCTGTCGCTGTCCCTGTCTCTGTCTCTGTCTATGTCTCTGTCTGTGTCTCTGTCTCCGTCTCCGTCTCTGTCCCTGTCTCTGTCTCTGTCTCTGTCTGTGTCTCTGTCTTTGTCTCCGTCTGTGTCTCTGTTTCTGTCTCCGTCTCTGCCGCTGTCTGTGTCTCTGTCGCTGTCTCTGTCTCTGTCTATGTCTCTGTCTGTGTCTCTGTCTCCGTCTCCGTCTCTGTCTCTGTCTCTGTCTCTGTCTCTGTCTCCATCTCTGTCTCTGTTTCTGTCTCTGTCTCTGTCTCTGTCTCTGTCTCTGTCTCTGTCTCTGTCTCTGTCTCTGTCCCTGTCTCTGTCTCTGTCTCTGTCTGTGTCTGTGTCTCTGTCTCTGTCTCTGTCTGTGTCTGTGTCTCTGTCTCTGTCTCTGTCTCTGTCTCTGTCTCTGTCTCTGTCTCTGTCTCTGTCTCTGTCTCTGTCTCTGTCTCTGTCTCTGTCTCTGTCTCTGTCTCTGTATCTGTCTCTGTCTCTGTTTCTGTTTCTGTCTCTGTCTCTGTCGCTGTCCCTGTCTCTGTCTCTGTCTATGTGTCTGTCTGTGTCTCTGTCTCCGTCTCCGTCTCCGTCTCTGTCTCTGTCTCTGTCTCTGTCTCCATCTCTGTCTCTGTGTCTGTCTCTGTCTCTGTCTCTGCCTCTGTCTCTGTCTCTGTCTCTGTCTCTGTCTCTGTCTCTGTCCCTGTCTCTGTCTCTGTCTCCATCTCTGTCTCTGTCTCGGTCTCTGTCTCTGTCTCTGTCTCTGTCTCTGTCTCTGTCTCTGCCTCTGCCTCTGTCTGTGGCTCTGTCTTTGTCTCATGCGCCTCTGTCTTTGTCTCTGTCTGTGTCTCTGTCTGTGCCTCTGTCTCTGTCTCTGTTTCCGTCTCTGTCGCTGCCTCTGTCTCTGTCTCCGTCTCTCTCTCTTTTCCTGTCTCTGTCTCCGTCTCTGTCTCTGTCTCTGTCTCTGTCTCTGTTTCTGTTTCTGTCTCTGTCTCTGTCTCTGTCTCTGTCTCTGTCTCTGTCTCTGTCTCTGTCTCTGTCTCTGTCTCTGTCCTGTCTCTGTCTCTGTCTCTGCCTCTGTCTCTGTCTCTGTCTCTGTCTCTGTCTCTGTATCTGTCTCTGTCTCCGTCTCCGTCTCTGTCTCTGTCTCTGTCTCTGTTTCTGTCTCTGTCTCTGTCTCTGTCTCTGTCTCTGTCTCTGTCTCTGTCTCTGTCTCTGTCTCTGTCTCTGTCTCTGTCTGTGTCTCTGCCTCTGTCGCCGTCTCTGCCGCTGTCTGTGTCTCTGTCGCTGTCTCTGTCTCTGTCTCTGTCTGTGCCTCTGCCTGTGTCTCTGTCTCCGTCTCCGTCTCTGTCTCTGTCTCTGTCTCTGTCTCTGTCTCTGTCTCTGTCTCTGTCTCTGTCTCTGTCTCTGTCTCTGTCTCTGTCTCTGTCCTGCCTCTGTCTCTGTCTCTGTGTCTGTCTCTGTCTCTGTCTCTGTCTCTGTCTCTGTCCCTGTCTCTGTCTCCGTATCCGCCGCTGTCTCTGTCTCTGTGTCCATATCTGTCTCTGTCTCTGTCTCTGTCTCTGTCTCTGTCTCTGTCTCCATCTCTGTCTCTGTCTCTGTCTATGTGTCTGTCTGTGTCTCTGTCTCCGTCTCCGTCTCCGTCTCTGTCTCTGTCTCTGTCTCTGTCTCCATCTCTGTCTCTGTGTCTGTCTCTGCCTCTGTCTCTGCCTCTGTCTCTGTTTCTGTCTCTGTCTCTGTCTCTGTCTCTGTCTCTGTCTCTGTCCTGCCTCTGTCTCTGTCTCTGCCTCTGTCTCTGCCTCTGTCTCTGTCTCTGTCTCTGTCTCTGTCTTTGTCTCCGTATTTGTCTCCGTCTGTGTCTCCATCTTTGTCTCCGTCTTTGTCTCCGTCTTTGCCACCCTCTCTGTCTCCGTATTTGTCTCCGTCTCTGTCGCCATCTTTGCCTCCGCCTTTGTCTCTGTCTTTGTGTCCGTCGCCGTCTTCCTCTTCGTGTCCGTCTTAGTCAACGTCTTTGTCTCCGTCCGTGTCTCCTGCCCCTTTGTTTCTGTCGCTCTCTCTGTCTCTGTCTGTGTCTCTGTCTCCGTCTCTGTCTCTGTCTCTGTCCCTGTCTCTGTCTCTGTGTCTGTCTCTGTCTCTGTCTCTGTCTCTGTCTCTGTCCCTGTCTCTGTCTCCGTATCCGCCGCTGTCTCTGTCTCTGTGTCCATATCTGTCTCTGTCTCAGTCTCTGTCTCTGTCTCTGTCTCTGTCTGTGTCTCTGCCTCTGTCCCCGTCTATGCCGCTGTCTGTGTCTCTGTCGCTGTCTCTGTCTCTGTCTCTGTCTATGTCTCTGTCTGTGTCTCTGTCTCTGTCTCTGTCTCTGTCTCTGTCTCTGTCTCTGTCCTGTCTCTGCCTCTGTCTCTGCCTCTGTCTCTGTCTGTGGCTCTGTCCTTGTCTCATGCGCCTCTGTCTTTGTCTCTGTCTGTGTCTCTGTCTGTGCCCCTGTCTCTGTCTCTGTCCTGTCTCTGTCTCTGTCTCTGCCTCTGTCTCTGTCTGTGGCTCTGTCCTTGTCTCATGCGCCTCTGTCTTTGTCTCTATCTGTGTCTCTGTCTGTGCCTCTGTCTCTGTCTCTGTTTCCGTCTCTGTCGCTGCCTCTGTCTCTGTCTCCGTCTCTCTCTCTTTTCCTGTCTCTGTCTCTGTCTCTGTCCCTGTCTCTGTCCCCGTCTACGTCTCTGTCTCTGTCTCTGTCATTGGCTCCATCTCTGTCTCTGTCTCAGTCTCTGTCTCCGTCTCTGTCTCTGTATCTGTCTCTGTCTCTGTTTCTGTTTCTGTCTCTGTCTCTGTCGCTGTCCCTGTCTCTGTCTCTGTCTATGTCTCTGTCTGTGTCTCTGTCTCCGTCTCCGTCTCTGTCCCTGTCTCTGTCTCTGTCTCTGTCTGTGTCTCTGTCTTTGTCTCCGTCTGTGTCTCTGTTTCTGTCTCCGTCTCTGCCGCTGTCTGTGTCTCTGTCGCTGTCTCTGTCTCTGTCTATGTCTCTGTCTGTGTCTCTGTCTCCGTCTCCGTCTCTGTCTCTGTCTCTGTCTCTGTCTCTGTCTCCATCTCTGTCTCTGTTTCTGTCTCTGTCTCTGTCTCTGTCTCTGTCTCTGTCTCTGTCTCTGTCCCTGTCTCTGTCTCTGTCTCTGTCTGTGTCTGTGTCTGTGTCTCTGTCTCTGTCTCTGTCTGTGTCTGTGTCTCTGTCTCTGTCTCTGTCTCTGTCTCTGTCTCTGTCTCTGTCTCTGTCTCTGTCTCTGTCTCTGTCTCTGTCTCTGTCTCTGTCTCTGTCTCTGTCTCTGTCTCTGTCTCTGTCTCTGTATCTGTCTCTGTCTCTGTTTCTGTTTCTGTCTCTGTCTCTGTCGCTGTCCCTGTCTCTGTCTCTGTCTATGTGTCTGTCTGTTTCTCTGTCTCCGTCTCCGTCTCCGTCTCTGTCTCTGTCTCTGTCTCTGTCTCTGTCTCCATCTCTGTCTCTGTGTCTGTCTCTGTCTCTGTCTCTGCCTCTGTCTCTGTCTCTGTCTCTGTCTCTGTCTCTGTCTCTGTCTCTGTCCCTGTCTCTGTCTCTGTCTCCATCTCTGTCTCTGTCTCTGTCTCTGTCTCTGTCTCTGTCTCTGTCTCTGTCTCTGTCTCTGTCTCTGTCTCTGCCTCTGCCTCTGTCTGTGGCTCTGTCTTTGTCTCATGCGCCTCTGTCTTTGTCTCTGTCTGTGTCTCTGTCTGTGCCTCTGTCTCTGTCTCTGTTTCCGTCTCTGTCGCTGCCTCTGTCTCTGTCTCCGTCTCTCTCTCTTTTCCTGTCTCTGTCTCCGTCTCTGTCTCTGTCTCTGTCTCTGTTTCTGTTTCTGTCTCTGTCTCTGTTTCTGTCTCTGTCTCTGTCTCTGTCTCTGTCTCTGTCTCTGTCTCTGTCTCTGTCTCTGTCTCTGTCTCTGTCCTGTCTCTGTCTCTGTCTCTGTCTCTGTCTATGTCTCTGTCTGTGTCTCTGTCTCTGTCTCTGTCTCTGTCTCTGTCTCTGTCCTGTCTCTGCCTCTGTCTCTGCCTCTGTCTCTGTCTGTGGCTCTGTCCTTGTCTCATGCGCCTCTGTCTTTGTCTCTGTCTGTGTCTCTGTCTGTGCCCCTGTCTCTGTCTCTGTCCTGTCTCTGTCTCTGTCTCTGCCTCTGTCTCTGTCTGTGGCTCTGTCCTTGTCTCATGCGCCTCTGTCTTTGTCTCTATCTGTGTCTCTGTCTGTGCCTCTGTCTCTGTCTCTGTTTCCGTCTCTGTCGCTGCCTCTGTCTCTGTCTCCGTCTCTCTCTCTTTTCCAGTCTCTGTCTCTGTCTCTGTCCCTGTCTCTGTCCCCGTCTACGTCTCTGTCTCTGTCTCTGTCATTGGCTCCATCTCTGTCTCTGTCTCAGTCTCTGTCTCCGTCTCTGTCTCTGTATCTGTCTCTGTCTCTGTTTCTGTTTCTGTCTCTGTCTCTGTCGCTGTCCCTGTCTCTGTCTCTGTCTATGTCTCTGTCTGTGTCTCTGTCTCCGTCTCCGTCTCTGTCCCTGTCTCTGTCTCTGTCTCTGTCTGTGTCTCTGTCTTTGTCTCCGTCTGTGTCTCTGTTTCTGTCTCCGTCTCTGCCGCTGTCTGTGTCTCTGTCGCTGTCTCTGTCTCTGTCTATGTCTCTGTCTGTGTCTCTGTCTCCGTCTCCGTCTCTGTCTCTGTCTCTGTCTCTGTCTCTGTCTCCATCTCTGTCTCTGTTTCTGTCTCTGTCTCTGTCTCTGTCTCTGTCTCTGTCTCTGTCTCTGTCTCTGTCTCTGTCCCTGTCTCTGTCTCTGTCTCTGTCTGTGTCTGTGTCTCTGTCTCTGTCTCTGTCTGTGTCTGTGTCTCTGTCTCTGTCTCTGTCTCTGTCTCTGTCTCTGTCTCTGTCTCTGTCTCTGTCTCTGTCTCTGTCTCTGTCTCTGTCTCTGTCTCTGTCTCTGTCTCTGTCTCTGTCTCTGTCTCTGTATCTGTCTCTGTCTCTGTTTCTGTTTCTGTCTCTGTCTCTGTCGCTGTCCCTGTCTCTGTCTCTGTCTATGTGTCTGTCTGTGTCTCTGTCTCCGTCTCCGTCTCCGTCTCTGTCTCTGTCTCTGTCTCTGTCTCCATCTCTGTCTCTGTGTCTGTCTCTGTCTCTGTCTCTGCCTCTGTCTCTGTCTCTGTCTCTGTCTCTGTCTCTGTCTCTGTCCCTGTCTCTGTCTCTGTCTCCATCTCTGTCTCTGTCTCTGTCTCTGTCTCTGTCTCTGTCTCTGTCTCTGTCTCTGTCTCTGTCTCTGCCTCTGCCTCTGTCTGTGGCTCTGTCTTTGTCTCATGCGCCTCTGTCTTTGTCTCTGTCTGTGTCTCTGTCTGTGCCTCTGTCTCTGTCTCTGTTTCCGTCTCTGTCGCTGCCTCTGTCTCTGTCTCCGTCTCTCTCTCTTTTCCTGTCTCTGTCTCCGTCTCTGTCTCTGTCTCTGTCTCTGTCTCTGTTTCTGTTTCTGTCTCTGTCTCTGTTTCTGTCTCTGTCTCTGTCTCTGTCTCTGTCTCTGTCTCTGTCTCTGTCTCTGTCTCTGTCTCTGTCCTGTCTCTGTCTCTGTCTCTGCCTCTGTCTCTGTCTCTGTCTCTGTCTCTGTCTCTGTATCTGTCTCTGTCTCCGTCTCCGTCTCTGTCTCTGTCTCTGTCTCTGTTTCTGTCTCTGTCTCTGTCTCTGTCTCTGTCTCTGTCTCTGTCTCTGTCTCTGTCTCTGTCTCTGTCTCTGTCTCTGTCTGTGTCTCTGCCTCTGTCGCCGTCTCTGCCGCTGTCTGTGTCTCTGTCGCTGTCTCTGTCTCTGTCTCTGTCTGTGCCTCTGTCTGTGTCTCTGTCTCCGTCTCCGTCTCTGTCTCTGTCTCTGTCTCTGTCTCTGTCTCTGTCTCTGTCTCTGTCTCTGTCTCTGTCTCTGTCTCTGTCTCTGTCTCTGTCTCTGTCTCTGTCTCTGTCTCTGTCCTGCCTCTGTCTCTGTCTCTGCCTCTGTCTCTGCCTCTGTCTCTGTTTCTGTCTCTGTCTCTGTCTCTGTCTCTGTCTCTGTCTCTGTCTCTGTCTCTGTCTCTGTCCTGTCTCTGTCTCTGTCTCTGCCTCTGTCTCTGTCTGTGGCTCTGTCTTTGTCTCATGCGCCTCTGTCTTTGTCTCTGTCTCTGTCTCTGTCTCTGTCTCTGCCTCTGCCTCTGTCCCTGTCTCTGTCTCCGTCTCCGTCTCTGTCTCTGTCTCTGTCATTGGCTCCATCTCGGTCTCTGTCTCAGTCTCTGTCTCTGTCTCTCTCTCTGTCTCTGTCTCTGTCTCTGTCTCTGTCTCTGTCTCTGTCTCTGTCTCTGTCTCTGTTCCTGTCTCTGTCTCTGTCTCTGTCTCTGTCTCTGTCTCTGTCCTGTCTCTGTCTCTGTCTCCGCCTCTGTCTCTGTCTGTGGCTCTGTCTTTTTGTCTCTTGCGCCTCTGTCTTTGTCTCTGTCCGTGTCTCTGTCTGTGCCTCTGTCTCTGTCTCTGTTTCCGTCTCTGTCGCTGCCTCCGTCTCTGTCTCCGTCTCTCTCTCTTTTCCTGTCTCTGTCTCTGTCTCTGTCTCTGTCTCTGTCTCTGTCTCTGTCTCTGTCTCTGTCTCTGTCTCTGTTTCTGTCTCTGTCTCTGTCTCTGTCTCTGTCCCTGTCTCTGTCCCTGTCTCTGTCTCTGTCCTGTCTCTGTCTCTGTCTCTGCCTCTGTCTGTGTCTTTGTCTCCGTCTTTGTGTCTGTCTTTGTCTCCGTATTTGTCTCCGTCTTTGTCTCCATCTTTGTCTCCGTCTTTGTCACCGTCTTTGTCTCCGTCTTTGTCTCCGTCCGTGTCTCCTGCCCCTCTGTTTCTGTCGCTCTCTCTGTCTCTGTATGTGTCTCTGTCTCCGTTTCTGCCTCTGTCCCTGTCCCTGTCTCTGTCTCTGTCTCTGTCTCTGCCTCTGTCTCTGTCCCTGTCTCTGTCTCCGTATCCACCGCTGCCTCTGTCTCTGTCTCTGTCTTTGTATCCGTCTTTGTCTCCGTCTTTGTCACCGTCTTTGTCTCCGTATTTGTCTCCGTCTTTGTCTCCATCTTTGTCTCCGCCTTTGTCTCCGTCATTGTCTCCGTCGCCGTCTTCCTCTTCGTGTCCGTCTTTGTCTCCGTCTTTGTCACCGTCTTTGTCTCCGTCTTTGTCTCCATCCGTGTTTCCTGCCCCTCTGTCTCGGTCGTTGTCTCATGCGCGTCTGTCTCTGTCTCTGTCTCTGTCTGTGTCTCTGTCTCTGTCTCTGCCTCTGTATCGGTCTCTGTCTTTGGCTCTGTCTCTGTCTCTGTCTCTGTCCCTGTCTCTGTATCGGACTCTGTCTCCGTCTCTGTCTTCGTCTTTGTCTCCGTCTTTGTCTCTGTCTTTGTCTCCGTATTTGTCTCCGTCTGTGTCTCCATCTTTGTCTCCGTCTTTGTCTCCGTCTTTGCCACCCTCTTTGTCTCCGTATTTGTCTCCGCCTCTGTCGCCATCTTTGCCTCCGCCTTTGTCTCCGTCTTTGTCTCCGTCGCCGTCTTCCTCTTCGTGTCCGTCTTTGTCTCCGTCTTTGTCTCCGTCCGTGTCTCCTGCCCCTTTGTTTCTGTCGCTCTCTCTGTCTCTGTATGTGTCTCTGTCTCCGTCTCTGTCTCTGTCTCTGTCCCTGTCTCTGTCTCTGCCTCTGTCTGTGTCTCTGTCTCTGTCTCTGTCTCTGTCTCTGTCCCTGTCTCTGTCTCCGTATCCGCCGCTGTCTCTGTCTCTGTGTCCATCTCTGTCTCTGTCTCAGTCTCTGTCTCTGTCTCTGTCTCTGTCTGTGTCTCTGCCTCTGTCCCCGTCTATGCCGCTGTCTGTGTCTCTGTCGCTGTCGCTGTCTCTGTCTCTGTCTATGTCTCTGTCTGTGTCTCTGTCTCTGTCTCTGTCTCTGTCTCTGTCCTGTCTCTGCCTCTGTCTCTGCCTCTGTCTCTGTCTGTGGCTCTGTCCTTGTCTCATGCGCCTCTGTCTTTGTCTCTGTCTGTGTCTCTGTCTGTGCCTCTGTCTCTGTCTCTGTCCTGTCTCTGTCTCTGTCTCTGCCTCTGTCTCTGTCTGTGGCTCTGTCCTTGTCTCATGCGCCTCTGTCTTTGTCTCTGTCTGTGTCTCTGTCTGTGCCTCTGTCTCTGTCTCTGTTTCCGTCTCTGTCGCTGCCTCTGTCTCTGTCTCCGTCTCTCTCTCTTTTCCTGTCTCTGTCTCTGTCTCTGTCTCTGTCCCTGTCTCTGTCTCCGTCTACGTCTCTGTCTCTGTCTCTGTCATTGGCTCCATCTCTGTCTCTGTCTCTGTCTCTGTCTCCGTCTCTGTCTCTGTCTCTGTATCTGTCTCTGTCTCTGTTTCTGTTTCTGTCTCTGTCTCTGTCGCTGTCCCTGTCTCTGTCTCTGTCTATGTCTCTGTCTGTGTCTCTGTCTCCGTCTCCGTCTCTGTCTCTGTCTCTGTCTCTGTCTCTGTTTCTGTCCGTGTCCCTGTCTTTGTCGCCGTATTTGTCTCCGTCTGTGTCTCCATCTTTTGTCTCCGTCTTTGTCTCCGTCTTTGCCTCCGTCTTTGTCTCCGTATTTGTCTCCGTCTGTGTCGCCATCTTTGCCTCCGCCTTTGTCTCCGTCATTGTCTCGGTCGCCGTCTTCCTCTTCGTGTCCGTCTTTGTTTCCGTCTTTGTCACCGTCTTTGTCTCCGTCTTTGTCTCCATCCATGCTTCCTGCCCCTCTGTCTCGGTCGTTGTCTCATGAGCGTCTGTCTCTGTCTCTGTCTCTGTCTGTGTCTCTGTCTCTGTCTCTGCCTCTGTATCGGTCTCTGTCTTTGGCTCTGTCTCTGTCTCTGTCTCTGTCCCTGTCTCTGTCTCTGTCTCTGTCTCTGTCTCTGTCCCTGTCTCTGTCTCCGTATCCGCCGCTGTCTCTGTATCTGTGTCCATCTCTGTCTCTGTCTCAGTCTCTGTCTCTGTCTCTGTCTCTGTCTCTGTCTCTGTCTGTGTCTCTGTCTCTGTCTCCGTCTCTGCCGCTGTCTGTGTCTCTGTCGCTGTCTCTGTCTCTGTCTATGTCTCTATCTCTGTCTCCATCTCTGTCTCTGTTTCTGTCTCTGTCTCTGTCTCTGTCTCTGTCTCTGTCTCGGTCTCTGTCTCTGTCTCTGTCTCTGTCTCTGTCTCTGTCTCTGTCTCTGTCTCTGTCTATGTCTCTGTCTGTGTCTCTGTCTCCGTCTCCGTCTCTGTCTCTGTCTCTGTCTCTGTCTCTGTCATTGGCTACATCTCTGGCTCTGTCTCAGTCTCTGTCTCTGTCTCTGTCTCTGTCTCTGTCTCTGTCTCTGTCTCTGTCTCTGTCTCTGTCTCTGTCTCTGTCTCTGTCTCTGTTCCTGTCTCTGTCTCTGTCTCTGTCTCTGTCTCTGTCTCTGTCCTGTCTCTGTCTCTGTCTCCGCCTCTGTCTCTGTCTGTGGCTCTGTCTTTGTCTCTTGCGCCTCTGTCTTTGTCTCTGTCCGTGTCTCTGTCTGTGCCTCTGTCTCTGTCTCTGTTTCCGTCTCTGTCGCTGCCTCCGTCTCTGTCTCCGTCTCTCTCTCTTTTCCTGTCTCTGTCTCTGTCTCTGTCTCTGTCTCTGTCTCTGTCTCTGTCTCTGTCTCTGTCTCTGTCTCTGTCTCTGTTTCTGTCTCTGTCTCTGTCTCTGTCTCTGTCCCTGTCTCTGTCCCTGTCTCTGTCTCTGTCCTGTCTCTGTCTCTGTCTCTGCCTCTGTCTGTGTCTTTGTCTCCGTCTTTGTGTCTGTCTTTGTCTCCGTATTTGTCTCCGTCTTTGTCTCCATCTTTGTCTCCGTCTTTGTCACCGTCTTTGTCTCCGTCTTTGTCTCCGTCCGTGTCTCCTGCCCCTCTGTTTCTGTCGCTCTCTCTGTCTCTGTATGTGTCTCTGTCTCCGTCTCTGCCTCTGTCCCTGTCCCTGTCTCTGTCTCTGTCTCTGTCTCTGTCCCTGTCTCTGTCTCCGTATCCGCCGCTGCCTCTGTCTCTGTCTCTGTCTTTGTATCCGTCTTTGTCTCCGTCTTTGTCACCGTCTTTGTCTCCGCCGTCGTCTTCCTCTTCGTCTCCGTCTTTGTCTCCGTCTTTGTCACCGTCTTTGTCTCCGTGTTTGTCTCCGCCTTTGTCTACGTCTTTGTCTCCGTCTTTGCCTCCGTCTTTGCCTCCCTCTTTGTCTCCGTATTTGTCTCTGTCTGTGTCTCTGTCTCTGTCTCTGTCTCTGTCTCTGTCTCTGTCTCTGTCCCTGTCTCTGTCTCCGTATCCGCCGCTGTCTCTGTCTCTGTGTCCATCTCTGTTTCCGTCTCAGTCTCTGTCTCTGTCTCTGTCTCTGTCTCTGTCTGTGTCTCTGCCTCTGTCTACGTCTCTGCCGCTGTCTGTGCCTCTGTCGTTATCTCTGTCTATGTCTATGTCTGTGTCTCTGCCTCTGTCTCCGTCTCTGCCGTTGTCTGTGCCTCTGTCTCCGTCTCCATCTCTGTCTCTGTCTCTGTCATTGGCTCCATCTCTGTCTCTGTCTCAGTCTCTGTCTCTGTCTCTGTCTCTGTCTCTTTCTCTGTCTCTGCCTCTGTCTCTCTCTCTTTTCCTGTCTCGGTCTCTGTCTCTGTCTCTGTCCTGTCTCTGTCTCTGTCGCTGCCTCTGTCTCTGTCTCCGTCTCTCTCTCTTTTCCTGTCTCTGTCCCTGTCTCTGTCTCTGTCTCTGTCTCTGTCTCTGTCTCTGTCTCTATCTCTGTCTCTGTCTCTGTCTCTGTGTCTGTCTCTATCTCTGTCTCTGTCTCTGTCTCTGTCTCTGTTTCTGTCTCTGTCTCTGTCTCTGTCTCTGTCCCTGTCTCTGTCTCTGTCTCTGTCTCTGTCTCTGTCTCTGTCCTGTCTCTGTCTCTGTCTCTGCCTCTGTCTGTGTCTTTGTCTCCGTCTTTGTCTCTGTCTTTGTCTCCGTATTTGTCTCCGTCTTTGTCTCCATCTTTGTCTCCGCCTTTGTCTCCGTCATTGTCTCCGTCGCCGTCTTCCTCTTCGTGTCCGTCTTTGTCTCCGTCTTTGTCACCGTCTTTGTCTCCGTCTTTGTCTCCATCCGTGTTTCCTGCCCCTCTGTCTCGGTCGTTGTCTCATGCGCGTCTGTCTCTGTCTCTGTCTCTGTCTGTGTCTCTGTCTCTGTCTCTGCCTCTGTATCGGTCTCTGTCTTTGGCTCTGTCTCTGTCTCTGTCTCTGTCCCTGTCTCTGTATCGGACTCTGTCTCCGTCTCTGTCTTCGTCTTTGTCTCCGTCTTTGTCTCTGTCTTTGTCTCCGTATTTGTCTCCGTCTGTGTCTCCATCTTTGTCTCCGTCTTTGTCTCCGTCTTTGCCACCCTCTTTGTCTCCGTATTTGTCTCCGTCTCTGTCGCCATCTTTGCCTCCGCCTTTGTCTCCGTCTTTGTCTCCGTCGCCGTCTTCCTCTTCGTGTCCGTCTTTGTCTCCGTCTTTGTCTCCGTCCGTGTCTCCTGCCCCTTTGTTTCTGTCGCTCTCTCTGTCTCTGTATGTGTCTCTGTCTCCGTCTCTGTCTCTGTCTCTGTCCCTGTCTCTGTCTCTGCCTCTGTCTGTGTCTCTGTCTCTGTCTCTGTCTCTGTCTCTGTCCCTGTCTCTGTCTCCGTATCCGCCGCTGTCTCTGTCTCTGTGTCCATCTCTGTCTCTGTCTCAGTCTCTGTCTCTGTCTCTGTCTCTGTCTCTGTCTGTGTCTCTGCCTCTGTCCCCGTCTATGCCGCTGTCTGTGTCTCTGTCGCTGTCGCTGTCTCTGTCTCTGTCTATGTCTCTGTCTGTGTCTCTGTCTCTGTCTCTGTCTCTGTCTCTGTCCTGTCTCTGCCTCTGTCTCTGCCTCTGTCTCTGTCTGTGGCTCTGTCCTTGTCTCATGCGCCTCTGTCTTTGTCTCTGTCTGTGTCTCTGTCTGTGCCTCTGTCTCTGTCTCTGTCCTGTCTCTGTCTCTGTCTCTGCCTCTGTCTCTGTCTGTGGCTCTGTCCTTGTCTCATGCGCCTCTGTCTTTGTCTCTGTCTGTGTCTCTGCCTGTGCCTCTGTCTCTGTCTCTGTTTCCGTCTCTGTCGCTGCCTCTGTCTCTGTCTCCGTCTCTCTCTCTTTTCCTGTCTCTGTCTCTGTCTCTGTCTCTGTCCCTGTCTCTGTCTCCGTCTACGTCTCTGTCTCTGTCTCTGTCATTGGCTCCATCTCTGTCTCTGTCTCCGTCTCTGTCTCTGTCTCTGTATCTGTCTCTGTCTCTGTTTCTGTTTCTGTCTCTGTCTCTGTCGCTGTCCCTGTCTCTGTCTCTGTCTATGTCTCTGTCTGTGTCTCTGTCTCCGTCTCCGTCTCTGTCTCTGTCTCTGTCTCTGTCTCTGTTTCTGTCCGTGTCCCTGTCTTTGTCGCCGTATTTGTCTCCGTCTGTGTCTCCATCTTTTGTCTCCGTCTTTGTCTCCGTCTTTGCCTCCGTCTTTGTCTCCGTATTTGTCTCCGTCTGTGTCGCCATCTTTGCCTCCGCCTTTGTCTCCGTCATTGTCTCGGTCGCCGTCTTCCTCTTCGTGTCCGTCTTTGTTTCCGTCTTTGTCACCGTCTTTGTCTCCGTCTTTGTCTCCATCCATGCTTCCTGCCCCTCTGTCTCGGTTGTTGTCTCATGAGCGTCTGTCTCTGTCTCTGTCTCTGTCTGTGTCTCTGTCTCTGTCTCTGCCTCTGTATCGGTCTCTGTCTTTGGCTCTGTCTCTGTCTCTGTCTCTGTCCCTGTCTCTGTCTCTGTCTCTGTCTCTGTCTCTGTCCCTGTCTCTGTCTCCGTATCCGCCGCTGTCTCTGTATCTGTGTCCATCTCTGTCTCTGTCTCAGTCTCTGTCTCTGTCTCTGTCTCTGTCTCTGTCTCTGTCTGTGTCTCTGTCTCTGTCTCCGTCTCTGCCGCTGTCTGTGTCTCTGTCGCTGTCTCTGTCTCTGTCTATGTCTCTGTCTCTGTCGCCATCTCTGTCTCTGTTTCTGTCTCTGTCTCTGTCTCTGTCTCTGTCTCTGTCTCTGTCTCTGTCTCTGTCTCTGTCTCTGTCTCTGTCTCTGTCTCTGTCTCTGTCTATGTCTCTGTCTGTGTCTCTGTCTCCGTCTCCGTCTCTGTCTCTGTCTCTGTCTCTGTCTCTGTCATTGGCTACATCTCTGGCTCTGTCTCAGTCTCTGTCTCTGTCTCTGTCTCTGTCTCTGTCTCTGTCTCTGTCTCTGTCTCTGTTTCTGTCTCTGTCTTTGTCTCTGTCTCTGCCTCTGTCTCTGTCTCTGTCTCGGTCTCTGCCTCTGTCTCTGTCTATGTCTCTGTCTGTGTCTCTGTCTCCGTCTCCGTCTCTGTCTCTGTCTCTGTTTCTGTCTCTGTCTCCATCTCTGTCTCTGTCTCCGTCTCTGTCTCTGTCTCTATCTCTGTCTCTGTCTCTGCCTCTGTCTCTGTCCCTGTCTCTGTCTCCGTCTCCGTCTCTGTCTCTGTCTCTGTCATTGGCTCCATCTCTGTCTCTGTCTCCGTCTCTGTCCCTGTCTCTGTCTCTGTCTCTGTCTCTGTCTCTGTCTCTGTCTCTGTCTCTGTCTCTGTCTCTGTCTCTGTCCCTGTCTCTGTCTCCGTATCCGCCACTGTCTCTGTATCTGTGTCCATCTCTGTCTCTGTCTCAGTCTCTGTCTCTGTCTCTGTCTCTGTCTCTGTCTGTGTCTCTGCCTCTGTCTCCGTCTCTGCCGCTGTCTGTGTCTCTGTCGCTGTCTCTGTCTCTGTCTCTGTCTCTGTCTCTGTCTCTGTCTCTCTCCCTGTCTCCGTCTCTGTCTTCGTCTCTGCCGCTGTCTGTGTCTCTGTCGCTGTCTCTGTCTCTGTCTCTGTCTCTGTCTCTGTCTCTGTCTCTCTCCCTGTCTCCGTCTCTGTCTTCGTCTTTGTCTCCGTCTTTGTCTCTGTCTTTGTCTCCGTAGTTGTCTCCGTCTGTGTCTCCATCTTTGTCTCCGTCTTTGTCTCCGTCTTTGCCACCCTCTTTGTCTCCGTATTTGTCTCTGTCTGTGTCGCCATCTTTGCCTCCGCCTTTGTCTCCGTCTTTGTGTCCGTCGCCGTCTTCCTCTTCGTGTCCGTCTTTGTCTCCGTCTTTGTCACCGTCTTTGTCTCCGTCTTTGTCTCCGTCCGTGTCTCCTGCCCCTCTGTTTCTGTCGCTCTCTCTGTCTCTGTCTGTGTCTCTGTCCTGTCTCTGTCTCTGTCTCTGCCTCTGTCTCTGTCTGTGGCTCTGTCTTTGTCTCATGCGCCTCTGTCTTTGTCTCTGTCTCTGTCTCTGTCTCTGTCTCTGCCTCTGCCTCTGTCCCTGTCTCTGTCTCCGTCTCCGTCTCTGTCTCTGTCTCTGTCATTGGCTCCATCTCGGTCTCTGTCTCAGTCTCTGTCTCTGTCTCTGTCTCTGTCTCTGTCTCTGTCTCTGTCTCTGTCTCTGTATCGGACTCTGTGTCCGTCTCTGTCTTCGTCTTTGTCTCCGTCTTTGTCTCTGTCTTTGTCTCCGTATTTGTCTCATTATTTGTCTCCGTCTGTGTCGCCACCTTTGCCTCCGCCTTTGTCTCCGTCTTTGTCTCCGTCGCCGTCTTCCTCTTCGTGTCCATCTTTGTCTCCGCCTATGTCACCGTCTTTGTCTCCGTCTTTGTCTCCGTCCGTGTCTCCTGCCCCTCTGTTTCTGTCGCTCTCTCTGTCTCTGTCTGTGTCTCTGTCTCCGTCTCTATCTCTGTCTCTGTCCCTGTCTCTGTCTCTGTCTCTGTCTCTGTCTCTGTCTCTGTCCCTGTCTCTGTCTCTGTATCCGCCGCTGTCTCTGTCTCTGTGTCCATCTCTGCCTCTGTCTCAGTCTCTGTCTCTGTCTCTGTCTCTGTCTCTGTCTGTGTCTCTGCCTCTGTCTCCGTCTCTGCCGCTGCCTGTGCCTCTGTCGTTGTCTCTGTCTATGTCTATGTCTGTTTCGCTGCCTCTGTCTCCGTCTCTGCCGCTGTCTGTGTCTCTGTCTCCGTCTCCATCTCTGTCTCTGTCTCTGTCATTGGCTCCATCTCTGTCTCTGTCTCTGTCTCTGTCTCTGTCTCTGTCTCAGTATCTGTCTCCGTCTCTGTCTCTGTCTCTGTCTCTGTCTCTGTCTCTGTCTCAGTCTCTGTCTCTGTCTCTGTCTCTGTCTCTGTCTCTGTCTCTGTCTCTGTTTCTGTCTCTGTCTCTGTCTCTGTCTCTGTCTCTGTCTCTGTCTCTGTCTCTGTCTCTGTCCTGTCTCTGTCTCTGTCTCTGCCTCTGTCTCTGTCTCTGTCTCTGTCTCTGTCTCTGTATCTGTCTCTGTCTCCGTCTCCGTCTCTGTCTCTGTCTCTGTCATTGGCTCCATCTCAGTCTCTGTCTCAGTCTCTGTCTCTGTCTCTGTCTCTGTCTCTGCCTCTGTCTCCGTCTCTGCCGCTGTCTGTGTCTCTGTCGCTGTCTATGTCTCTGTCCGTGTCTCTGTCTCCGTCTCCGTCTCTGTCTCTGTCTCCATCTCTGTCTCTGTCTCTGTCTCTGTCTCTGTCTCTCTCTCTGTCTCTGTCTCTGCCTCTGTCTCTGTCCCTGTCTCTGTCTCCGTCTCCGTCTCTGTCTCTGTCTCTGTCATTGGCTCCATCTCTGGCTCTGTCTCAGTCTCTGTCTCTGTCTCTGTCTCTGCCTCTGTCTCTGTCTCTATCTCTGTCTCTCTTTCTGTCTCAGTCTCTGTCTCTGCCTCTGTCTCTGTCTCTGTCCCTGTCTCTGTCGCTGTTTCTGTCTCTGTCTCTGTCTCTGTCTCTGTCTCTGTCTGTGTCTCTGCCTCTGTCACCGTCTCTGCCGCTGTCTGTGTCTCTGTCGCTGTCTTTGTCTCTGTCTCTGTCTGTGTCTCTGTCTGTGTCTCTGTCTCCGTCTCTGTCTCTGTCTCTGTCTCTGTCTCTGTCTCTGTCTCTGTCTCTGTCTCTGTCTCTGTCTCTGTCTCTGTCTCTGTCTCTGTCCCTCTCTGTCTCCGTCCCCGTCTCTGTCTCTGTCTCTGTCATTGGCTCCATCTCTGTCTCTGTCTCAGTCTCTGTCTCTGTCTCTGTCTCTGTCTCTGTATCGGACTCTGTCTCCGTCTCTGTCTTCGTCTTTGTCTCCGTCTTTGTCTCTGTCTTTGTCTCCGTATTTGTCTCATTATTTGTCTCCGTCTGTGTCGCCACCTTTGCCTCCGCCTTTGTCTCCGTCTTTGTCTCCGTCGCCGTCTGCCTCTTCGTGTCCGTCTTTGTCTCCGTCTATGTCACCGTCTTTGTCTCCGTCTTTGTCTCCGTCCGTGTCTCCTGCCCCTCTGTTTTTGTCGCTCTCTCTGTCTCTGTCTGTGTCTCTGTCTCCGTCTCTATCTCTGTCTCTGTCCCTGTCTCTGTCTCTGTCTCTGTCTCTGACTCTGTCTCTGTCTCTGTCCTTGTCTCTGTCTCTGTATCAGCCGCTGTCTCTGTCTCTGTGTCCATCTCTGTCTCTGTCTCAGTCTCTGTCTCTGTCTCTGTCTCTGTCTGTGTCTCTGCCTCTGTCTCCGTCTCTGCCGCTGTCTGTGCCTCTGTCGTTGTCTCTGTCTACGTCTATGTCTGTTTCTCTGCCTCTGTCTCCGTCTCTGCCGCTGTCTGTGTCTCTGTCTCCGTCTCCATCTCTGTCTCTGTCTCTGTCATTAGCTCCATCTCAGTCTCTGTCTCAGTCTCTGTCTCTGTCTCTGTCTCTGTCTCTGTCTCTGTCTCTATCTCTGTCTCTGTCTCTGTCTCTGTCTCTGTCTCTGTCTCTGTCTCTGTCGCCGTCTCTGCCTCTGTCGCCGTCTCTGCCGCTGTCTGTGTCTCTGTCGCTGTCTCTGTCTCTGTCTCTGTCTGTGCCTCTGTCTGTGTCTCTGTCTCCGTCTCCGTCTCTGTCTCTGTCTCTGTCTCTGTCTCTGTCTCTGTCTCTGTCTCTGTCTCTGTCTCCATCTCTGTCTCTGTCTCTGTCTCTGTCTCTGTCTCTGTCTCTGTCTCTGTCTCTGTCTCTGTCTCTGTCTCTGTCCTGCCTCTGTCTTTGTCTCATGCGCCTCCGTCTTTGTCTCTGTCTCTGTCTCTGTCTCTGCCTCTGTCTCTGTCCCTGTCTCTGTCTCCGTCTCCGTCTCTGTCTCTGTCTGTGTCATTGGCTCCATCTCTGTCTCTGTCTCAGTCTCTGTCTCTGTCTCTGTCTCTGTCTCTGTCTCTGTCTCTGTCTCTGTCTCTGTCTCTGTTTCTGTCTCTGTCTCTGTCTCTGTCTCTGTCTCTGTCTCTGCCTCTGTCTCTGTTTCTGTCTCTGTCTCTGTCTCTGTCTCTGTCTCTGTCTCTGTCTCTGTCTCTGTCCTGTCTCTGTCTCTGTCTCTGCCTCTGTCTCTGTCTGTGGCTCTGTCTTTGTCTCATGCGCCTCTGTCTTTGTCTCTGTCTCTGTCTCTGTCTCTGTCTCTGCCTCTGCCTCTGTCCCTGTCTCTGTCTCCGTCTCCGTCTCTGTCTCTGTCTCTGTCATTGGCTCCATCTCGGTCTCTGTCTCAGTCTCTGTCTCTGTCTCTGTCTCTGTCTCTGTCTCTGTCTCTGTCTCTGTCTCTGTCTCTGTCTCTGTCTCTGTCTCTGTCTCTGTCTCTGTCTCTGTTCCTGTCTCTGTCTCTGTCTCTGTCTCTGTCTCTGTCTCTGTCTCTGTCCTGTCTCTGTCTCTGTCTCCGCCTCTGTCTCTGTCTGTGGCTCTGTCTTTGTCTCTTGCGCCTCTGTCTTTGTCTCTGTCCGTGTCTCTGTCTGTGCCTCTGTCTCTGTCTCTGTTTCCGTCTCTGTCGCTGCCTCCGTCTCTGTCTCCGTCTCTCTCTCTTTTCCTGTCTCTGTCTCTGTCTCTGTCTCTGTCTCTGTCTCTGTCTCTGTCTCTGTCTCTGTCTCTGTCTCTGTCTCTGTCTCTGTCTCTGTCTCTGTTTCTGTCTCTGTCTCTGTCTCTGTCTCTGTCCCTGTCTCTGTCCCTGTCTCTGTCTCTGTCCTATCTCTGTCTCTGTCTCTGCCTCTGTCTGTGTCTTTGTCTCCGTCTTTGTGTCTGTCTTTGTCTCCGTATTTGTCTCCGTCTTTGTCTCCATCTTTGTCTCCGTCTTTGTCACCGTCTTTGTCTCCGTCTTTGTCTCCGTCCGTGTCTCCTGCCCCTCTGTTTCTGTCGCTCTCTCTGTCTCTGTATGTGTCTCTGTCTCCGTCTCTGCCTCTGTCCCTGTCCCTGTCTCTGCCTCTGTCTCTGTCTCTGTCCCTGTCTCTGTCTCCGTATCCGCCGCTGCCTCTGTCTCTGTCTCTGTCTTTGTATCCGTCTTTGTCTCCGTCTTTGTCACCGTCTTTGTCTCCGCCGTCGTCTTCCTCTTCGTCTCCGTCTTTGTCTCCGTCTTTGTCACCGTCTTTGTCTCCGTGTTTGTCTCCGCCTTTGTCTACGTCTTTGTCTCCGTCTTTGCCTCCGTCTTTGTCTCCGTATTTGTCTCTGTCTGTGTCTCTGTCTCTGTCTCTGTCTCTGTCTCTGTCTCTGTCTCTGTCCCTGTCTCTGTCTCCGTATCCGCCGCTGTCTCTGTCTCTGTGTCCATCTCTGTTTCCGTCTCAGTCTCTGTCTCTGTCTCTGTCTCTGTCTCTGTCTCTGTCTGTGTCTCTGCCTCTGTCTACGTCTCTGCCGCTGTCTGTGCCTCTGTCGTTATCTCTGTCTATGTCTATGTCTGTGTCTCTGCCTCTGTCTCCGTCTCTGCCGTTGTCTGTGCCTCTGTCTCCGTCTCCATCTCTGTCTCTGTCTCTGTCATTGGCTCCATCTCTGTCTCTGTCTCAGTCTCTGTCTCTGTCTCTGTCTCTGTCTCTTTCTCTGTCTCTGCCTCTGTCTCTGTTTCTGTCACTGTCTCTGTCTCTGTCTCTGTCTCTATCCTGTCTCTGTCTCTGTCTCTGCCTCTGTCTCTGTCTGTGGCTCTGTCTTTGTCTCATGCGCCTCTGTCGTTGTCTCTGTCTCTGTCTCTGTCTCTGTCTCTGTCTCTGTCTCTGCCTCTGCCTCTGTCCCTGTCTCTGTCTCCGTCTCCGTCTCTGTCTCTGTCTCTGTCATTGGCTCCATCTCGGTCTCTGTCTCAGTCTCTGTCTCTGTCTCTGTCTCTGTCTCTGCCTCTGTCTCTGTCTGTGGCTCTGTCTTTGTCTCATGCGCCTCTGTCTTTGTCTCTGTCTGTGTCTCTGTCTGTGCCTCGGTCTCTGTCTCTGTTTCCGTCTCTGTCGCTGCCTCTGTCTCTGTCTCCGTCTCTCTCTCTTTTCCTGTCTCTGTCTCTGTCTCTGTCTCTGTCCCTGTCTCTGTCTCCGTCTACGTCTCTGTCTCTGTCTCTGTCATTGGCTCCACCTCTGTCTCTGTCTCTGTCTCTGTCTCCGTCTCTGTCTCTGTCTCTGTATCTGTCTCTGTCTCTGTTTCTGTTTCTGTCTCTGTCTCTGTCGCTGTCCCTGTCGCTGTCTCTGTCTATGTCTCTGTCTGTGTCTCTGTCTCCGTCTCCGTCTCTGTCTCTGTCTCTGTCTCTGTCTCTGTTTCTGTCCGTGTCCCTGTCTTTGTCTCCGTCTTTGTCTCCGTCTTTGCCTCCGTCTTTGTCTCCGTATTTGTCTCCGTCTGTGTCGCCATCTTTGCCTCCGCCTTTGTCTCCGTCATTGTCTCGGTCGCCGTCTTCCTCTTCGTGTCCGTCTTTGTTTCCGTCTTTGTCACCGTCTTTGTCTCCGTCTTTGTCTCCATCCATGCTTCCTGCCCCTCTGTCTCGGTCGTTGTCTCATGCGCGTCTGTCTCTGTCTCTGTCTCTGTCTGTGTCTCTGTCTCTGTCTCTGCCTCTGTATCGGTCTCTGTCTTTGGCTCTGTCTCTGTCTCTGTCTCTGTCCCTGTCTCTGTCTCTGTCTCTGTCTCTGTCTCTGTCCCTGTCTCTGTCTCCGTATCCGCCGCTGTCTCTGTATCTGTGTCCATCTCTGTCTCTGTCTCAGTCTCTGTCTCTGTCTCTGTCTCTGTCTCTGTCTACGTCTATGTCTGTTTCTCTGCCTCTGTCTCCGTCTCTGCCGCTGTCTGTGTCTCTGTCGCCGTCTCCATCTCTGTCTCTGTCTCTGTCATTAGCTCCATCTCTGTCTCTGTCTCAGTCTCTGTCTCTGTCTCTGTCTCTGTCTCTGTCTCTGTCTCTGTCTCTATCTCTGTCTCTGTCTCTGCCCTGCCTCTGTCTCTGTCTCTGCCTCTGTCTCTGTCTGTGGCTCTGTCTTTGTCTCATGCGCCTCTGTCTTTGTCTCCGTCTCCGTCTCTGTCTCTGTCTCTGTCTCTGCCTCTGCCTCTGTCCCTGTCTCTGTCTCCGTCTCCGTCTCTGTCTCTGTCTCTGTCATTGGCTCCATCTCGGTCTCTGTCTCAGTCTCTGTCTCTGTCTCTGTCTCTGTCTCTGTCTCTGTCTCTGTCTCTGTCTCTGTATCGGACTCTGTCTCCGTCTCTGTCTTCGTCTTTGTCTCCGTATTTGTCTCATTATTTGTCTCCGTCTGTGTCGCCACCTTTGCCTCCGCCTTTGTCTCCGTCTTTGTCTCCGTCGCCGTCTTCCTCTTCGTGTCCATCTTTGTCTCCGCCTATGTCACCGTCTTTGTCTCCGTCTTTGTCTCCGTCCGTGTCTCCTGCCCCTCTGTTTCTGTCGCTCTCTCTGTCTCTGTCTGTGTCTCTGTCTCCGTCTCTATCTCTGTCTCTGTCCCTGTCTCTGTCTCTGTCTCTGTCTCTGTCTCTGTCTCTGTCTCTGTCCCTGTCTCTGTCTCTGTATCCGCCGCTGTCTCTGTCACTGTGTCCATCTCTGCCTCTGTCTCAGTCTCTGTCTCTGTCTCTGTCTCTGTCTCTGTCTGTGTCTCTGCCTCTGTCTCCGTCTCTGCCGCTGCCTGTGCCTCTGTCGTTGTCTCTGTCTATGTCTATGTCTGTTTCTCTGCCTCTGTCTCCGTCTCTGCCGCTGTCTGTGTCTCTGTCTCCGTCTCCATCTCTGTCTCTGTCTCTGTCATTGGCTCCATCTCTGTCTCTGTCTCTGTCTCTGTCTCTGTCTCTGTCTCAGTCTCTGTCTCTGTCTCTGTCTCTGTCTCTGTCTCTGTCTCTGTCTCTGTTTCTGTCTCTGTCTCTGTCTCTGTCTCTGTCTCTGTCTCTGTCTCTGTCTCTGTCCTGTCTCTGTCTCTGTCTCTGCCTCTGTCTCTGTCTCTGTCTCTGTCTCTGTCTCTGTATCTGTCTCTGTCTCCGTCTCCGTCTCTGTCTCTGTCTCTGTCATTGGCTCCATCTCAGTCTCTGTCTCAGTCTCTGTCTCTGTCTCTGTCTCTGTCTCTGCCTCTGTCTCCGTCTCTGCCGCTGTCTGTGTCTCTGTCGCTGTCTATGTCTCTGTCCGTGTCTCTGTCTCCGTCTCCGTCTCTGTCTCTGTCTCCATCTCTGTCTCTGTCTCTGTCTCTGTCTCTGTCTCTCTCTCTGTCTCTGTCTCTGCCTCTGTCTCTGTCCCTGTCTCTGTCTCCGTCTCCGTCTCTGTCTCTGTCTCTGTCATTGGCTCCATCTCTGGCTCTGTCTCAGTCTCTGTCTCTGTCTCTGTCTCTGCCTCTGTCTCTGTCTCTATCTCTGTCTCTCTTTCTGTCTCAGTCTCTGTCTCTGCCTCTGTCTCTGTCTCTGTCCCTGTCTCTGTCGCTGTTTCTGTCTCTGTCTCTGTCTCTGTCTCTGTCTCTGTCTCTGTCTGTGTCTCTGCCTCTGTCACCGTCTCTGCCGCTGTCTGTGTCTCTGTCGCTGTCTTTGTCTCTGTCTCTGTCTGTGTCTCTGTCTGTGTCTCTGTCTCCGTCTCTGTCTCTGTCTCTGTCTCTGTCTCTGTCTCTGTCTCTGTCTCTGTCTCTGTCTCTGTCTCTGTCTCTGTCTCTGTCTCTGTCTCTGTCCCTCTCTGTCTCCGCCCCGTCTCTGTCTCTGTCTCTGTCATTGGCTCCATCTCTGTCTCTGTCTCAGTCTCTGTCTCTGTCTCTGTCTCTGTCTCTGTATCGGACTCTGTCTCCGTCTCTGTCTTCGTCTTTGTCTCCGTCTTTGTCTCTGTCTTTGTCTCCGTATTTGTCTCATTATTTGTCTCCGTCTGTGTCGCCACCTTTGCCTCCGCCTTTGTCTCCGTCTTTGTCTCCGTCGCCGTCTGCCTCTTCGTGTCCGTCTTTGTCTCCGTCTATGTCACCGTCTTTGTCTCCGTCTTTGTCTCCGTCCGTGTCTCGTGCCCCTCTGTTTTTGTCGCTCTCTCTGTCTCTGTCTGTGTCTCTGTCTCCGTCTCTATCTCTGTCTCTGTCCCTGTCTCTGTCTCTGTCTCTGTCTCTGTCTCTGTCTCTGTCCCTGTCTCTGTCTCTGTATCAGCCGCTGTCTCTGTCTCTGTGTCCATCTCTGTCTCTGACTCAGTCTCTGTCTCTGTCTCTGTCTCTGTCTCTGTCTGTGTCTCTGCCTCTGTCTCCGTCTCTGCCGCTGTCTGTGCCTCTGTCGTTGTCTCTGTCTACGTCTATGTCTGTTTCTCTGCCTCTGTCTCCGTCTCTGCCGCTGTCTGTGTCTCTGTCTCCGTCTCCATCTCTGTCTCTGTCTCTGTCATTAGCTCCATCTCTGTCTCTGTCTCAGTCTCTGTCTCTGTCTCTGTCTCTGTCTCTGTCTCTGTCTCTGTCTCTGTCTCTGTCTCTGTCTCTGCCCTGCCTCTGTCTCTGTCTCTGCCTCTGTCTCTGTCTGTGGCTCTGTCTTTGTCTCATGCGCCTCTGACTTTGTCTCCGTCTCCGTCTCTGTCTCTGTCTGTGTCATTGGCTCCATCTCTGTCTCTGTCTCAGTCTCTGTCTCTGTCTCTGTCTCTGTCTCTGTCTCTGTCTCTGTCTCTGTCTCTGTCTCTGTCTCTGTCTCTGTCTCTGTTTCTGTCTCTGTCTCTGTCTCCGTCTCTGTCTCTGTCTCTGTCTCTGTCTCTGTCTCTGTCTCAGTCTCTGTCTCTGTCTCTGTCTCTGTCTCTGTCTCTGTCTCTGTCTCTGTTTCTGTCTCTGTCTCTGTCTCTGTCTCTGTCTCTGTCTCTGTCTCTGTCTCTGTCTCTGTCCTGTCTCTGTCTCTGTCTCTGCCTCTGTCTCTGTCTCTGTCTCTGTCTCTGTCTCTGTATCTGTCTCTGTCTCCGTCTCCGTCTCTGTCTCTGTCTCTGTCATTGGCTCCATCTCAGTCTCTGTCTCAGTCTCTGTCTCTGTCTCTGTCTCTGTCTCTGCCTCTGTCCCTCTCTGTCTCCGCCCCGTCTCTGTCTCTGTCTCTGTCATTGGCTCCATCTCTGTCTCTGTCTCAGTCTCTGTCTCTGTCTCTGTCTCTGTCTCTGTCTCCGTCTCTGTCTCTGTCTCTGTCTCTGTCTCTGTCTCTCTCTCTGTCTCTGTCTCTGCCTCTGTCTCTGTCCCTGTCTCTGTCTCCGTCTCCGTCTCTGTCTCTGTCTCTGTCATTGGCTCCATCTCTGGCTCTGTCTCAGTCTCTGTCTCTGTCTCTGTCTCTGCCTCTGTCTCTGTCTCTATCTCTGTCTCTCTTTCTGTCTCAGTCTCTGTCTCTGCCTCTGTCTCTGTCTCTGTCCCTGTCTCTGTCGCTGTTTCTGTCTCTGTCTCTGTCTCTGTCTCTGTCTCTGTCTGTGTCTCTGCCTCTGTCACCGTCTCTGCCGCTGTCTGTGTCTCTGTCGCTGTCTTTGTCTCTGTCTCTGTCTGTGTCTCTGTCTGTGTCTCTGTCTCCGTCTCTGTCTCTGTCTCTGTCTCTGTCTCTGTCTCTGTCTCTGTCTCTGTCTCTGTCTCTGTCTCTGTCTCTGTCTCTGTCTCTGTCTCTGTCCCTCTCTGTCTCCGCCCCGTCTCTGTCTCTGTCTCTGTCATTGGCTCCATCTCTGTCTCTGTCTCAGTCTCTGTCTCTGTCTCTGTCTCTGTCTCTGTATCGGACTCTGTCTCCGTCTCTGTCTTCGTCTTTGTCTCCGTCTTTGTCTCTGTCTTTGTCTCCGTATTTGTCTCATTATTTGTCTCCGTCTGTGTCGCCACCTTTGCCTCCGCCTTTGTCTCCGTCTTTGTCTCCGTCGCCGTCTGCCTCTTCGTGTCCGTCTTTGTCTCCGTCTATGTCACCGTCTTTGTCTCCGTCTTTGTCTCCGTCCGTGTCTCGTGCCCCTCTGTTTTTGTCGCTCTCTCTGTCTCTGTCTGTGTCTCTGTCTCCGTCTCTATCTCTGTCTCTGTCCCTGTCTCTGTCTCTGTCTCTGTCTCTGTCTCTGTCTCTGTCCCTGTCTCTGTCTCTGTATCAGCCGCTGTCTCTGTCTCTGTGTCCATCTCTGTCTCTGTCTCAGTCTCTGTCTCTGTCTCTGTCTCTGTCTCTGTCTGTGTCTCTGCCTCTGTCTCCGTCTCTGCCGCTGTCTGTGCCTCTGTCGTTGTCTCTGTCTACGTCTATGTCTGTTTCTCTGCCTCTGTCTCCGTCTCTGCCGCTGTCTGTGTCTCTGTCTCCGTCTCCATCTCTGTCTCTGTCTCTGTCATTAGCTCCATCTCTGTCTCTGTCTCAGTCTCTGTCTCTGTCTCTGTCTCTGTCTCTGTCTCTGTCTCTGTCTCTATCTCTGTCTCTGTCTCTGCCCTGCCTCTGTCTCTGTCTCTGCCTCTGTCTCTGTCTGTGGCTCTGTCTTTGTCTCATGCGCCTCTGTCTTTGTCTCCGTCTCCGTCTCTGTCTCTGTCTGTGTCATTGGCTCCATCTCTGTCTCTGTCTCAGTCTCTGTCTCTGTCTCTGTCTCTGTCTCTGTCTCTGTCTCTGTCTCTGTCTCTGTCTCTGTCTCTGTCTCTGTCTCTGTCTCTGTTTCTGTCTCTGTCTCTGTCTCCGTCTCTGTCTCTGTCTCTGTCTCTGTCTCTGTCTCTGTCTCAGTCTCTGTCTCTGTCTCTGTCTCTGTCTCTGTCTCTGTCTCTGTCTCTGTTTCTGTCTCTGTCTCTGTCTCTGTCTCTGTCTCTGTCTCTGTCTCTGTCTCTGTCTCTGTCCTGTCTCTGTCTCTGTCTCTGCCTCTGTCTCTGTCTCTGTCTCTGTCTCTGTCTCTGTATCTGTCTCTGTCTCCGTCTCCGTCTCTGTCTCTGTCTCTGTCATTGGCTCCATCTCAGTCTCTGTCTCAGTCTCTGTCTCTGTCTCTGTCTCTGTCTCTGCCTCTGTCTCCGTCTCTGCCGCTGTCTGTGTCTCTGTCGCTGTCTATGTCTCTGTCCGTGTCTCTGTCTCCGTCTCCGTCTCTGTCTCTGTCTCCATCTCTGTCTCTGTCTCTGTCTCTGTCTCTGTCTCTCTCTCTGTCTCTGTCTCTGCCTCTGTCTCTGTCCCTGTCTCTGTCTCCGTCTCCGTCTCTGTCTCTGTCTCTGTCATTGGCTCCATCTCTGGCTCTGTCTCAGTCTCTGTCTCTGTCTCTGTCTCTGCCTCTGTCTCTGTCTCTATCTCTGTCTCTCTTTCTGTCTCAGTCTCTGTCTCTGCCTCTGTCTCTGTCTCTGTCCCTGTCTCTGTCGCTGTTTCTGTCTCTGTCTCTGTCTCTGTCTCTGTCTCTGTCTGTGTCTCTGCCTCTGTCACCGTCTCTGCCGCTGTCTGTGTCTCTGTCGCTGTCTTTGTCTCTGTCTCTGTCTGTGTCTCTGTCTGTGTCTCTGTCTCCGTCTCTGTCTCTGTCTCTGTCTCTGTCTCTGTCTCTGTCTCTGTCTCTGTCTGTGTCTCTGTCTGTGTCTCTGTCTCCGTCTCTGTCTCTGTCTCTGTCTCTGTCTCTGTCTCTATCTCTGTCTCTGTCTCTGTCTCTGTCTCTGTTTCTGTCTCTGTCTCTGTCTCTGTCTCTGTCCCTGTCTCTGTCTCTGTCTCTGTCTCTGTCTCTGTCTCTGTCCTGTCTCTGTCTCTGTCTCTGCCTCTGTCTGTGTCTTTGTCTCCGTCTTTGTCTCTGTCTTTGTCTCCGTATTTGTCTCCGTCTTTGTCTCCATCTTTGTCTCCGCCTTTGTCTCCGTCATTGTCTCCGTCGCCGTCTTCCTCTTCGTGTCCGTCTTTGTCTCCGTCTTTGTCACCGTCTTTGTCTCCGTCTTTGTCTCCATCCGTGTTTCCTGCCCCTCTGTCTCGGTCGTTGTCTCATGCGCGTCTGTCTCTGTCTCTGTCTCTGTCTGTGTCTCTGTCTCTGTCTCTGCCTCTGTATCGGTCTCTGTCTTTGGCTCTGTCTCTGTCTCTGTCTCTGTCCCTGTCTCTGTATCGGACTCTGTCTCCGTCTCTGTCTTCGTCTTTGTCTCCGTCTTTGTCTCTGTCTTTGTCTCCGTATTTGTCTCCGTCTGTGTCTCCATCTTTGTCTCCGTCTTTGTCTCCGTCTTTGCCACCCTCTTTGTCTCCGTATTTGTCTCCGTCTCTGTCGCCATCTTTGCCTCCGCCTTTGTCTCCGTCTTTGTCTCCGTCGCCGTCTTCCTCTTCGTGTCCGTCTTTGTCTCCGTCTTTGTCTCCGTCCGTGTCTCCTGCCCCTTTGTTTCTGTCGCTCTCTCTGTCTCTGTATGTGTCTCTGTCTCCGTCTCTGTCTCTGTCTCTGTCCCTGTCTCTGTCTCTGCCTCTGTCTGTGTCTCTGTCTCTGTCTCTGTCTCTGTCTCTGTCCCTGTCTCTGTCTCCGTATCCGCCGCTGTCTCTGTCTCTGTGTCCATCTCTGTCTCTGTCTCAGTCTCTGTCTCTGTCTCTGTCTCTGTCTGTGTCTCTGCCTCTGTCCCCGTCTATGCCGCTGTCTGTGTCTCTGTCGCTGTCGCTGTCTCTGTCTCTGTCTATGTCTCTGTCTGTGTCTCTGTCTCTGTCTCTGTCTCTGTCTCTGTCCTGTCTCTGCCTCTGTCTCTGCCTCTGTCTCTGTCTGTGGCTCTGTCCTTGTCTCATGCGCCTCTGTCTTTGTCTCTGTCTGTGTCTCTGTCTGTGCCTCTGTCTCTGTCTCTGTCCTGTCTCTGTCTCTGTCTCTGCCTCTGTCTCTGTCTGTGGCTCTGTCCTTGTCTCATGCGCCTCTGTCTTTGTCTCTGTCTGTGTCTCTGCCTGTGCCTCTGTCTCTGTCTCTGTTTCCGTCTCTGTCGCTGCCTTTGTCTCTGTCTCCGTCTCTCTCTCTTTTCCTGTCTCTGTCTCTGTCTCTGTCTCTGTCCCTGTCTCTGTCTCCGTCTACGTCTCTGTCTCTGTCTCTGTCATTGGCTCCATCTCTGTCTCTGTCTCTGTCTCTGTCTCCGTCTCTGTCTCTGTCTCTGTATCTGTCTCTGTCTCTGTTTCTGTTTCTGTCTCTGTCTCTGTCGCTGTCCCTGTCTCTGTCTCTGTCTATGTCTCTGTCTGTGTCTCTGTCTCCGTCTCCGTCTCTGTCTCTGTCTCTGTCTCTGTCTCTGTTTCTGTCCGTGTCCCTGTCTTTGTCGCCGTATTTGTCTCCGTCTGTGTCTCCATCTTTTGTCTCCGTCTTTGTCTCCGTCTTTGCCTCCGTCTTTGTCTCCGTATTTGTCTCCGTCTGTGTCGCCATCTTTGCCTCCGCCTTTGTCTCCGTCATTGTCTCGGTCGCCGTCTTCCTCTTCGTGTCCGTCTTTGTTTCCGTCTTTGTCACCGTCTTTGTCTCCGTCTTTGTCTCCATCCATGCTTCCTGCCCCTCTGTCTCGGTTGTTGTCTCATGAGCGTCTGTCTCTGTCTCTGTCTCTGTCTGTGTCTCTGTCTCTGTCTCTGCCTCTGTATCGGTCTCTGTCTTTGGCTCTGTCTCTGTCTCTGTCTCTGTCCCTGTCTCTGTCTCTGTCTCTGTCTCTGTCTCTGTCCCTGTCTCTGTCTCCGTATCCGCCGCTGTCTCTGTATCTGTGTCCATCTCTGTCTCTGTCTCAGTCTCTGTCTCTGTCTCTGTCTCTGTCTCTGTCTCTGTCTGTGTCTCTGTCTCTGTCTCCGTCTCTGCCGCTGTCTGTGTCTCTGTCGCTGTCTCTGTCTCTGTCTATGTCTCTGTCTCTGTCTCCATCTCTGTCTCTGTTTCTGTCTCTGTCTCTGTCTCTGTCTCTGTCTCTGTCTCTGTCTCTGTCTCTGTCTCTGTCTCTGTCTCTGTCTCTGTCTCTGTCTCTGTCTCTGTCTCTGTCTCTGTCTATGTCTCTGTCTGTGTCTCTGTCTCCGTCTCCGTCTCTGTCTCTGTCTCTGTCTCTGTCTCTGTCATTGGCTACATCTCTGGCTCTGTCTCAGTCTCTGTCTCTGTTTCTGTCTCTGTCTCCATCTCTGTCTCTGTCTCCGTCTCTGTCTCTGTCTCTATCTCTGTCTCTGTCTCTGCCTCTGTCTCTGTCCCTGTCTCTGTCTCCGTCTCCGTCTCTGTCTCTGTCTCTGTCATTGGCTCCATCTCTGTCTCTGTCTCCGTCTCTGTCCCTGTCTCTGTCTCTGTCTCTGTCTCTGTCTCTGTCTCTGTCTCTGTCTCTGTCTCTGTCTCTGTCTCTGTCTCTGTCCCTGTCTCTGTCTCCGTATCCGCCACTGTCTCTGTATCTGTGTCCATCTCTGTCTCTGTCTCAGTCTCTGTCTCTGTCTCTGTCTCTGTCTCTGTCTGTGTCTCTGCCTCTGTCTCCGTCTCTGCCGCTGTCTGTGTCTCTGTCGCTGTCTCTGTCTCTGTCTCTGTCTCTGTCTCTGTCTCTGTCTCTCTCCCTGTCTCCGTCTCTGTCTTCGTCTTTGTCTCCGTCTTTGTCTCTGTCTTTGTCTCCGTAGTTGTCTCCGTCTGTGTCTCCATCTTTGTCTCCGTCTTTGTCTCCGTCTTTGCCACCCTCTTTGTCTCCGTATTTGTCTCTGTCTGTGTCGCCATCTTTGCCTCCGCCTTTGTCTCCGTCTTTGTGTCCGTCGCCGTCTTCCTCTTCGTGTCCGTCTTTGTCTCCGTCTTTGTCACCGTCTTTGTCTCCGTCTTTGTCTCCGTCCGTGTCTCCTGCCCCTCTGTTTCTGTCGCTCTCTCTGTCTCTGTCTGTGTCTCTGTCCTGTCTCTGTCTCTGTCTCTGCCTCTGTCTCTGTCTGTGGCTCTGTCTTTGTCTCATGCGCCTCTGTCTTTGTCTCTGTCTCTGTCTCTGTCTCTGTCTCTGTCTCTGCCTCTGCCTCTGTCCCTGTCTCTGTCTCCGTCTCCGTCTCTGTCTCTGTCTCTGTCATTGGCTCCATCTCGGTCTCTGTCTCAGTCTCTGTCTCTGTCTCTGTCTCTGTCTCTGTCTCTGTCTCTGTCTCTGTCTCTGTATCGGACTCTGTCTCCGTCTCTGTCTTCGTCTTTGTCTCCGTCTTTGTCTCTGTCTTTGTCTCCGTATTTGTCTCATTATTTGTCTCCGTCTGTGTCGCCACCTTTGCCTCCGCCTTTGTCTCCGTCTTTGTCTCCGTCGCCGTCTTCCTCTTCGTGTCCATCTTTGTCTCCGCCTATGTCACCGTCTTTGTCTCCGTCTTTGTCTCCGTCCGTGTCTCCTGCCCCTCTGTTTCTGTCGCTCTCTCTGTCTCTGTCTGTGTCTCTGTCTCCGTCTCTATCTCTGTCTCTGTCCCTGTCTCTGTCTCTGTCTCTGTCTCTGTCTCTGTCTCTGTCCCTGTCTCTGTCTCTGTATCCGCCGCTGTCTCTGTCTCTGTGTCCATCTCTGCCTCTGTCTCAGTCTCTGTCTCTGTCTCTGTCTCTGTCTCTGTCTGTGTCTCTGCCTCTGTCTCCGTCTCTGCCGCTGCCTGTGCCTCTGTCGTTGTCTCTGTCTATGTCTATGTCTGTTTCTCTGCCTCTGTCTCCGTCTCTGCCGCTGTCTGTGTCTCTGTCTCCGTCTCCATCTCTGTCTCTGTCTCTGTCATTGGCTCCATCTCTGTCTCTGTCTCTGTCTCTGTCTCTGTCTCTGTCTCAGTATCTGTCTCCGTCTCTGTCTCTGTCTCTGTCTCTGTCTCTGTCTCAGTCTCTGTCTCTGTCTCTGTCTCTGTCTCTGTCTCTGTCTCTGTCTCTGTTTCTGTCTCTGTCTCTGTCTCTGTCTCTGTCTCTGTCTCTGTCTCTGTCTCTGTCTCTGTCCTGTCTCTGTCTCTGTCTCTGCCTCTGTCTCTGTCTCTGTCTCTGTCTCTGTCTCTGTCTCTGTATCTGTCTCTGTCTCCGTCTCCGTCTCTGTCTCTGTCTCTGTCATTGGCTCCATCTCAGTCTCTGTCTCAGTCTCTGTCTCTGTCTCTGTCTCTGTCTCTGCCTCTGTCTCCGTCTCTGCCGCTGTCTGTGTCTCTGTCGCTGTCTATGTCTCTGTCCGTGTCTCTGTCTCCGTCTCCGTCTCTGTCTCTGTCTCCATCTCTGTCTCTGTCTCTGTCTCTGTCTCTGTCTCTCTCTCTGTCTCTGTCTCTGCCTCTGTCTCTGTCCCTGTCTCTGTCTCCGTCTCCGTCTCTGTCTCTGTCTCTGTCATTGGCTCCATCTCTGGCTCTGTCTCAGTCTCTGTCTCTGTCTCTGTCTCTGCCTCTGTCTCTGTCTCTATCTCTGTCTCTCTTTCTGTCTCAGTCTCTGTCTCTGCCTCTGTCTCTGTCTGTGTCTCTGTCTGTGTCTCTGTCTCCGTCTCTGTCTCTGTCTCTGTCTCTGTCTCTGTCTCTGTCTCTGTCTCTGTCTCTGTCTCTGTCTCTGTCTCTGTCTCTGTCTCTGTCTCTGTCTCTGTCCCTCTCTGTCTCCGTCCCCGTCTCTGTCTCTGTCTCTGTCATTGGCTCCATCTCTGTCTCTGTCTCAGTCTCTGTCTCTGTCTCTGTCTCTGTCTCTGTATCGGACTCTGTCTCCGTCTCTGTCTTCGTCTTTGTCTCCGTCTTTGTCTCTGTCTTTGTCTCCGTATTTGTCTCATTATTTGTCTCCGTCTGTGTCGCCACCTTTGCCTCCGCCTTTGTCTCCGTCTTTGTCTCCGTCGCCGTCTGCCTCTTCGTGTCCGTCTTTGTCTCCGTCTATGTCACCGTCTTTGTCTCCGTCTTTGTCTCCGTCCGTGTCTCCTGCCCCTCTGTTTTTGTCGCTCTCTCTGTCTCTGTCTGTGTCTCTGTCTCCGTCTCTATCTCTGTCTCTGTCCCTGTCTCTGTCTCTGTCTCTGTCTCTGTCTCTGTCTCTGTCCCTGTCTCTGTCTCTGTATCAGCCGCTGTCTCTGTCTCTGTGTCCATCTCTGTCTCTGTCTCAGTCTCTGTCTCTGTCTCTGTCTCTGTCTGTGTCTCTGCCTCTGTCTCCGTCTCTGCCGCTGTCTGTGCCTCTGTCGTTGTCTCTGTCTACGTCTATGTCTGTTTCTCTGCCTCTGTCTCCGTCTCTGCCGCTGTCTGTGTCTCTGTCTCCGTCTCCATCTCTGTCTCTGTCTCTGTCATTAGCTCCATCTCTGTCTCTGTCTCAGTCTCTGTCTCTGTCTCTGTCTCTGTCTCTGTCTCTGTCTCTATCTCTGTCTCTGTCTCTGTCTCTGTCTCTGTCTCTGTCTCTGTCTCTGTCGCCGTCTCTGCCTCTGTCGCCGTCTCTGCCGCTGTCTGTGTCTCTGTCGCTGTCTCTGTCTCTGTCTCTGTCTGTGCCTCTGTCTGTGTCTCTGTCTCCGTCTCCGTCTCTGTCTCTGTCTCTGTCTCTGTCTCTGTCTCTGTCTCTGTCTCTGTCTCTGTCTCCATCCCTGTCTCTGTCTCTGTCTCTGTCTCTGTCTCTGTCTCTGTCTCTGTCTCTGTCTCTGTCTCTGTCTCTGTCCTGCCTCTGTCTCTGTCTCTGCCTCTGTCTCTGTCTGTGGCTCTGTCTTTGTCTCATGCGCCTCCGTCTTTGTCTCTGTCTCTGTCTCTGTCTCTGCCTCTGTCTCTGTCCCTGTCTCTGTCTCCGTCTCCGTCTCTGTCTCTGTCTGTGTCATTGGCTCCATCTCTGTCTCTGTCTCAGTCTCTGTCTCTGTCTCTGTCTCTGTCTCTGTCTCTGTCTCTGTCTCTGTCTCTGTCTCTGTCTCTGTCTCTGTTTCTGTCTCTGTCTCTGTCTCTGTCTCTGTCTCTGTCTCTGCCTCTGTCTCTGTTTCTGTCTCTGTCTCTGTCTCTGTCTCTGTCTCTGTCTCTGTCTCTGTCTCTGTCCTGTCTCTGTCTCTGTCTCTGCCTCTGTCTCTGTCTGTGGCTCTGTCTTTGTCTCATGCGCCTCTGTCTTTGTCTCTGTCTCTGTCTCTGTCTCTGTCTCTGCCTCTGCCTCTGTCCCTGTCTCTGTCTCCGTCTCCGTCTCTGTCTCTGTCTCTGTCATTGGCTCCATCTCGGTCTCTGTCTCAGTCTCTGTCTCTGTCTCTGTCTCTGTCTCTGTCTCTGTCTCTGTCTCTGTCTCTGTCTCTGTCTCTGTCTCTGTCTCTGTCTCTGTCTCTGTCTCTGTCTCTGTCTCTGTTCCTGTCTCTGTCTCTGTCTCTGTCTCTGTCTCTGTCTCTGTCTCTGTCCTGTCTCTGTCTCTGTCTCCGCCTCTGTCTCTGTCTGTGGCTCTGTCTTTGTCTCTTGCGCCTCTGTCTTTGTCTCTGTCCGTGTCTCTGTCTGTGCCTCTGTCCCTGTCTCTGTTTCCGTCTCTGTCGCTGCCTCCGTCTCTGTCTCCGTCTCTCTCTCTTTTCCTGTCTCTGTCTCTGTCTCTGTCTCTGTCTCTGTCTCTGTCTCTGTCTCTGTCTCTGTCTCTGTCTCTGTCTCTGTCTCTGTCTCTGTCTCTGTTTCTGTCTCTGTCTCTGTCTCTGCCTCTGTCTGTGTCTTTGTCTCCGTCTTTGTGTCTGTCTTTGTCTCCGTATTTGTCTCCGTCTTTGTCTCCATCTTTGTCTCCGTCTTTGTCACCGTCTTTGTCTCCGTCTTTGTCTCCGTCCGTGTCTCCTGCCCCTCTGTTTCTGTCGCTCTCTCTGTCTCTGTATGTGTCTCTGTCTCCGTCTCTGCCTCTGTCCCTGTCCCTGTCTCTGTCTCTGTCTCTGTCTCTGTCCCTGTCTCTGTCTCCGTATCCGCCGCTGCCTCTGTCTCTGTCTCTGTCTTTGTATCCGTCTTTGTCTCCGTCTTTGTCACCGTCTTTGTCTCCGCCGTCGTCTTCCTCTTCGTCTCCGTCTTTGTCTCCGTCTTTGTCACCGTCTTTGTCTCCGTGTTTGTCTCCGCCTTTGTCTACGTCTTTGTCTCCGTCTTTGCCTCCGTCTTTGCCTCCCTCTTTGTCTCCGTATTTGTCTCTGTCTGTGTCTCTGTCTCTGTCTCTGTCTCTGTCTCTGTCTCTGTCTCTGTCTCTGTCTCTGTCCCTGTCTCTGTTTCCGTATCCGCCGCTGTCTCTGTCTCTGTGTCCATCTCTGTTTCCGTCTCAGTCTCTGTCTCTGTCTCTGTCTCTGTCTCTGTCTGTGTCTCTGCCTCTGTCTACGTCTCTGCCGCTGTCTGTGCCTCTGTCGTTATCTCTGTCTATGTCTATGTCTGTGTCTCTGCCTCTGTCTCCGTCTCTGCCGTTGTCTGTGCCTCTGTCTCCGTCTCCATCTCTGTCTCTGTCTCTGTCATTGGCTCCATCTCTGTCTCTGTCTCATTCTCTGTCTCTGTCTCTGTCTCTGTCTCTTTCTCTGTCTCTGCCTCTGTCTCTGTTTCTGTCACTGTCTCTGTCTCTGTCTCTGTCTCTATCCTGTCTCTGTCTCTGTCTCTGCCTCTGTCTCTGTCTGTGGCTCTGTCTTTGTCTCATGCGCCTCTGTCGTTGTCTCTGTCTCTGTCTCTGTCTCTGTCTCTGTCTCTGTCTCTGCCTCTGCCTCTGTCCCTGTCTCTGTCTCCGTCTCCGTCTCTGTCTCTGTCTCTGTCATTGGCTCCATCTCGGCCTCTGTCTCAGTCTCTGTCTCTGTCTCTGTCTCTGTCTCTGCCTCTGTCTCTGTCTGTGGCTCTGTCTTTGTCTCATGCGCCTCTGTCTTTGTCTCTGTCTGTGTCTCTGTCTGTGCCTCGGTCTCTGTCTCTGTTTCCGTCTCTGTCGCTGCCTCTGTCTCTGTCTCCGTCTCTCTCTCTTTTCCTGTCTCTGTCTCTGTCTCTGTCTCTGTCCCTGTCTCTGTCTCCGTCTACGTCTCTGTCTCTGTCTCTGTCATTGGCTCCATCTCCGTCTCTGTCTCTGTCTCTGTCTCCGTCTCTGTCTCTGTCTCTGTATCTGTCTCTGTCTCTGTTTCTGTTTCTGTCTCTGTCTCTGTCGCTGTCCCTGTCTCTGTCTCTGTCTATGTCTCTGTCTGTGTCTCTGTCTCCGTCTCCGTCTCTGTCTCTGTCTCTGTCTCTGTCTCTGTTTCTGTCCGTGTCCCTGTCTTTGTCTCCGTCTTTGTCTCCGTCTTTGCCTCCGTCTTTGTCTCCGTATTTGTCTCCGTCTGTGTCGCCATCTTTGCCTCCGCCTTTGTCTCCGTCATTGTCTCGGTCGCCGTCTTCCTCTTCGTGTCCGTCTTTGTTTCCGTCTTTGTCACCGTCTTTGTCTCCGTCTTTGTCTCCATCCATGCTTCCTGCCCCTCTGTCTCGGTCGTTGTCTCATGCGCGTCTGTCTCTGTCTCTGTCTCTGTCTGTGTCTCTGTCTCTGTCTCTGCCTCTGTATCGGTCTCTGTCTTTGGCTCTGTCTCTGTCTCTGTCTCTGTCCCTGTCTCTGTCTCTGTCTCTGTCTCTGTCTCTGTCCCTGTCTCTGTCTCCGTATCCGCCGCTGTCTCTGTATCTGTGTCCATCTCTGTCTCTGTCTCAGTCTCTGTCTCTGTCTCTGTCTCTGTCTCTGTCTACGTCTATGTCTGTTTCTCTGCCTCTGTCTCCGTCTCTGCCGCTGTCTGTGTCTCTGTCGCCGTCTCCATCTCTGTCTCTGTCTCTGTCATTAGCTCCATCTCTGTCTCTGTCTCAGTCTCTGTCTCTGTCTCTGTCTCTGTCTCTGTCTCTGTCTCTGTCTCTGTCTCTATCTCTGTCTCTGTCTCTGCCCTGCCTCTGTCTCTGTCTCTGCCTCTGTCTCTGTCTGTGGCTCTGTCTTTGTCTCATGCGCCTCTGTCTTTGTCTCCGTCTCCGTCTCTGTCTCTGTCTCTGTCTCTGCCTCTGCCTCTGTCCCTGTCTCTGTCTCCGTCTCCGTCTCTGTCTCTGTCTCTGTCATTGGCTCCATCTCGGTCTCTGTCTCAGTCTCTGTCTCTGTCTCTGTCTCTGTCTCTGTCTCTGTCTCTGTCTCTGTCTCTGTATCGGACTCTGTCTCCGTCTCTGTCTTCGTCTTTGTCTCCGTATTTGTCTCATTATTTGTCTCCGTCTGTGTCGCCACCTTTGCCTCCGCCTTTGTCTCCGTCTTTGTCTCCGTCGCCGTCTTCCTCTTCGTGTCCATCTTTGTCTCCGCCTATGTCACCGTCTTTGTCTCCGTCTTTGTCTCCGTCCGTGTCTCCTGCCCCTCTGTTTCTGTCGCTCTCTCTGTCTCTGTCTGTGTCTCTGTCTCCGTCTCTATCTCTGTCTCTGTCCCTGTCTCTGTCTCTGTCTCTGTCTCTGTCTCTGTCTCTGTCTCTGTCCCTGTCTCTGTCTCTGTATCCGCCGCTGTCTCTGTCTCTGTGTCCATCTCTGCCTCTGTCTCAGTCTCTGTCTCTGTCTCTGTCTCTGTCTCTGTCTGTGTCTCTGCCTCTGTCTCCGTCTCTGCCGCTGCCTGTGCCTCTGTCGTTGTCTCTGTCTCTGTCTCTGTCTCTGTCTCTGTCTCTGTCTCTGTCTCTGTCTCTGTCCTGTCTCTGTCTCTGTCTCTGCCTCTGTCTCTGTCTCTGTCTCTGTCTCTGTCTCTGTATCTGTCTCTGTCTCCGTCTCCGTCTCTGTCTCTGTCTCTGTCATTGGCTCCATCTCAGTCTCTGTCTCAGTCTCTGTCTCTGTCTCTGTCTCTGTCTCTGCCTCTGTCTCCGTCTCTGCCGCTGTCTGTGTCTCTGTCGCTGTCTATGTCTCTGTCCGTGTCTCTGTCTCCGTCTCCGTCTCTGTCTCTGTCTCCATCTCTGTCTCTGTCTCTGTCTCTGTCTCTGTCTCTCTCTCTGTCTCTGTCTCTGCCTCTGTCTCTGTCCCTGTCTCTGTCTCCGTCTCCGTCTCTGTCTCTGTCTCTGTCATTGGCTCCATCTCTGGCTCTGTCTCAGTCTCTGTCTCTGTCTCTGTCTCTGCCTCTGTCTCTGTCTCTATCTCTGTCTCTCTTTCTGTCTCAGTCTCTGTCTCTGCCTCTGTCTCTGTCTCTGTCCCTGTCTCTGTCGCTGTTTCTGTCTCTGTCTCTGTCTCTGTCTCTGTCTCTGTCTGTGTCTCTGCCTCTGTCACCGTCTCTGCCGCTGTCTGTGTCTCTGTCGCTGTCTTTGTCTCTGTCTCTGTCTGTGTCTCTGTCTGTGTCTCTGTCTCCGTCTCTGTCTCTGTCTCTGTCTCTGTCTCTGTCTCTGTCTCTGTCTCTGTCTCTGTCTCTGTCTCTGTCTCTGTCTCTGTCTCTGTCTCTGTCCCTCTCTGTCTCCGCCCCGTCTCTGTCTCTGTCTCTGTCATTGGCTCCATCTCTGTCTCTGTCTCAGTCTCTGTCTCTGTCTCTGTCTCTGTCTCTGTCTCTGTATCGGACTCTGTCTCCGTCTCTGTCTTCGTCTTTGTCTCCGTCTTTGTCTCTGTCTTTGTCTCCGTATTTGTCTCATTATTTGTCTCCGTCTGTGTCGCCACCTTTGCCTCCGCCTTTGTCTCCGTCTTTGTCTCCGTCGCCGTCTGCCTCTTCGTGTCCGTCTTTGTCTCCGTCTATGTCACCGTCTTTGTCTCCGTCTTTGTCTCCGTCCGTGTCTCGTGCCCCTCTGTTTTTGTCGCTCTCTCTGTCTCTGTCTGTGTCTCTGTCTCCGTCTCTATCTCTGTCTCTGTCCCTGTCTCTGTCTCTGTCTCTGTCTCTGTCTCTGTCTCTGTCCCTGTCTCTGTCTCTGTATCAGCCGCTGTCTCTGTCTCTGTGTCCATCTCTGTCTCTGTCTCAGTCTCTGTCTCTGTCTCTGTCTCTGTCTCTGTCTGTGTCTCTGCCTCTGTCTCCGTCTCTGCCGCTGTCTGTGCCTCTGTCTTTGTCTCTGTCTACGTCTATGTCTGTTTCTCTGCCTCTGTCTCCGTCTCTGCCGCTGTCTGTGTCTCTGTCTCCGTCTCCATCTCTGTCTCTGTCTCTGTCATTAGCTCCATCTCTGTCTCTGTCTCAGTCTCTGTCTCTGTCTCTGTCTCTGTCTCTGTCTCTGTCTCTATCTCTGTCTCTGTCTCTGCCCTGCCTCTGTCTCTGTCTCTGCCTCTGTCTCTGTCTGTGGCTCTGTCTTTGTCTCATGCGCCTCTGTCTTTGTCTCCGTCTCCGTCTCTGTCTCTGTCTGTGTCATTGGCTCCATCTCTGTCTCTGTCTCAGTCTCTGTCTCTGTCTCTGTCTCTGTCTCTGTCTCTGTCTCTGTCTCTGTCTCTGTCTCTGTCTCTGTCTCTGTTTCTGTCTCTGTCTCTGTCTCCGTCTCTGTCTCTGTCTCTGTCTCTGTCTCTGTCTCTGTCTCAGTCTCTGTCTCTGTCTCTGTCTCTGTCTCTGTCTCTGTCTCTGTCTCTGTTTCGGTCTCTGTCTCTGTCTCTGTCTCTGTCTCTGTCTCTGTCTCTGTCTCTGTCTCTGTCTCTGTCTCTGTCCTGTCTCTGTCTCTGTCTCTGCCTCTGTCTCTGTCTCTGTCTCTGTCTCTGTCTCTGTATCTGTCTCTGTCTCCGTCTCCGTCTCTGTCTCTGTCTCTGTCATTGGCTCCATCTCAGTCTCTGTCTCAGTCTCTGTCTCTGTCTCTGTCTCTGTCTCTGCCTCTGTCTCCGTCTCTGCCGCTGTCTGTGTCTCTGTCGCTGTCTATGTCTCTGTCCGTGTCTCTGTCTCCGTCTCCGTCTCTGTCTCTGTCTCCATCTCTGTCTCTGTCTCTGTCTCTGTCTCTGTCTCTCTCTCTGTCTCTGTCTCTGCCTCTGTCTCTGTCCCTGTCTCTGTCTCCGTCTCCGTCTCTGTCTCTGTCTCTGTCATTGGCTCCATCTCTGGCTCTGTCTCAGTCTCTGTCTCTGTCTCTGTCTCTGCCTCTGTCTCTGTCTCTATCTCTGTCTCTCTTTCTGTCTCAGTCTCTGTCTCTGCCTCTGTCTCTGTCTCTGTCTCTGTTTCTGTCTCTGTTTCTGTCTCTGTCTCTGTCTCTGTCTCAGTCTCTGTCTCTGTCTCTGTCTCTGTCTCTGTCTCTGTCGCCGTCTCTGCCTCTGTCGCCGTCTCTGCCGCTGTCTGTGTCTCTGTCGCTGTCTCTGTCTCTGTCTCTGTCTGTGCCTCTGTCTGTGTCTCTGTCTCCGTCTCCGTCTCTGTCTCTGTCTCTGTCTCTGTCTCTGTCTCTGTCTCTGTCTCTGTCTCTGTCTCTGTCTCCATCTCTGTCTCTGTCTCTGTCTCTGTCTCTGTCTCTGTCTCTGTCTCTGTCTCTGTCTCTGTCTCTGTCTCTGTCCTGCCTCTGTCTCTGTCTCTGCCTCTGTCTCTGTCTGTGGCTCTGTCTTTGTCTCATGCGCCTCCGTCTTTGTCTCTGTCTCTGTCTCTGTCTCTGCCTCTGTCTCTGTCCCTGTCTCTGTCTCCGTCTCCGTCTCTGTCTCTGTCCTGTCTCTGTCTCTGTCTCTGCCACTGTCTCTGTCTGTGGCTCTGTCTTTGTCTCATGCGCCTCTGTCTTTGTCTCTGTCTCAGTCTCTGTCTCTGTCTCTGTCTCTGTCTCTGTCTCTGTCTCTGTCTCTGTCTCTGTCTCTGTCTCTGTCTCTGTTTCTGTCTCTGTCTCTGTCTCTGTCTCTGTCTCTGTCTCTGCCTCTGTCTCTGTTTCTGTCTCTGTCTCTGTCTCTGTCTCTGTCTCTGTCTCTGTCTCTGTCTCTGTCCTGTCTCTGTCTCTGTCTCTGCCTCTGTCTCTGTCTGTGGCTCTGTCTTTGTCTCATGCGCCTCTGTCTTTGTCTCTGTCTCTGTCTCTGTCTCTGTCTCTGCCTCTGCCTCTGTCCCTGTCTCTGTCTCCGTCTCCGTCTCTGTCTCTGTCTCTGTCATTGGCTCCATCTCGGTCTCTGTCTCAGTCTCTGTCTCTGTCTCTGTCTCTGTCTCTGTCTCTGTCTCTGTCTCTGTCTCTGTCTCTGTCTCTGTCTCTGTCTCTGTCTCTGTCTCTGTCTCTGTCTCTGTTCCTGTCTCTGTCTCTGTCTCTGTCTCTGTCTCTGTCTCTGTCTCTGTCCTGTCTCTGTCTCTGTCTCCGCCTCTGTCTCTGTCTGTGGCTCTGTCTTTGTCTCTTGCGCCTCTGTCTTTGTCTCTGTCCGTGTCTCTGTCTGTGCCTCTGTCCCTGTCTCTGTTTCCGTCTCTGTCGCTGCCTCCGTCTCTGTCTCCGTCTCTCTCTCTTTTCCTGTCTCTGTCTCTGTCTCTGTCTCTGTCTCTGTCTCTGTCTCTGTCTCTGTCTCTGTCTCTGTCTCTGTCTCTGTCTCTGTCTCTGTCTCTGTTTCTGTCTCTGTCTCTGTCTCTGCCTCTGTCTGTGTCTTTGTCTCCGTCTTTGTGTCTGTCTTTGTCTCCGTATTTGTCTCCGTCTTTGTCTCCATCTTTGTCTCCGTCTTTGTCACCGTCTTTGTCTCCGTCTTTGTCTCCGTCCGTGTCTCCTGCCCCTCTGTTTCTGTCGCTCTCTCTG
>CAMAOD020000205.1:0-14214 GCA_945859595.2 Megachile willughbiella | reverse complement strand
AAGAGTTATTACGATAAGAATAATAGTAATAAGGATAAAAATAAGAGTTATTACGATAATAATAATAGTAATAAGGATAAAAATAAGAGTTATTACATAATAAAAATAGGAATATGGCTGAAAGTAATAGTTATAATGATAATAAGAATAGAAATAAGGATAAAAATAAGAGTTATTACGATAATAATAATAGTAATAAGAATAAAAGTAAGAGTTAATTCGATAATAATAATAGTAATAAGGATAAAAGTGAGAGTTAATATGATGTTAAAATAGGAATAAGGACAAAAATAAGAGTTATTACGATAATAATAATAGTTATAAGGATAAAAATAAGAGTTATTACGATAATAAGAATAGAAATGAAGATAAAAATAAGAGATATTACATAATTAAAATAGGAATAAGGCTGAAAATAATAGTTATAATGATAATAATAATAGAAATAAGGATAAAAATAAGAGTTATTACGATAATGATAATAGCATTAAGGATAAAATTAAGAGTTATTACGATAATAATAATAGTAATAAGGATAAAAGTAAGAGTTAATACGATAATAATAATAGTAAGAAGGATAAAAATAAGAATTAATTCGATAATAATAATAGTAATAAGGATAAAAGTAAGAGTTAATACGATAATAAAAATAGGAATAAGGATAAACATAAGAGTTATTTATATAATAATAATAGTGATAAGGCTGAAAATAATAGTTATTACGCTAATAATAATAGTAATGCGGATAAAAATAAGAGTTAATTCGATAATAATAATAGTAACAAGGATAAAAATAAGAGTTAATGCGATAATAATAATAGTAATAAGGACAAAAATAAGAGTTATTACTATAATAATAATAGTAATAAGGATAAAAGTAAGAGTTATTACGATAATAATAATAGTATTAAGGATAAAAATAAGAGTTATTACGATAATAATAATAGAAGTAAGGATAAAAATAAGAGTTATTACATAATAAAAATAGGAATAAGGATAAAAATAAGAGTTATTTATATAATAATAGTAGTGATAAGGCTCAAAATAATAGTTATTACGATAATAATAATAGGAATAAGGACAAAAATAAGAGTTAATACGATAATAAAAATAGGAATAAGGATAAAAATAAGAGTTACTTATACAAATAATAATAGCAATAAGGATAAAAATAAGAGTTATTACATAATAAAAATAGCAATAAGGATAAAAATAAGAGTTATTACGATAATAATAATAGTTTTAAGGATAAAAATAAGAGTTATTACGCTAATAATAATAGTAATAAGGATAAAAGCAAGAGTTATTACGATAATAATAATAGCATTAAGGATAAAATTAAGAGTTATTACGATAATAATACTAGTAATAAGGATAAAAATAAGAGTTATTACGATAATAATAATAGTAATAAGGATAAAAGTGAGAGTTAATATGATGTTAAAATAGGAATAAGGACAAAAATAAGAGTTATTACGATAATAATAATAGTAATAAGGATAAAAGTGAGAGTTAATATGATGTTAAAATAGGAATAAGGACAAAAATAAGAGTTATTACGATAATAATAATAGTAATAAGGATAAAAATAAGAGTTATTACGATAATAATAATAGTAATAAGGATAAAAATAAGAGTTATTACGCTAATAATAATAGTAATATGGATAAAAGCAAGAGTTATTACGATAATAATAATAGCATTCAGGATAAAATTAAGAGTTATTACGATAATAATACTAGTAATAAGGATAAAAATAAGAGTTATTACGATAATAATAATAGTAATAAGGATAAAAGTAAGACTTATTACGATAATAATAATAGTAATAAGGATAAAAATAAGAGTTATTACATGATAAAAATAGGAATAAGGCTGAAAATAATAGTTATAATGATAATAATAATAGAAATAAGGATAAAAATAAGAGTTATTACGATAATAATAATAGTAATAAGAATAAAAATAAGAGTTAATTCGATAATAATAATAGTAATAAGGATAAAAGTGAGAGTTAATATGATGTTAAAATAGGAATAAGGACAAAAATAAGAGTTATTACGATAATAATAATAGTAATAAGGATAAAAGTGAGAGTTAATATGATGTTAAAATAGGAATAAGGACAAAAATAAGAGTTATTACGATAATAATAATAGTAATAAGGATAAAAATAAGAGTTATTACGATAATAATAATAGTAATAAGGATAAAAGTAAGACTTATTACGATAATAATAATAGTAATAAGGATAAAAATAAGAGTTAGTACGATAATAATAATAGTAATAAGGATACAAGTAAGAGTTATTACGATAATAATAATAGTAATAAGGATAAAAATAAGAGTTATTACGATAAGAATAATAGTAATAAGGATAAAAATAAGAGTTATTACGATAATAATAATAGTAATAAGGATAAAAATAAGAGTTATAACATAATAAAAATAGGAATATGGCTGAAAGTAATAGTTATAATGATAATAATAATAGAAATAAGGATAAAAATAAGAGTTATTACGATAATAATAATAGTAATAAGAATAAAAGTAAGAGTTAATTCGATAATAATAATAGTAATAAGGATAAAAGTGAGAGTTAATATGATGTTAAAATAGGAATAAGGACAAAAATAAGAGTTATTACGATAATAATAATAGTTATAAGGATAAAAATAAGAGTTATTACGATAATAATAATAGTTATAAGGATAAAAATAAGAGTTATTACGATAATAAGAATAGAAATGAAGATAAAAATAAGAGTTATTACATAATTAAAATAGGAATAAGGCTGAAAATAATAGTTATAATGATAATAATAATAGAAATAAGGATAAAAATAAGAGTTATTACGATAATGATAATAGCATTAAGGATAAAATTAAGAGTTATTACGATAACAATAATAGTAATAAGGATAAAAGTAAGAGTTAATACGATAATAATAATAGTAAGAAGGATAAAAATAAGAATTAATTCGATAATAATAATAGTAATAAGGATAAAAGTAAGAGTTAGTACGATAATAATAATAATAATAAGGATACAAGTAAGAGTTATTACGATAATAATAATAGTAATAAGGATAAAAATAAGAGTTATTACGGTAATAATAATAGTAATAAGGATAAAAATAAGAGTTATTACGATAATAATAATAGTAATAAGGATAAAAGTAAGACTTATTACGATAATAATAATAGTAATAAGGATAAAAATAAGAGTTATTACGATAATAATAATAGTTTTAAGGATAAAAATAAAAGTTATTACGCTAATAGTAATAGTAATAAGGATAAAAGTAAGAGTTATCACGATAATAATAATAGCATTAAGGATAAAAATATGAGTTATTACATGATAAAAATAGGAATAAGGCTGAAAATAATAGTTATAATGATAATAATAATAGAAATAAGGATAAAAATAAGAGTTATTACGATAATAATAATAGTAATAAGAATAAAAGTAAGAGTTAATTCGATAATAATAATAGTAATAAGGATAAAAGTGAGAGTTAATATGATGTTAAAATAGGAATAAGGACAAAAATAAGAGTTATTACGATAATAATAATAGTTAGAAGGAAAGAAAGAAGAGTTATTACGATAATAAGAATAGAAATGAAGATAAAAATAAAAGTTATTACATAATTAAAATAGGAATACGGCTGAAAATAATGGTTATAATGATAATAATAATAGAAATAAGGATAAAAATAAGAGTTAGTACGATAATAATAATAGTAATAAGGATACAAGTAAGAGTTATTACGGTAATAATAATAGTAATTGTAACAACACCGAACTTTCTTGGCGACTTGAAGCAATTGAAAAGACCGCCTCGCGAAACGGAGCGACTCGCGAATTGTACCGAACATGCACGAACACCGATCGTGAGCTCGCGGCTCGCTGGAGCCGCGAGAACGGGCCGAGCGTAGCAACGCGAGCTGTTGATTGTCCGCAGGACTCTAGCAACGCGCTAATATAAATATCGGAATCGGAGTCGCGATCGGGGCAGATTCCTGCTGAGCTTTCAGGGAGAGAACGAGGTAATTACCACGGTCGCCCTGTAAAGTAAAGGAGAGTACGAAGCTTAGCTTTCGGACGCCTGTCAGCCGGGAGAGTACGGGGGCTCTAGCCTGGCCGCCCTGGGAAGGAGAGAACGGCAGGATTCTACCGCCGGTCGCCTACCAGGGAATGGACGGTAGAACTACCCGGACGCCCGAGGAAGCCAAGAGAGGATCTTCTGCTCTCTTCTCCTGTGATGGAGAGAACGGCTGGAACCTACCGCCGGTCGCCGTCCAAGGGGAGCGAGAGGGAGAATACTCTCTGGTTCGCGATAGTAGGAGAGAACGGCCGGAACTTGCCGCCGGTCGCCTAACTTATAGTATTTCGGGAGAGAACGGCCGGAACTTGCCGCCGGTCGCCTAGCTTAGAGTCTCGGGAGAGAACGGCCGGAACTTGCCGCCGGTCGCCTGTTAGATTTCGTACATAGGAGAGAACGGCTGGAACTTGCCGCCGGTCGCCTAGTAATGAGGAGAGTACGGGAATTCTATCCTGGCCGCCCTCGGAATGGAGAGATCGGCTGGATTATCCGCCGGTCGCCTTCCAGGGAATGGACGGAAGAACCTCCCGGACGCCTCTAGTACTTTTCGAAATTATTGTCCAAAAGCTATGTTTCCGTTTTACGTTAACTGTTTTGTAAAACGTTTCGAAATTGACAGAATTGAATTTATATTGTATTATAAGAAAAAAACCTAATCTGAATAAATTTATTATTTGTGTTTTATCCAGAGATTCCTTGTGACTTTCCTTCCAAGCGAAAAACCTTCCAAGCGAAAAATATCCTACAATGTTGGCGCCCAACGCGAGGGCAGACGCCCACGACTCCTCCAGCTCCGATGTCCAGGATTCCCTTTCCGACCTCCAGGACACCACCATCCCAGAAATTCAAAACTCTACATTGTCTGACCATGAGGCTCCTTTTCCATCCCCAGTCCAGTTATCCACGACACAATTCTCACAACTGCTAAATTCTTTGAATGGAGGAAACAGCACTGAACGTAGCAGTTTTTCGAAATGCACTGCACGTTTCAGGGGCAGTTACGATTACGGGAGAGTAAACGCGTTCACATCAACGATTGCCATTTTTAAGGAGATCGAAAACATCAGCGACAGCAACGCACTCAAAGGGTTGCCCCTTCTCCTAGAGGGACAAGCATCCGTGTGGTGGAAAGGCGTCGAAAAATCCGTCGGAACATGGCAAGAGGCGATAGAGCTGCTGAGATCAACGTTCGCTCCTCGACGACCAGCGTATCAGATATACATCGAAGTATTCCGGACGAGCCAAAAAGACGACACCCCCACGGACGAATTCATTAATGAAAAACGAGCGTTGCTGTCGGAATTGACGGAGCCGCACAGCGAGAAGATACAACTGGACATGATTTTTGGACTCCTACGCTTATCATTGCGGACTAAATTACCACGAGGATCAGTTGGAAACTTCCAGGACCTGATCAAGCGAGCTCGAGAGATCGAAGGCCTGGAAAAGGAAACAAAGATTTGCCGTGCAGCGGAGCACAAATTCGTGGCTCCATACCCGAAGGACCGTCGCCGCTGTAACACCTGCAGACGCTTCGGGCATACCAGTATCCAGTGTGGCCAGCGCCGATTCCAGGCCCCTTCGACGCCACGAGGAAGCAACTTGCGACCTCCAGCAGACACTGGGAAAAATCAGCCACAGCATTTACAAACAGCGCTACGCTGTTACGGATGCGGAAAAGCGGGCTTCGTACGAAGCAAATGCCCGGACTGCTCTAAAGGTGTAAGCAAAAATCCCACTCAGGCCGCTTTCTGCTCTATTAATACAACAGCAGCGATGACTCCTCGTCCCACGGTACAGTTATCCATTGCTGGCGAGCAAGGATACGCATTTCTGGATACGGGTGCGAAATGCTCAATAGCCAGCCAAAAACTTTATGGATTACTGAAGATGAAGGGAGTACAATTCAAGACCCAGAAAATGCAGATCGCTCTAGCGGACGGCCACCCTCGTATTCGGAACGTCCTCAAAACTGACTTAGACGTTTGCTTGCAGGATCGAACGATGAAATCCACCTTCATCGTGCTCCCGGAAAGCAAGGATAACCGGACCTTGCTGGGGGTGGATTTCATTGATAACGCAGGTATCACTCTAAATATTCCCCAGCGAAGTTGGCACTTCGTAGACCAACCAGAGACCCACCATGAATTTACGGAGGAATCACAAGTGGGAGAAGCAACTTCCGACCAGGGGGAGGGAAATAAGAAACCCCTGGAGGCTGACGTCATAGAAGAGTGCGAATCCCCCTGGGCTGCTCCTGTCGTGTTGGTACCGAAAAAGGATGGCGGCATACGAGTTTGTGTAGACTACCGTAAACTCAACGCTGTCACTGTCACCGATTCATACCCAATGCCTCGAATTGACGATTTGCTCCATTCTGCAAAGAAGCCTGGCTACATGACTTCGTTGGATCTGCAGGCTGGTTATTGGCAGATTGGCGTAAGAGAGGAGGACCGAGACAAAACCGCTTTTACGACACCGTTTGGAATTTTCCGTTTCAAACGAATGCCCTTTGGGCTCAAAAACGCTCCTGCGACTTTTCAACGGCTCATGGATCGGATGAAGGCAGGCTTGGGATCGCGAAAGGTACTCGTCTACTTAGACGATTTGCTGGTATTATCACCGAACTTCACAGAACATCTAGAAGACCTGAAGGCAGTTTTCAACAGATTGAGACATTTTGGTTTGAGAATGAACAGACAGAAATGTCATTTTTGTTGTTCCAGAATTAAATATCTTGGACATATTTTAACCCCTGAAGGCATTCTACCTGATCCTGAGAAGGTGAAAGCAATTCGGGACCTGCAAGCTCCGAAGAACTTGAAGCAGCTGATCTCCTTCCTGCAAACCTGTTCCTGGTATAGACGATTCGTGCCAAACTTTGCTGCCATTGCTCAACCCTTGACGAAGCTAACGAAGAAGAAAGCCACTTGGGAGTGGGCTTCTGATCAGCGAGAGGCATTCAACCGGTTAAAAGAAGCACTCGTAACACCGCCAATTCTGCAGTGCTCCGATGAGACGCAACCCTACACCATTCGAACGGACGCAAGTAGCTATGCTATAGGGGCAGTGTTGCTGCAAGGAGAAAAGGAAACGGAACACCCAATTGAGTATGCCAGCAGATTGTTGACACCGGCTGAGAAAAACTATTCCACCACTGAGAGAGAAGCACTGGCAGTTGTGTGGGCTGTAGACAAATTCCGAGGATACATCGAAGGAGCCGATGTAACGATTGCTACAGACCACCAACCGCTGAAATGGCTCATGACTCTGAAATCTCCAAGCGGACGATTGGCTCGATGGGCTCTTCTACTGCAGCCGTATTATCCAAAAATTCAATACATCCCTGGAAGAAGCAATGTCGTTGCTGACATGCTATCCAGGTTACCATCAGAACCCTGGAATGAAGAAGAGAGGACAGACGTGGCCGAAATTGCAGTGGACATTCCCCATCGAGGACCAGCCGTCACCCGTGAGGAGCAATTAAAGGATGAGAACTTGAAAACCATCATCGAGGCCCTGGAATCGACCACAGCTGATGAAGACCTTGTACGATGGTCATCACGAGGCTATCTCCTGAACAACGGCGTCTTGTACCGCTACGCACCGAACGTGGACTCGGAAGAAGCGCAACTGGTAGTACCGGCACACGAGAGGAAGCAGATTCTGCACTCGTATCATGATGACCCTACAGCAGGGCATTACGGAACGCAGCAGACCCTTCACCGAATTGCAGCACGTTATTTCTGGCCGGGGATGAGCCGAGAAGTTGCCAACTACTTGCGATCCTGCGTCGAGTGTCAACGCTACAAGGCCAGTAACCTCAAACCAGCTGGCTTGGTACAGACACCGGTTATGCAGCAGAGGTTCGAAGTGCTGTCAGTAGATCTCTTCGGACCACTGCCAACCACCAAGAAAGAAAATCGCTGGATCCTCATCGTTGAAGACGTAGCTTCCCGTTGGGTAGAGCTGTTCCCGTTGCAGCAAGCCACAGCCGAAGCATGTGCCCAGGTCTTAATAAACGAGATAATGCTGCGTTATGGGATGCCCCGAAGAATTGTGAGCGATAATGGGACACAATTTATCAGCGGCGTCATGCAGCAGGTTTCACATTGTTTCGACATCCAACAGAGCTTCATCCCAGTCTACCACCCTGAGGCCAACCCTGTGGAACGCAAAAACCGGGACTTGAAGGCTCAACTGGGAATCTACGTGGGAACAGATCATACGACCTGGGACGAAAAATTACCAACGATCAGGTTCGCCATGAACACCGCTAGATGTGGGACCACGGGCTACACGGCGGCGTATCTCACCTTCGGGAGAGAATTGAGAACTCCAGACGATGCCAACCGAGACCTGAGAGCAGTCATCCAGTCAGAAAATTTCCTGCCGGAAATTACCCCGAAGCTCCTAGCACTCGCTGATACAATGAGGATAGCGAAAGAAAACCAAGAACAAGAACAGGACGAGAGGAAGGCGTACGCTGACCGACATCGACGACCAAACCCCGGCTTCCAGAAAGACGACGTAGTATGGGTAAACACCCATACCCTTAGCCGAGGAAAGCAGCAGTATACCTCTAAACTGGCACCAAGGAGAGACGGGCCATACATCATCAGGAGACAAGTCGGACCCAATAGCTACGAAGTCCAGACACGGGATCCAGAGCCAGTCTGTCTGGGCGTATACCACACTTCTTCCTTAACACCATATGTTGGCAGGGCAGGAAATCCACCAGCTCCAGTAGTGCCGATCCGCCGGCGCGGCCGACCCCGCAAAGACCGCCCTGACGAACACCCCGAGAGCCGGAAGAAGCGACCACGGCGTGACTAGACCCTGATGCGGCAGAGCAGACCGGCGATCGAGGCGAAGGAGATACTGGACTACTCGTCGGGACGACGTCGTGTCCAGAGGGGGAGGATGTAACAACACCGAACTTTCTTGGCGACTTGAAGCAATTGAAAAGACCGCCTCGCGAAACGGAGCGACTCGCGAATTGTACCGAACATGCACGAACACCGATCGTGAGCTCGCGGCTCGCTGGAGCCGCGAGAACGGGCCGAGCGTAGCAACGCGAGCTGTTGATTGTCCGCAGGACTCTAGCAACGCGCTAATATAAATATCGGAATCGGAGTCGCGATCGGGGCAGATTCCTGCTGAGCTTTCAGGGAGAGAACGAGGTAATTACCACGGTCGCCCTGTAAAGTAAAGGAGAGTACGAAGCTTAGCTTTCGGACGCCTGTCAGCCGGGAGAGTACGGGGGCTCTAGCCTGGCCGCCCTGGGAAGGAGAGAACGGCAGGATTCTACCGCCGGTCGCCTACCAGGGAATGGACGGTAGAACTACCCGGACGCCCGAGGAAGCCAAGAGAGGATCTTCTGCTCTCTTCTCCTGTGATGGAGAGAACGGCTGGAACCTACCGCCGGTCGCCGTCCAAGGGGAGCGAGAGGGAGAATACTCTCTGGTTCGCGATAGTAGGAGAGAACGGCCGGAACTTGCCGCCGGTCGCCTAACTTATAGTATTTCGGGAGAGAACGGCCGGAACTTGCCGCCGGTCGCCTAGCTTAGAGTCTCGGGAGAGAACGGCCGGAACTTGCCGCCGGTCGCCTGTTAGATTTCGTACATAGGAGAGAACGGCTGGAACTTGCCGCCGGTCGCCTAGTAATGAGGAGAGTACGGGAATTCTATCCTGGCCGCCCTCGGAATGGAGAGATCGGCTGGATTATCCGCCGGTCGCCTTCCAGGGAATGGACGGAAGAACCTCCCGGACGCCTCTAGTACTTTTCGAAATTATTGTCCAAAAGCTATGTTTCCGTTTTACGTTAACTGTTTTGTAAAACGTTTCGAAATTGACAGAATTGAATTTATATTGTATTATAAGAAAAAAACCTAATCTGAATAAATTTATTATTTGTGTTTTATCCAGAGATTCCTTGTGACTTTCCTTCCAAGCGAAAAACCTTCCAAGCGAAAAAATATCCTACACTCTTATTTTTATCCTTATTACTATTATTATTATCGTAATAACTCTTATTTTTATCCGTATTACTATTATTATTATCGTAATAACTCTTATTTTTATCCTTATTACTATTATTATTATCGTACTAACTTTTATTTTTATCCTTATTTCTATTATTATTATCATTATAACCATTATTTTCAGCCGTATTCCTATTTTAATTATGTAATAACTCTTATTTTTATCTTCATTTCTATTCTTATTATCGTAATAACTCTTATTTTTATCCTTAAAACTATTATTACTATCGTAATAACTCTTATTTTTATCCTTATTCCTATTTTTATTATGTAATAACTCTTATTTTTATCCTTATTTCTATTATTATTATCATTATAACTATTACTTTCAGCCATATTCCTATTTTTATTATGTAATAACTCTTATTTTTATCCTTATTACTATTATTATTATCGTAATAACTCTTATTTTTATCCTTATTACTATTATTATTATCGTAATAACTCTTATTTTTATCCTTATTACTATTATTATTACCGTAATAACTCTTACTTGTATCCTTATTACTATTATTATTATCGTACTAACTCTTATTTTTATCCTTATTTCTATTATTATTATCATTATAACCATTATTTTCAGCCGTATTCCTATTTTAATTATGTAATAACTCTTTTTATCTTCATTTCTATTCTTATTATCGTAATAACTCTTATTTTTATCCTTATAACTATTATTATTATCGTAATAACTCTTATTTTTGTCCTTATTCCTATTTTAACATCATATTAACTCTCACTTTTATCCTTATTACTATTATTATTATCGAATTAACTCTTACTTTTATTCTTATTACTATTATTGTTATCGTAATAACTCTTATTTTTATCCTTATTTCTATTATTATTATCATTATAACTATTATTTTCAGCCTTATTCCTATTTTTATCATGTAATAACTCTTATTTTTATCCTTATTTCTATTATTATTATCATTATAACTATTACTTTCAGCCATATTCCTATTTTTATTATGTAATAACTCTTATTTTTATCCTTATTACTATTATTATTATCGTAATAACTCTTATTTTTAACCTTATAACTATTATTATTATCGTAATAACTCTTATTTTTATCCTTATTACTATTATTATTATCGTAATAACTCTTATTTTTGTCCTCATTCCTATTTTACCATCATATTAACTCTCACTTTTATCCTTATTACTATTATTATTATCGTAATAACTCTTATTTTTATCCTTATTACTAGTATTATTATCGTAATAACTCCTAATTTTATCCTTAATGCTATTATTATTATCGTAATAAATCTTACTTTTATCCTTATTACTACTATTATTAGCGTAATAACTCTTATTTTTATCCTTAAAACTATTATTATTATCGTAATAACTCTTATTTTTATCCTTATTCCTATTTTTATTATCGTATTAACTCTTACTTTTATCCTTATTACTATTGTTGTTATCGTAATAACTATTATTTTGAGCCTTATCACTACTATTATTATATAAATAACTCTTATTTTTATCCTTATTCCTATTTTTATTATGTAATAACTCTTATTTTTATCCTTATTTCTATTGTTATTATCATTATAACTATTACTTTCAGCCATATTCCTATTTTTATTATGTAATAACTCTTATTTTTATCCTTACTTCTATTCTTATTATCGTAATAACTCTTATTTTTATCCTTAATACTATTATTAATATCGTAATAACTCTTACTTTTATCCTTATTACTATTATTATTATTATAGTAATAACTCTTATTTTTATCCTTATTACTATTATTATTATCGTAATAACTCTTATTTTTAACCTTATAACTATTATTATTATCGTAATAACTCTTATTTTTATCCTTATTACTATTATTATTATCGTAATAACTCTTATTTTTGTCCTCATTCCTATTTTACCATCATATTAACTCTCACTTTTATCCTTATTACTATTATTATTATCGTAATAACTCTTATTTTTATCCTTATTACTAGTATTATTATCGTAATAACTCCTAATTTTATCCTTAATGCTATTATTATTATCGTAATAAATCTTACTTTTATCCTTATTACTACTATTATTAGCGTAATAACTCTTATTTTTATCCTTAAAACTATTATTATTATCGTAATAACTCTTATTTTTGTCCTCATTCCTATTTTACCATCATATTAACTCTCACTTTTATCCTTATTACTATTATTATTATCGTAATAACTCTTATTTTTATCCTTATTACTAGTATTATTATCGTAATAACTCCTAATTTTATCCTTAATGCTATTATTATTATCGTAATAAATCTTACTTTTATCCTTATTACTACTATTATTAGCGTAATAACTCTTATTTTTATCCTTAAAACTATTATTATTATCGTAATAACTCTTATTTTTATCCTTATTCCTATTTTTATTATCGTATTAACTCTTACTTTTATCCTTATTACTATTGTTGTTATCGAAATAACTATTATTTTGAGCCTTATCACTACTATTATTATATAAATAACTCTTATTTTTATCCTTATTCCTATTTTTATTATGTAATAACTCTTATTTTTATCCTTATTTCTATTGTTATTATCATTATAACTATTACTTTCAGCCATATTCCTATTTTTATTATGTAATAACTCTTATTTTTATCCTTACTTCTATTCTTATTATCGTAATAACTCTTATTTTTATCCTTAATACTATTATTATTATCGTAATAACTCTTACTTTTATCCTTATTACTATTATTATTATTATAGTAATAACTCTTATTTTTATCCTTATTACTATTATTATTATCGAATTAACTCTTATTTTTATCCTTGTTACTATTATTATTATCGAATTAACTCTTATTTTTATCCGCATTACTATTATTATTAGCGTAATAACTATTATTTTCAGCCTTATCACTATTATTATTATATAAATAACTCTTATTTTTATCCTTATTCCTATTTTTATTATCGTATTAACTCTTACTTTTATCCTTATTACTATTATTATTATCGAATTAATTCTTATTTTTATCCTTCTTACTATTATTATTATCGTATTAACTCTTACTTTTATCCTTATTACTATTATTATTATCGTAATAACTCTTAATTTTATCCTTAATGCTATTATCATTATCGTAATAACTCTTATTTTTATCCTTACTTCTATTATTATTATCATTATAACTATTACTTTCAGCCATATTCCTATTTTTATTATGTAATAACTCTTATTTGTATCCTTATTTCTATTCTTATTATCGTAATAACTCGTATTTCTATCCTTATTACTATTATTATTATCGTAATAACTCTTACTTTTATCCTTATTAATATTATTATTATCGTAATAACTCTTATTTTTATCCTTATTTCTATTATTATTATCATTATAACTATTATTTTCAGCCTTATTCCTATTTTTATCATGTAATAACTCATATTTTTATCCTTATTACTATTATTATTAGCGTAATAACTCTTACTTTTATCCATATAACTATTATTATTATCGTAATAACTCTTATTTTTATGCTTATTACTATTATTATTATCGTAATAAGTCTTACTTTTATCCTTATTACTATTATTATTATCGTAATAACTCTTATTTTTATCCTTATTACTATTATTATTATCGTAATAACTCTTATTTTTGTCCTTATTCCTATTTTAACATCATATTAACTCTCACTTTTATCCTTATTACTATTATTATTATCGTAATAACTCTTATTTTTGTCCTTATTCCTATTTTAACATCATATTAACTCTCACTTTTATCCTTCTTACTATTACTATTATCGTAATAACTCTTATTTTTTATCCTTATTACTATTACTATTAGCGTAATAACATTATTTTTATCCTTAAACTATTATTATTATCGTAATAACTCTTATTTTTATCCTTATTACTATTATTATTATCGTAATAACTCTTACTTGTATCCTTATTACTATTATTATTATCGTAATAACTCTTATTTTTATCCTTATTTCTATTATTATTATCATTATAACCATTATTTTCAGCCGTATTCCTATTTTAATTATGTAATAACTCTTATTTTTATCTTCA
>CAMAOD020000204.1:0-19084 GCA_945859595.2 Megachile willughbiella | reverse complement strand
ATAATAGTAATAAGGATAAAAATAAGAGATATTATGATAATAATAATAGTAATAAGGATAAAAATAAGAGTTATTACGATAATAATAATAGTAATCAGGATAAAAATAAGAGTTATTATATAATAAAAATAGGAATAAAGCTGAAAATAATAGTTATTACGATAATAATAATAGTTATAAGGATAAAAATAAGAGTTATTACGATAATGAGAATAGAAATAAGGATAAAAATAAGAGTTATTACACAATAAAAATAAGAATACGGCTGGAAATAATGGTTATAATGTTAATAATAATAGAAATAAGGATAAAAGCAAGAGTTATTACGATAATAATAATAGTAATAAGGATGAAAATAAGAGTTATTACGATAATAATAATAGTAATAAGGATAAAAGTAAGAGTTACTACGATAATAATAATAGTATTAAGGATAAAAATAAGAGTTATTACGATAATAATAATAGAAATAAGGATATAAATAAGAGTTATTACATAATAAAAATAGGAATAAGGCTGAAAATAATAGTTATAATGATAATAATAATAGTAAAAAGGATAAAAATAAGAGTTATTTCGATAATAATAATAGTAATGAGGATAAAAGTAAGAGTTATTACGATGATAATAATAGTAATAAGGAAAAAGTAAGAGGTCTTACGATAATAATAAGAGATATAAGGATAAAAGAAAGAGTTATTACGATAATAATAATAGTAATAAGGACAAAAATAAGAGATATTATGATAATAATAATAGTAATAAGGATAAAAATAAGAGTTATTACGATAATAATAATAGTAATCAGGATAAAAATAAGAGTTATTATGATAATAATAATAGTAATAAGGATAAAAATAAGAGTTATTACATAATAAAAATAGGAATACGGCTGAAAATAATGGTTATAATGATAATAATAATAGAAATAAGGATAAAAATATGAGTTATTACGATAATAATAATAGTTATAAGGATAAAAATAATAGTTATTACGATAATGAGAATAGAAATAAGGATAAAAATAAGAGTTATTACACAATAAAAATAAGAATACGGCTGGAAATAATGGTTATAATGATAATAATAATAGAAATAAGGATAAAAATAAGAGTTATTACGATAATGATAATAGTAATAAGGATAAAAATAAGAGATATTATGATAATAATAATAGTAATAAGGATAAAAATAAGAGTTATTACGATAATAATAATAGTAATCAGGATAAAAATAAGAGTTATTATGATAATAATAATAGTTATAAGGATAAAAATAATAATTGTTACGATAATAATAATAGTAATAAGGATAAAAATAAGAGTTATTACATAATAAAAATAGGAATAAGGATAAAAATAAGAGTTATTTATATAATAATAATAGTGATAAGGCTCAAAATAATAGTTATTACGATAATAATAATAGTAATAAGGATAAAAATAAGAGTTATTACATAATAAAAATAGGAATAAGGCTGAAAATAATAGTTATTACGATAATAATAATAGTTATAAGGATAAAAATAAGAGTTATTACGATAATAATAATAGTAATAAGGACAAAAATAAGAGATATTATGATAATAATAATAGTAATAAGGATAAAAATAAGAGTTATTACGATAATAATAATAGTAATCAGGATAAAAATAAGAGTTATTATATAATAAAAATAGGAATAAAGCTGAAAATAATAGTTATTACGATAATAATAATAGTTATAAGGATAAAAATAAGAGTTATTACGATAATGAGAATAGAAATAAGGATAAAAATAAGAGTTATTACACAATAAAAATAAGAATACGGCTGGAAATAATGGTTATAATGTTAATAATAATAGAAATAAGGATAAAAGCAAGAGTTATTACGATAATAATAATAGTAATAAGGATGAAAATAAGAGTTATTACGATAATAATAATAGTAATAAGGATAAAAGTAAGAGTTACTACGATAATAATAATAGTATTAAGGATAAAAATAAGAGTTATTACGATAATAATAATAGAAATAAGGATATAAATAAGAGTTATTACATAATAAAAATAGGAATAAGGCTGAAAATAATAGTTATAATGATAATAATAATAGTAAAAAGGATAAAAATAAGAGTTATTTCGATAATAATAATAGTAATGAGGATAAAAGTAAGAGTTATTACGATGATAATAATAGTATTAAGGATAAAAATAAGAGTTATTACGATAATGAGAATAGAAATAAGGATAAAAATAAGAGTTATTACATAATAAAAATAAGAATACGGCTGGAAATAATGGTTATAATGATAATAATAATAGAAATAAGGATAAAAATATGAGTTATTACGATAATAATAATAGTTATAAGGATAAAAATAATAGTTATTACGATAATGAGAATAGAAATAAGGATAAAAATAAGAGTTATTACACAATAAAAATAAGAATACGGCTGGAAATAATGGTTATAATGATAATAATAATAGAAATAAGGATAAAAATAAGAGTTATTACGATAATGATAGTAGTAATAAGGATAAAAATAAGAGATATTATGATAATAATAATAGTAATAAGGATAAAAATAAGAGTTATTACGATAATAATAATAGTAATCAGGATAAAAATAAGAGTTATTATGATAATAATAATAGTTATAAGGATAAAAATAATAGTTATTACGATAATAATAATAGTAATAAGGATAAAAATAAGAGTTATTACATAATAAAAATAGGAATAAGGATAAAAATAAGAGCTAATACGAAGATAAAATAGGAATAAGGACAAAAATAAGAGTTCTTACATAATAAAAATAGGAATAAGGCTGAAAATAATAGTTATAATGATAATAATAATAGAAATAAGGATAAACATGAGAGTTACTACGATCATAATAATAGTAATAAGGATAAAAATAAGAGTTATTACGATAATAATAATAGTAATAAGGATAAAAATAAGAGTTATTACATGATAAAAATAGGAATAAGGCTGAAAATGATAGTTATAATGATAATAATAATAGTAAAAAGAATAAAAATAAGAGTTATTACATAATAAAAATAGGAATAAGGCTGAAAATAATAGTTATTACGATAATAATAATAGTTATAAGGATAAAAATAAGAGTTATTACGATAATAATAATAGTAATAAGGACAAAAATAAGAGATATTATGATAATAATAATAGTAATAAGGATAAAAATAAGAGTTATTACGATAATAATAATAGTAATCAGGATAAAAATAAGAGTTATTATGATAATAATAATAGTAATAAGGATAAAAATAAGAGTTATTACATAATAAAAATAGGAATACGGCTGAAAATAATGGTCATAATGATAATAATAAGAGAAATAAGGTCAAAAATAAAAGTTATTATGATAATAATAATAGTAATAAGGATAAAAATAAGAGTTATTACGATAATAATAATAGTAATCAGGATAAAAATAAGAGTTATTACGATAATAGTAATAGTAATAAGGATAAAAGTAAGAGTTATTACATAATAAAAATAGGAATACGGCTGAAAATAATGGTTATAATGATAATAATAATAGAAATAAGGATAAAAATAAGAGTTATTTATATAATAATAATAGTGATGAGGCTGAAAATAATAGTTATTACGATAATAATAATAGTAATAAGGATAAAAGCAAGAGTTATTACGATAATAATAATAGTAATAAGGATAAAAATAAGAGTTATTACGATAATAATAATAGTAATAAGGATAAAAGTAAGAGTTACTACGATAATAATAATAGTATTAAGGATAAAAATAAGAGTTATTACGATAATAATAATAGAAATAAGGATATAAATAAGAGTTATTACATAATAAAAATAGCAATAAGGCTGAAAATAATGGATATAACGATAATAATAATAGAAATAAGGACAAAAATAAGAGTTATTACGATAATAATAATAGTTATAAGGATAAAAATAATAGTTATTACGATAATGAGAATAGAAATAAGGATAAAAATAAGAGTTATTACATAATAAAAATAAGAATACGGCTGGAAATAATGGTTATAATGATAATAATAATAGAAATAAGGATAAAAATATGAGTTATTACGATAATAATAATAGTTATAAGGATAAAAATAATAGTTATTACGATAATGAGAATAGAAATAAGGATAAAAATAAGAGTTATTACACAATAAAAATAAGAATACGGCTGGAAATAATGGTTATAATGATAATAATAATAGAAATAAGGATAAAAATAAGAGTTATTACGATAATGATAATAGTAATAAGGATAAAAATAAGAGATATTATGATAATAATAATAGTAATAAGGATAAAAATAAGAGTTATTACGATAATAATAATAGTAATCAGGATAAAAATAAGAGTTATTATGATAATAATAATAGTTATAAGGATAAAAATAATAATTGTTACGATAATAATAATAGTAATAAGGATAAAAATAAGAGTTATTACATAATAAAAATAGGAATAAGGATAAAAATAAGAGTTATTTATATAATAATAATAGTGATAAGGCTCAAAATAATAGTTATTACGATAATAATAATAGTAATAAGGATAAAAATAAGAGTTATTACATAATAAAAATAGGAATAAGGCTGAAAATAATAGTTATTACGATAATAATAATAGTTATAAGGATAAAAATAAGAGTTATTACGATAATAATAATAGTAATAAGGACAAAAATAAGAGATATTATGATAATAATAATAGTAATAAGGATAAAAATAAGAGTTATTACGATAATAATAATAGTAATCAGGATAAAAATAAGAGTTATTATATAATAAAAATAGGAATAAAGCTGAAAATAATAGTTATTACGATAATAATAATAGTTATAAGGATAAAAATAAGAGTTATTACGATAATGAGAATAGAAATAAGGATAAAAATAAGAGTTATTACACAATAAAAATAAGAATACGGCTGGAAATAATGGTTATAATGTTAATAATAATAGAAATAAGGATAAAAGCAAGAGTTATTACGATAATAATAATAGTAATAAGGATGAAAATAAGAGTTATTACGATAATAATAATAGTAATAAGGATAAAAGTAAGAGTTACTACGATAATAATAATAGTATTAAGGATAAAAATAAGAGTTATTACGATAATAATAATAGAAATAAGGATATAAATAAGAGTTATTACATAATAAAAATAGGAATAAGGCTGAAAATAATAGTTATAATGATAATAATAATAGTAAAAAGGATAAAAATAAGAGTTATTTCGATAATAATAATAGTAATGAGGATAAAAGTAAGAGTTATTACGATGATAATAATAGTAATAAGGAAAAAGTAAGAGGTCTTACGATAATAATAAGAGATATAAGGATAAAAGAAAGAGTTGTTACGATAATAATAATAGTAATAAGGACAAAAATAAGAGATATTATGATAATAATAATAGTAATAAGGATAAAAATAAGAGTTATTACGATAATAATAATAGTAATCAGGATAAAAATAAGAGTTATTATGATAATAATAATAGTAATAAGGATAAAAATAAGAGTTATTACATAATAAAAATAGGAATACGGCTGAAAATAATGGTTATAATGATAATAATAATAGAAATAAGGATAAAAATATGAGTTATTACGATAATAATAATAGTTATAAGGATAAAAATAATAGTTATTACGATAATGAGAATAGAAATAAGGATAAAAATAAGAGTTATTACACAATAAAAATAAGAATAAGGCTGGAAATAATGGTTATAATGATAATAATAATAGAAATAAGGATAAAAATAAGAGTTATTACGATAATGATAATAGTAATAAGGATAAAAATAAGAGATATTATGATAATAATAATAGTAATAAGGATAAAAATAAGAGTTATTACGATAATAATAATAGTAATCAGGATAAAAATAAGAGTTATTATGATAATAATAATAGTTATAAGGATAAAAATAATAATTGTTACGATAACAATAATAGTAATAAGGATAAAAGTAAGAGTTAATATGATGGTAAAATAGGAATAAGGACAAAAATAAGAGTTATTACGATAATAATAATAGTAATAAGGATAAAAATAAGAGTTATTACGATAATATGAATAGAAATAAGGATAAAAATAAGAGTTATTACATAATAAAAATAGGAATATGGCTGAAAGTAACAGTTATAATGATAATAATAATAGAAATAAGTATAAAAATAAGAGTTATTACGATAATAATAATAGTAATAAGGATGAACATAAGAGTTATTTCGATAATAATAATAGTAATAACGATAAAAGTAAGTGCTAATATGATGATAAAATAGGAATAAGGACAAAAATAAGAGTTATTACGATAATAAAAATAGTAATAAGGATAAAAGTAAGAGCTAGTATGATGATAAAATAGGAATAAGGACAAAAATAAGAGTTATTACGATAATATTTATAGAAATAAGGATAAAAATAAGAGTTATTACATAATAAAAATAGGAATAAGGCTGAAAATAATAGTTATAATGGTAATCATAATAGAAATAAGGACAAAAATAAGAGTTATTACGATAATAATAATAGTAATAAGGATAAAAATAAGAGTTACTACATAATAAAAATAGGAATATGGCTGAAAATAATAGTTATAATGATAATAATAATAGAAATAAGGATAAAAAGAAGAGTTATTTCATAATAAAAATAGGAATAAGGCTGAAAATAATAGTTATAATGGTAATAATAATAGAAATAAGGGTAAAAATAAGAGTTATTACGATAATAATAATAGTAATAAGGATAAAAATAGGAGTTATTACGATAATAATAATAGTAATAAGGATAAAAGTAAGAGTTATTGCGATAATCATAATAGTATTAAGGATAAAAGTAAGAGTTAACACGATGATAAAATAGGAATAAGGATAAAAATGAGAGTTATTTAACTAATAATAATAGTGATAAGGCTGAAAATAATAGTTATTACGATAATAATAATAGTAATAAGGATAAAAATAAGAGTTATTACGATAATAATAATAGTAATAAGGATAAAAGTAAGAGTTATTGCGAAAATCATAATAGTATTAAGGATAAAAGTAAGAGTGAATACGATGATAAAATAGGAATAAGGATAAAAATGAGAGTTATTTAACTGATAATAATAGTGATAAGGCTGAAAATAATAGTTATTACGATAATAAAAATAGTAATAAGGATAAAAGTAAGAGCTAGTATGCTGAAAAATAGTAATAAGGATAAAAATAATAGTTAGTACGATAATAATACTAGTAATAAGGATAAAAGTAAGAGTTAATACGATGATAAAATAGGAATAAGGATAAAAATGAGAGTTATTTAACTAATAATAATAGTGATACGGCTGCAAAAAATAGTTATTACGATAATAATAATAGTAATAAGGATAAAAATAAGAGTTATTACATAATAAAAATAGCAATAAGGCTGAAAATAATAGTTTTAATGGTAATAATAATAGAAATAAGGATAAAAATAATAGTTATTACGGTAATAATAATACTAATAAGGATTAAAATAAGAGTTATTACGATAATAATAATAGTAATAAGGATAAAAATAAGGGTTATTACATAATAAAAATAGGAATAAGGCTGAAAATAATAGTTGTAATGGTAATAATAATAGTAATAAGGACAAAAATAAGAGTTATTACGATAATAATAATAGTAATAAGGATAAAAATAAGAGTTACTACATAATAAAAATAGGAATATGGCTGAAAATAATGGTTATAATGATAATAATAATAGAAATAAGGATAAAAATAATAGTTAGTACGATAATAATAATAGTAATAAGGATAAAAATAAGAGTTATTTCATAATAAAAATAGGAATAAGGCTGAAAATAATAGTTATAATGGTAATAATAATAGAAATAAGGGTAAAAATAAGAGTTATTACGATAATAATAATAGTAATAAGGATAAAAATAGGAGTTATTACGATAATAATAATAGTAATAAGGATAAAAGTAAGAGTTATTGCGATAATCATAATAGTATTAAGGATAAAAGTAAGAGTTAATACGATGATAAAATAGGAATAAGGATAAAAATGAGAGTTATTTAACTAATAATAATAGTGATAAGGCTGAAAATAATAGTTATTACGATAATAATAATAGTAATAAGGATAAAAATAAGAGTTATTACGATAATAATAATAGTAATAAGGATAAAAGTAAGAGTAATTGCGAAAATCATAATAGTATTAAGGATAAAAGTAAGAGTGAATACGATGATAAAATAGGAATAAGGATAAAAATGAGAGTTATTTAACTGATAATAATAGTGATAAGGCTGAAAATAATAGTTATTACGATAATAAAAATAGTAATAAGGATAAAAGTAAGAGCTAGTATGCTGAAAAATAGTAATAAGGATAAAAATAAGAGTTATTACGATAATAATAATAGTAATAAGGATAAAAATAAGAGTTATTTCATAATAAAAATAGGAATAAGGCTGAAAATAATAGTTATAATGGTAATAATAATAGAAATAAGGGTAAAAATAAGAGTTATTACGATAATAATAATAGTAATAAGGATAAAAATAGGAGTTATTACGATAATAATAATAGTAATAAGGATAAAAGTAAGAGTTATTGCGATAATCATAATAGTATTAAGGATAAAAGTAAGAGTTAATACGATGATAAAATAGGAATAAGGATAAAAATGAGAGTTATTTAACTAATAATAATAGTGATAAGGCTGAAAATAATAGTTATTACGATAATAATAATAGTAATAAGGATAAAAATAAGAGTTATTACGATAATAATAATAGTAATAAGGATAAAAGTAAGAGTTATTGCGAAAATCATAATAGTAATAAGGATAAAAGTAAGAGTTAATATGATGGTAAAATAGGAATAAGGACAAAAATAAGAGTTATTACGATAATAATAATAGTAATAAGGATAAAAATAAGAGTTATTACGATAATATGAATAGAAATAAGGATAAAAATAAGAGTTATTACATAATAAAAATAGGAATATGGCTGAAAGTAACAGTTATAATGATAATAATAATAGAAATAAGTATAAAAATAAGAGTTATTACGATAATAATAATAGTAATAAGGATGAACATAAGAGTTATTTCGATAATAATAATAGTAATAACGATAAAAGTAAGTGCTAATATGATGATAAAATAGGAATAAGGACAAAAATAAGAGTTATTACGATAATAAAAATAGTAATAAGGATAAAAGTAAGAGCTAGTATGATGATAAAATAGGAATAAGGACAAAAATAAGAGTTATTACGATAATATTTATAGAAATAAGGATAAAAATAAGAGTTATTACATAATAAAAATAGGAATAAGGCTGAAAATAATAGTTATAATGGTAATCATAATAGAAATAAGGACAAAAATAAGAGTTATTACGATAATAATAATAGTAATAAGGATAAAAATAAGAGTTACTACATAATAAAAATAGGAATATGGCTGAAAATAATAGTTATAATGATAATAATAATAGAAATAAGGATAAAAAGAAGAGTTATTTCATAATAAAAATAGGAATAAGGCTGAAAATAATAGTTATAATGGTAATAATAATAGAAATAAGGGTAAAAATAAGAGTTATTACGATAATAATAATAGTAATAAGGATAAAAATAGGAGTTATTACGATAATAATAATAGTAATAAGGATAAAAGTAAGAGTTATTGCGATAATCATAATAGTATTAAGGATAAAAGTAAGAGTTAACACGATGATAAAATAGGAATAAGGATAAAAATGAGAGTTATTTAACTAATAATAATAGTGATAAGGCTGAAAATAATAGTTATTACGATAATAATAATAGTAATAAGGATAAAAATAAGAGTTATTACGATAATAATAATAGTAATAAGGATAAAAGTAAGAGTTATTGCGAAAATCATAATAGTATTAAGGATAAAAGTAAGAGTGAATACGATGATAAAATAGGAATAAGGATAAAAATGAGAGTTATTTAACTGATAATAATAGTGATAAGGCTGAAAATAATAGTTATTACGATAATAAAAATAGTAATAAGGATAAAAGTAAGAGCTAGTATGCTGAAAAATAGTAATAAGGATAAAAATAATAGTTAGTACGATAATAATACTAGTAATAAGGATAAAAGTAAGAGTTAATACGATGATAAAATAGGAATAAGGATAAAAATGAGAGTTATTTAACTAATCATAATAGTGATACGGCTGCAAAAAATAGTTATTACGATAATAATAATAGTAATAAGGATAAAAATAAGAGTTATTACATAATAAAAATAGCAATAAGGCTGAAAATAATAGTTTTAATGGTAATAATAATAGAAATAAGGATAAAAATAATAGTTATTACGGTAATAATAATACTAATAAGGATTAAAATAAGAGTTATTACGATAATAATAATAGTAATAAGGATAAAAATAAGGGTTATTACATAATAAAAATAGGAATAAGGCTGAAAATAATAGTTGTAATGGTAATAATAATAGTAATAAGGACAAAAATAAGAGTTATTACGATAATAATAATAGTAATAAGGATAAAAATAAGAGTTACTACATAATAAAAATAGGAATATGGCTGAAAATAATGGTTATAATGATAATAATAATAGAAATAAGGATAAAAATAATAGTTAGTACGATAATAATAATAGTAATAAGGATAAAAATAAGAGTTATTTCATAATAAAAATAGGAATAAGGCTGAAAATAATAGTTATAATGGTAATAATAATAGAAATAAGGGTAAAAATAAGAGTTATTACGATAATAATAATAGTAATAAGGATAAAAATAGGAGTTATTACGATAATAATAATAGTAATAAGGATAAAAGTAAGAGTTATTGCGATAATCATAATAGTATTAAGGATAAAAGTAAGAGTTAATACGATGATAAAATAGGAATAAGGATAAAAATGAGAGTTATTTAACTAATAATAATAGTGATAAGGCTGAAAATAATAGTTATTACGATAATAATAATAGTAATAAGGATAAAAATAAGAGTTATTACGATAATAATAATAGTAATAAGGATAAAAGTAAGAGTTATTGCGAAAATCATAATAGTATTAAGGATAAAAGTAAGAGTGAATACGATGATAAAATAGGAATAAGGATAAAAATGAGAGTTATTTAACTGATAATAATAGTGATAAGGCTGAAAATAATAGTTATTACGATAATAAAAATAGTAATAAGGATAAAAGTAAGAGCTAGTATGCTGAAAAATAGTAATAAGGATAAAAATAAGAGTTATTACGATAATAATAATAGTAATAAGGATAAAAATAAGAGTTATTTCATAATAAAAATAGGAATAAGGCTGAAAATAATAGTTATAATGGTAATAATAATAGAAATAAGGGTAAAAATAAGAGTTATTACGATAATAATAATAGTAATAAGGATAAAAATAGGAGTTATTACGATAATAATAATAGTAATAAGGATAAAAGTAAGAGTTATTGCGATAATCATAATAGTATTAAGGATAAAAGTAAGAGTTAATACGATGATAAAATAGGAATAAGGATAAAAATGAGAGTTATTTAACTAATAATAATAGTGATAAGGCTGAAAATAATAGTTATTACGATAATAATAATAGTAATAAGGATAAAAATAAGAGTTATTACGATAATAATAATAGTAATAAGGATAAAAGTAAGAGTTATTGCGAAAATCATAATAGTATTAAGGATAAAAGTAAGAGTGAATACGATGATAAAATAGGAATAAGGATAAAAATGAGAGTTATTTAACTGATAATAATAGTGATAAGGCTGAAAATAATAGTTATTACGATAATAAAAATAGTAATAAGGATAAAAGTAAGAGCTAGTATGCTGAAAAATAGTAATAAGGATAAAAATAAGAGTTATTACGATAATAATAATAGTAATAAGGATAAAAATAAGAGTTACTACATAATAAAAATAGGAATAAGGCTGAAAATAATAGTTATAATGGTAATAATAATAGAAATAAGGGTAAAAGTAAGAGTTATTACGATAATAATAATAGTAATAAGGATAAAAATAAGAGTTATTACGATAATAATAATAGTAATAAGGATAAAAGTAAGAGTTATTGCGAAAATCATAATAGTATTAAGGATAAAAGTAAGAGTTAATACGATGATAAAATAGGAATAAGGATAAAAATGAGAGTTATTTAACTAATAATAATAGTGATAAGGCTGAAAATAATAGTTATTACGATAACAATAATAGTAATAAGGATAAAAGTAAGAGTTAATATGATGGTAAAATAGGAATAAGGACAAAAATAAGAGTTATTACGATAATAATAATAGTAATAAGGATAAAAATAAGAGTTATTACGATAATATGAATAGAAATAAGGATAAAAATAAGAGTTATTACATAATAAAAATAGGAATATGGCTGAAAGTAACAGTTATAATGATAATAATAATAGAAATAAGTATAAAAATAAGAGTTATTACGATAATAATAATAGTAATAAGGATGAACATAAGAGTTATTTCGATAATAATAATAGTAATAACGATAAAAGTAAGTGCTAATATGATGATAAAATAGGAATAAGGACAAAAATAAGAGTTATTACGATAATAAAAATAGTAATAAGGATAAAAGTAAGAGCTAGTATGATGATAAAATAGGAATAAGGACAAAAATAAGAGTTATTACGATAATATTTATAGAAATAAGGATAAAAATAAGAGTTATTACATAATAAAAATAGGAATAAGGCTGAAAATAATAGTTATAATGGTAATCATAATAGAAATAAGGACAAAAATAAGAGTTATTACGATAATAATAATAGTAATAAGGATAAAAACAAGAGTTACTACATAATAAAAATAGGAATATGGCTGAAAATAATAGTTATAATGATAATAATAATAGAAATAAGGATAAAAAGAAGAGTTATTTCATAATAAAAATAGGAATAAGGCTGAAAATAATAGTTATAATGGTAATAATAATAGAAATAAGGGTAAAAATAAGAGTTATTACGATAATAATAATAGTAATAAGGATAAAAATAGGAGTTATTACGATAATAATAATAGTAATATGGATAAAAGTAAGAGTTATTGCGATAATCATAATAGTATTAAGGATAAAAGTAAGAGTTAACACGATGATAAAATAGGAATAAGGATAAAAATGAGAGTTATTTAACTAATAATAATAGTGATAAGGCTGAAAATAATAGTTATTACGATAATAATAATAGTAATAAGGATAAAAATAAGAGTTATTGCGATAATAATAATAGTAATAAGGATAAAAGTAAGAGTTATTGCGAAAATCATAATAGTATTAAGGATAAAAGTAAGAGTGAATACGATGATAAAATAGGAATAAGGATAAAAATGAGAGTTATTTAACTGATAATAATAGTGATAAGGCTGAAAATAATAGTTATTACGATAATAAAAATAGTAATAAGGATAAAAGTAAGAGCTAGTATGCTGAAAAATAGTAATAATGATAAAAATAATAGTTAGTACGATAATAATACTAGTAATAAGGATAAAAGTAAGAGTTAATACGATGATAAAATAGGAATAAGGATAAAAATGAGAGTTATTTAACTAATAATAATAGTGATACGGCTGCAAAAAATAGTTATTACGATAATAATAATAGTAATAAGGATAAAAATAAGAGTTATTACATAATAAAAATAGCAATAAGGCTGAAAATAATAGTTTTAATGGTAATAATAATAGAAATAAGGATAAAAATAATAGTTATTACGGTAATAATAATACTAATAAGGATTAAAATAAGAGTTATTACGATAATAATAATAGTAATAAGGATAAAAATAAGGGTTATTACATAATAAAAATAGGAATAAGGCTGAAAATAATAGTTGTAATGGTAATAATAATAGTAATAAGGACAAAAATAAGAGTTATTACGATAATAATAATAGTAATAAGGATAAAAATAAGAGTTACTACATAATAAAAATAGGAATATGGCTGAAAATAATGGTTATAATGATAATAATAATAGAAATAAGGATAAAAATAATAGTTAGTACGATAATAATAATAGTAATAAGGATAAAAATAAGAGTTATTACATAATAAAAATAGGAATAAGGCTGAAAATTATAGTTATAATGGTAAGAATAATAAAAATAAGGATAAAAATAAGAGTTATTACGATAATAATAATAGTAATAAGGATAAAAATAAGAGTTACTACATAATAAAAATAGGAATATGGCTGAAAATAATAGTTATAATGATAATAATAATAGAAATAAGGATAAAAATAATAGTTAGTACGATAATAATAATAGTAATAAGGATAAAAATAAGAGTTATTACGATAAGAAAAATAGGAATAAGGATAAAAATAAGAGTTATTTACATAATAATAATACTGATAAGGCTGAAAATAATAGTTATTACGATAATAATAATAGTAACAAGGATAAAAATAAGAGTTATTACAAAATAAAAATAGGAATAAGGCTGAAAATAATAGTTATAATGGTAATAATAATAGAAATAAGCATAAAAATAAGAGTTATTACGATAATAAAAATAGGAGTAAGGATAAAAATAAGAGTTATTACGATAATAATAATAGTAATGAGGATAAAAGTAAGAGTTATTGCGATAATCATAATAGTATTAAGGATAGAAGTAAGAGTTAATACGATGATAAAATAGGAATAAGGATAAACATGAGAGTTATTTAACTAATAATAATAGTGATACGGCTGAAAATAATAGTTATTACGATAATAATAATAGTAATAAGGATAAAAATAAGAGTTATTACATAATAAAAATAGCAATAAGGCTGAAAATAATAGTTTTAATGGTAATAATAATAGAAATAAGGATAAAAATAATAGTTATTACGGTAATAATAATACTAATAAGGATTAAAATAAGAGTTATTACGATAATAATAATAGTAATAAGGATAAAAATAAGGGTTATTACATAATAAAAATAGGAATAAGGCTGAAAATAATAGTTGTAATGGTAATAATAATAGTAATAAGGACAAAAATAAGAGTTATTACGATAATAAAAATAGTAATAAGGATAAAAGTAAGAGCTAGTATGATGATAAAATAGGAATAAGGACAAAAATAAGAGTTATTACGATAATATTTATAGAAATAAGGATAAAAATAAGAGTTATTACATAATAAAAATAGGAATAAGGCTGAAAATAATAGTTATAATGGTAATCATAATAGAAATAAGGACAAAAATAAGAGTTATTACGATAATAATAATAGTAATAAGGATAAAAATAAGAGTTACTACATAATAAAAATAGGAATATGGCTGAAAATAATAGTTATAATGATAATAATAATAGAAATAAGGATAAAAAGAAGAGTTATTTCATAATAAAAATAGGAATAAGGCTGAAAATAATAGTTATAATGGTAATAATAATAGAAATAAGGGTAAAAATAAGAGTTATTACGATAATAATAATAGTAATAAGGATAAAAATAGGAGTTATTACGATAATAATAATAGTAATATGGATAAAAGTAAGAGTTATTGCGATAATCATAATAGTATTAAGGATAAAAGTAAGAGTTAACACGATGATAAAATAGGAATAAGGATAAAAATGAGAGTTATTTAACTAATAATAATAGTGATAAGGCTGAAAATAATAGTTATTACGATAATAATAATAGTAATAAGGATAAAAATAAGAGTTATTGCGATAATAATAATAGTAATAAGGATAAAAGTAAGAGTTATTGCGAAAATCATAATAGTATTAAGGATAAAAGTAAGAGTGAATACGATGATAAAATAGGAATAAGGATAAAAATGAGAGTTATTTAACTGATAATAATAGTGATAAGGCTGAAAATAATAGTTATTACGATAATAAAAATAGTAATATGGATAAAAGTAAGAGCTAGTATGCTGAAAAATAGTAATAATGATAAAAATAATAGTTAGTACGATAATAATACTAGTAATAAGGATAAAAGTAAGAGTTAATACGATGATAAAATAGGAATAAGGATAAAAATGAGAGTTATTTAACTAATAATAATAGTGATACGGCTGCAAAAAATAGTTATTACGATAATAATAATAGTAATAAGGATAAAAATAAGAGTTATTACATAATAAAAATAGCAATAAGGCTGAAAATAATAGTTTTAATGGTAATAATAATAGAAATAAGGATAAAAATAATAGTTATTACGGTAATAATAATACTAATAAGGATTAAAATAAGAGTTATTACGATAATAATAATAGTAATAAGGATAAAAATAAGGGTTATTACATAATAAAAATAGGAATAAGGCTGAAAATAATAGTTGTAATGGTAATAATAATAGTAATAAGGACAAAAATAAGAGTTATTACGATAATAATAATAGTAATAAGGATAAAAATAAGAGTTACTACATAATAAAAATAGGAATATGGCTGAAAATAATGGTTATAATGATAATAATAATAGAAATAAGGATAAAAATAATAGTTAGTACGATAATAATAATAGTAATAAGGATAAAAATAAGAGTTATTACATAATAAAAATAGGAATAAGGCTGAAAATTATAGTTATAATGGTAAGAATAATAAAAATAAGGATAAAAATAAGAGTTATTACGATAATAATAATAGTAATAAGGATAAAAATAAGAGTTACTACATAATAAAAATAGGAATATGGCTGAAAATAATAGTTATAATGATAATAATAATAGAAATAAGGATAAAAATAATAGTTAGTACGATAATAATAATAGTAATAAGGATAAAAATAAGAGTTATTACGATAAGAAAAATAGGAATAAGGATAAAAATAAGAGTTATTTACATAATAATAATACTGATAAGGCTGAAAATAATAGTTATTACGATAATAATAATAGTAACAAGGATAAAAATAAGAGTTATTACAAAATAAAAATAGGAATAAGGCTGAAAATAATAGTTATAATGGTAATAATAATAGAAATAAGCATAAAAATAAGAGTTATTACGATAATAAAAATAGGAGTAAGGATAAAAATAAGAGTTATTACGATAATAATAATAGTAATGAGGATAAAAGTAAGAGTTATTGCGATAATCATAATAGTATTAAGGATAGAAGTAAGAGTTAATACGATGATAAAATAGGAATAAGGATAAACATGAGAGTTATTTAACTAATAATAATAGTGATACGGCTGAAAATAATAGTTATTACGATAATAATAATAGTAATAAGGATAAAAATAAGAGTTATTACATAATAAAAATAGCAATAAGGCTGAAAATAATAGTTATAATGGTAATAATAATAGAAATCAGGATAAAAATAATAGCTATTACGGTAATAATAATACTAATAAGGATTAAAATAAGAGTTATTACGATAATAATAATAGTAATAAGGATAAAAATAAGGGTTATTACATAATAAAAATAGGAATAAGGCTGAAAATAATAGTTATAATGGTAATAATAATAGAAATAAGGACAAAAATAAGAGTTATTACGATAATAATAATAGTAATAAGGATAAAAATAAGAGTTATTACGATAATAAAAATAGGAATAAGGATAAAAATAAGAGTTATTTATATCATAATAATACTGATAAGGCTGAAAATAATAGTTATTACGATAATAATAATAGTAATAAGGATAAAAATAAGAGTTATTACATAATAAAAATAGGAATAAGGCTGAAAATAATAGTTATAATGGTAATAATAATAGAAATAAGGATAAAAATAAGAGTTATTACGATAATAAAAATAGGAATAAGGATAAAAATAAGAGTTATGACGATAATAATAATAGTAATGAGGATAAAAATAAGAGTTATTACGATAATAATAATAGTAATAAGGATAAAAATAAGGGTTATTACATAATAAAAATAGGAATAAGGCTGAAAATAATAGTTATAATGGTAATAATAATAGAAATAAGGACATAAATAAGAGTTATTACGATAATAATAATAGTAATAAGGATAAAAATAAGAGTTACTACATAATAAAAATAGGAATATGGCTGAAAATAATAGTTATAATGATAATAATAATAGAAATAAGGATAAAAATAATAGTTAGTACGATAATAATACTAGTAATAAGGATAAAAATAAGAGTTATTACGATAATAAAAATAGGAATAAGGATAAAATTAAGAGTTATTTATATAATAATAATACTGATAAGGCTGAAAATAATAGTTATTACGATAATAATAATAGTAATAAGGATAAAAATAAGAGTTATTACATAATAAAAATAGGAATAAGGCTGAAAATAATAGTTATAATGGTAATAATAATAGAAATAAGGATAAAAATAAGAGTTATTACGATAATAAAAATAGGAATAAGGATAAAAATAAGAGTTATGACGATAATAATAATAGTAATGAGGATAAAAATAAGAGTTATTACGATAATAGTAATAGTAATAAGGATAAAAGTAAGAGTTAATACGATGATAAAATAGGAATAAGGATAAAAATGAGAGTTATTTAACTAATAATAATAGTGATACGGCTGCAAAAAATAGTTATTACGATAATAATAATAGTAATAAGGATAAAAATAAGAGTTATTACATAATAAAAATAGCAATAAGGCTGAAAATAATAGTTATAATGGTAATAATAATAGAAATAAGGATAAAAATAATAGTTATTACGTTAATAATAATACTAATAAGGATTAAAATAAGAGTTATTACGATAATAATAATAGTAATAATGATAAAAATAAGGGTTATTACATAATAAAAATAGGAATAAGGCTGAAAATAATAGTTATAATGGTAATAATAATAAAAATAAGGACAAAAAATAAGAGTTATTACGACAATAATAATAGTAATAAGGATAAAAATAAGAGTTACTAAATAATAAAAATAGGAATATGGCTGAAAATAATGGTTATAATGATAATAATAATAGAAATAAGGATAAAAATAATAGTTAGTACGATAATAATAATAGTAATAAGGATAAAAATAAGAGTTATTACATAATAAAAATAGGAATAAGGCT